>JAJTUB010000002.1:484909-802081 GCA_036971345.1 Dactylellina drechsleri
AAAAAAAAAAAAAAAAATAAATAAAAAAACCAAATCTAATCAAAAAACTAAATCCCAAAATTTTAGCATAAACCATTATATATATTTAAATTATATTAAAATTATAAAAAAAAATAGTATCTACAATTAAAAAATTAATTTTTAGATTATCAATAGCTAATATAAAACTTCTAGTATTTACCAATTTAAATAATATTATAATTAATCAAGAATATAGTAATCTTTAATAATTTATATACCAATATAATCAGTTGGGTTTGGGAGAAACTGGTATTATATTATTAGAATTTAATACAGATTTATATTAATATTATACTAAATAAACCATCTAGAATCGGAATTCCTTAAAATTTTGTGTTAGTAAATAATAATAAAAATTTAAAAATAAATTTATTGTTAAAAAAATAAAAGAAAACTTTGGATTAGAGTTTGTATCCGGTCCAGTTCGCCCATGGGCACTGCCCAAAAACTGTGTCATGGGTGCCCAAACGGTTTTTTTTTGTACCGCCAAGTAACCGTTTACTTTGGTTCTAGTGCTTATGATTTACCGGTTTTTTTTTAGTTTTGGGTATCTATTTCAGCACCCAAACAATTAGGTTAATTGGATAGATAAGTTTTTTATAAATACCTGTTTACATAAATGTATTAATATAATAATATAATATTGATTAAAATAATAGTAAAAGTTTTTATATATGGAGTAATATAATATAATTTAGATTTTTATATTATTTTATATTATATAGGTTTGTATTCTTTTGTTTTATAGGATTGTATAGATTAAAGTGGTATTATTGTTTTTTAGTAGATATTAATACTACTGGTATTAACATTAATAATTAAATCCTATGGTTTGCTAAAATTTCTTATCCATTTTTCTATTTATTTTATTTGATATAATGTATGTTATTAAAATATTTGTTATAATCTCTATAGATTCTTTTTATCTTATTTTTATTTTTTGGTATTAAGATTTTATTTTATCATAATTTTTATAAATAAACTTTATAAATCATAGTCGCTTTGTAAAATATTATAAATAGCTATAAAATATTTATTTATTATTATTTTATATATAAATTGTTATACCTTTTATTATTAATAATATTAATTTGTTTTTATAAAAGCTAACAATATTTTTAACAATACTAAAAACCCTTTTTATATTTACTAATATAATTAGTACAGTAAAAACATTTTTAGCTATCTTTGCTAATATAGGATATATGCTACAGTTTTTTTTTTACTAAGTTAATAGAGTTTTATTTATAGTTTTAGAATGAATTTATTTTTTAATTTTATTAAATTGATTATTTATTATAATATTATCTGTACCTTCCTGTTTAAGAATATATTATAAACTTGAAAATAGTTTTTTATCAAAGGACTACTTTCTTTCTTTTTAAATAATTATTTTAATAAAAGTTAAGAAATTTAGTTTTATATTTTATATATAGTTTATTATCTTATTCTTTTAGGACATAAGTTTTTAACTTAATTTATAATAATAAAATAAAATTTAGGTTATAAAGTATACCTTCATTGTTTTCAATTTTTAAATAATACTGTGTAAATTTAGCTAGGTTATCTTTTAACACTGAATGTAAATTCTTTTTCTAAATGATAATTGATTTTTTATATTTTCCTATATCGCTCTTGATATAATTAAAAAAATTGTTAAAAAAATTTTAAATTACATAAATATTAAATTGCGAAGTTGTGGATATTAAAAAAATAAACTTATAAAAGGGTTATAAGATATAAATAATTTTTTTAATTTATAATTATTTATTGGTAGTAAAGTATATTTTTTGATAGTTTATATTATTATTTAGTTTAATCTACAATTTAATTACCCCCTTTAATCTTACAAACCGGAGAAGTATTTGAATAATAAAATTCTATTAAATTTTAATATCTAATATTAAATTAATAGGATGTAGATTTTTTTTTTTATAAAATAAAATATTATTTTTAGACTCTGGTTATTTTTAAATATTTTTAAATACTTTAAATCTAGGTATTAAACTTAGAATAGATTTGATAAAGGTGTAAATTTAGTAAATTTTCTAATTAATGTTAAAATTACTTTATATGTGGGGTAATTTAATGAATTTAATTATTATAGTAAAGGTTTGTTTAAATAAAGGTACTATCTAAAACTGGTAATTTCTGTAATACTGGGGGGGTTAAGATGATAATAATTTGCAACTATACCCTTAATTCCGGAAACGAATGTATTGATAATAAATTAAATTACGTATGCAAAGTATGGGATATGTAATTATGAACTATTCCAGTTACAAGTAGTCCTTATATTCTAAGTTAAAGATTAAACTATCTCTTATACCTAAGTCTTTAACTTTTCATTAATAAACTTATTTATACTTATTAGCATTTTATTAAAATTATTTTTTAATTTTATTAATAAAAATTTGCTAATATTTACTATTATTAAGTAATTGTTTGTTGTATTATTTGTAGTAATAGTGAATAGATGTTTTAAAAATTTAAATTTATTAAATACCTGTATTATTACTTTCGCAATATACTCTCTAGTATATTTTGTGGTTAAATATTTAAATTTAATTAAAAATAATTTAAGTTTTTTAATTATCTAATATTTAGTAAATAATAATAGTAAGGAAAGAATACTTGTTAGGTGAAGTTTATGCATTTAGTACTAATAATATTATTTGTTGAGGTGGTAGTGATTTAATAAAATCTATTTTTAATTTTTTAAGCTTAGTATTTAGACAGTTTTTAATAGTTTTTAATAATAAAATTGTTATATTTAGTATTAGTATTTTAAACAAACATTGTATTTTATAATTATCTTAAAATCTAAAAAAAATATTAATAGTAAGAAATGCTGTTATATATTACTCTTAAAAAATTTTTTTTGTATAAGGTATATTTTGAAAATTCTAAGAAATCAAAAAAATTAGATCAAATTGTAGAATTAATTTTTTAAAATTACTTATATTTATTTATAGAATAATACTTACTGAAGTTTTCTTTTCCTAATCTAAAATTTTAAAATATTTTAACTTTTTCTTTCTAATATTTTTATATTTTTTAATAACTATATGGTGGTTCATAGTAAAAGTTCCATTTAAATTAATAAAAGAATATATAATAATTATAAAACATATGAGATATTACAATTAAAATATCCCAAACTTTATATTAGTAATTTCTTAGAAATTTTATTAAATTGTAGTATATTTGGTAGTACTTTACTGAAATATTCCAATTAGATTATTTTTTTGTTAAGGTTTTAGCTGGTTTCTGTACCATTAAATACTTTTCCATTATTTGTAAAATAAATTTTTAATTTTATATGAATATATCATAACTTGATTATTATTAGTATCAGTATTATTAAAATTTTGAAAAAAAGTTATAGATGAATTAAAAGATTATATATTAAAAAAATCTAAAGTTTATAATAACTAACTATAATAATTATAAATAAATAATAAGTAAAAATAGTTTACATTTGAATTAGAATATATAAGCTTAGTTACAACAATCTTGTATTAACAAATCCAAATTATATAATTGGTTAATAACAACTTTTTTTATTACTCTATAAATAGATGTTGAAATTTATTTAATATTTTAGGTTTTTATTATTTAGTAAATTGAAAAAAGGTCTCAAAATAATATTAATAGATTTTGATTAGGATATATAATACTAGCATGCTAACTTCCTTTACTTTTCATCTTAAATTAAAAACTAATAATACATCAGTATAGTACTTATCTTCAAAAACTATCTAAACTTAACTTAAACCTAAATACAATGTATGTAACAACATTCTATTATATGTTTTTCATCCAACTTTAAAGATATTTTAATATATATTTATTAAATTTAGTGTATTTTAAACTAGAATATATCAACCTAATAAAATCTAAAAAAATAATTCATATTTAATAAATTACCTTAAGAGTTCCTATAAATAACAAAAATTTCAATAATAAATTCAAACCTCATCATGTTATATACTTTTTGGATTTTAATTCCTATGTAATTAATTACTGCAATATTACTAATAAAGAGATATGGGATTTAGTTCTTAAAAATACTATTATAATCAGCAAAATCCAACACTTTAATAAAAAAGCAAATGATTTTATTATCAAGAAGCTTTTGATCTATAACCTTGATAATACAACTCCAATTTATTTATAATATATTTATAAATTAAACTAATTTTGAATGGTAGATATTGATTTTGCAATAATAAATAATAATTAGTAGGAAGTACTTAATATTCTAAAATCAATAATAATAACAAATATTTATAAACAAAAGTGAACTCATCAAGATTATAAAATTAAATTTAATCCTTATTCTTTAAATACAAATACAAATCTTAGTAAAATCAATTTCCTTCCAACACCTAAACAAGCTAAACTATATTTTAATAATAAAGAAAATTAAATTAAATTAAATAATTTATATAAAAAAAATTTAACCTATTCCACATATAAAATAATATTCATTTTATTTTTTAATATAAAAAGAGAAAGGGTATATTCTGCACAGTAGAACTTATATTTAAATATTTTTAAAAAAATAAATATAAAATTAAAAAATCCAAAACAATTATGTACTCCTAAAAAAATCAAAATTTATATTTATCCCATCTAATTCCTCCTATTTAAACCTCAATTTTATAGTATACTTGGATTTTTTTACTTTTTTCAGATCCGCTTCTTGTTTTTTTTCCACATTATCTATTTTAAATTCATTGGTTTTCTAAAACTTATTCTTATTATTTAAACCATCATATTCATTTTCGAATATAATATTTGAATTTTTATCCCAATTACTACTATTTTATTTACCATCATTACTTCCATTTTTATATCTATTGCTTTTAGTTTTTTTAAATATTAATAATGAGTTGTTTTTAGGTAACGTACCTCACCGGGAAGCGGGACACACCAGGAAGCAGGACACTTACTCTAAGCAAGAAAACCACACTAAAGAAATCTAAAAACCACACCAAAAATCCATCACCAAACCATTAACTGACCATCAACCTACCATCAACTTCTGTCACATCCACAACCACAACCATGCATTATACACCATAAAAAACATCATAAATCACATTATAACCACCATACCTAACAATTATATACAAAAAAACCGATCAGTTTACCAGCACAGCGCTAATAAACCACATATTGCGTTTAGCACTATACATATACATACCACCTATTTTCAGTAGCAATTTTAAAAACAATCACAAACAATACACAACCGAAACACGTATTATATAATAAACTTGATCTTCTGGATTACATACCATTGGATTTATAATTTTACAATTTTTTTTGATAATTTTATCATTGATAGAAGTTAATGGTTGATTAATGTGTTTGATAATGGATTTTTAATATAGTTTTTAGATTTCTTTAATATGGTTTTCTCGCTTAGAGTAAGTGTCTTGCTTCCTGGTGTGTCCGCTTCCCGGTAAGGTACGTTATTGTTTTTTGTTTTTATTTAATTGGATCAAGCTTGGCAGCTTTTTTTTTCTTAATTTCCTTCACTACTTCCTTTATACATAGTAACAAAGTTTCTCTTAAGTTATTTAAATTAATAACATCTTCTAAATTATCCTCTTTAAAATTATGTATAGTTTTATAATTTTTTGCAAATTTTTCAAACTAATAGCAGGTTTCTCCAAACTTTTAATTAATTTTATAGTATAGTTTTTAAGTTATAGTAATTGTCAGTTTCTCATATTCTAAATGCTTGAAGGTAGTAAACAGTAGTAGTATTTTAGATATAAATTTAGGTATAGTAAATTTACTATTAAACTATTTTTTAATATTAGACTATTTTAATGTATTTAATGATAGATTAAAATACTTTTTTTCATACCTACATTTAGTTTTTTTAATTTTAGTATTAAATACTTCTTAAAAATACTTATTTTTTTAAGTTTACATCTACTTTCCTATTATCGTCTACTATAAAATATTTTTTTTATTTTTTTAATTTTGTTTTAGTTGTGGACTTCTTACATTAAAATTTTTGTTTAATATTTAATTCCTTCTTCACCCAGTTAGTCTACTTAGTCTTAAAATCTTTCTAGCATTAAGTATTAATTTTACATACCATAATATAAAGTATATTTATTTTATTTAAAAAATGAGTTAGTTTAGTGTATACTCAATATTTTAAAAAATATAGTTCTTACATACTAAAATTTAGAAATTTTATATTAAATATATTACTCCACTTATAAAATATTTATCAAAGTAATGATAATAAAAACAAACTAAAAAATTTTTATTTTTATTTAAAATTAAGAATTACTCAATACCAACAACTTACTATTTTCTAGACAAGAACTTCTACTACTATTTTAAAAAATATCAATTGCTACTAACTCTATAATAAAGGGTTTAAAATTATAAATTACTATTAAAATAAAATAAACTAAGAGAATGTTGATTACTACTAATTCTATTAATCTTAAGGTTATAATTTAAACAATTTATTAAAGCAATTGTTGTAATTTACTTAATATTTACAAAATATAAGAAGGTGTAAATAATAGAAAAATAAATAAATACAAAGTTGGATAAACAATTTAAACTATACTTTAAAAATAAATATATAAGATAAATAAATATGCAAGTACAAAACAAAATATACAAAATACCATACAGTAAACCTATTGTAATTTATATATTCCAATAATTACTTTCTAAATTAAGTATTTTTAAAATATTCTTTATTACTTTAAAAATCTTTATTAACATCAGTAGCTTAATTTTTAATTTACTATTCCACTAGTACTAAAAGAAGGAATTCTACTTTACTTTCAAAGTAATTTGGGGTTTTAAAGAATTTAACATATTAATACCAGCTGTTTATATGCATATAACATCTATACTATTTTTTATAACCTAAATAATTTATTAATCCTTATTTTTAATTGTAAATATAATTGCTTTATTTTTTATTATTGGCTAAAGTTCATTAGTTCTAATATCTTAAACTCAATATTATGATTTATATCACTAATAAAACAACAAATTATAATTAGTACTTAAATAATCTATAAATTAATTTAAATTTATAATATTCTTTACTCTGCAATTCTATTATATCTTCATCAATTTTTTTTTTTTTTTAAAAAATTTTTGTTAGTATTCTAATTTATTTATTAATTCCATACCTTATTTTTATAGCAACATTTTCCTTATATTATTAACAAATTTTCAATTATTATATAGTTTTAAAATAATTATATAGTTAAATTATAACACCAAACTAATTTTAGAAAAAAGAAAAAGAAAAATTTTAAATAGAATTATTAATAAAAAAAAAAATTTTAAAAAAACACCCATTAAATTAATAACAACTATTTATTAAAAACATCATAAAAATATAAATCATAAACTATATATACAATTCAATCAATTTATAGATATTACTTTACATATATACTAACTTTTTTTTAATAAAAAATATTCTATAACAAATTATTCAAACTTAAACCAATACCAATCTTATATTTCCTCAAATTATATTCACTTACTTAATATATAAAATTATATACAATTACAATATCCATTTTAGTAAAATTCAAGCTTCAACTTTAGCAACCTTATAAAAAACTACAAAATAATTTCTTATCCTCCAATTTATAAATAAATAACCAAATTTAATATTATACCTAAAATTAAATATTAAATAATTACATGTATAGCTACAACCAAAGTAACTTTTTTTAAAAAGTACCAAACATTAATAATTAAAAATATGAAGTTTTATTGTAAGCTTATAAAAATAATCTACAATTTTATTATTTACTTAAATAAATTTAATAAAATTTTTTTGTATTTAGAACAAGCACAAAANAATAAAAATAATAAAAATAATAATAAAAATAATGATAATAAAAAGAACAAGGAGGACAAAAAAGAGGAAGAGAAAGAGGAAAAGGCAGATAAAAGGAAAAAAAAAGTATCTAGACTAAAAAATATACTAAATAAGCATATCCACAAAAATAAGATAATATCCATACCAGTAACATCAACACCAATAACATCAACACCAATAACATTAATATTAATATACAATCCTTCCAAAAATAAATTAGATATAAAAAATTATTTAAAAACTACAACTAATTTTTAAATATAGGTAAAAATAAAAAAAGTGAAAATTAATTAATTTTATTCTCCTATTACAATATGATCACTACAACCAGCTGATGATTTGGTATTATTACAATTGGCTAACAATATTATTAATAACAATAACAATAATGCCTTTTTAGTAGAATATACAAAAAAACATTTTACCATATATTAATCTATAATATAAAATTTATATTTAAAGAATCTAAGAAAACTATAGCTATTAAAAAAAAAAAATTAATAACAAAGATAAAAACTAAAAACAAATAATAAACTAATATTCATATATCTTAAATAAATCTAAATATATTATTAAATAATTTATTAAGTAATAAGAAATAGTTCTTTTATATTTATTTTATAATTTTAGTACTTATTTATTATGCAGAATCTAAAGAATATAAAAAATATTTCAACATTATTATTAAAAATGTTATTCAATAAATTTAGTTTATAATTTAAATTAAATAAAAATTAAATATTTTAATTTAATTATAAATATAATAAAGCTTTACTAGACAACCTATTCTAATACCTATTAAAATTAATTCATAAAAAAGATCTACATTAATATAAACTATATAAATAAAAATAAGTTTTAAATCAGAACTGATGTCCACTGGTTTAACCCACCAGTTTCTTAGCAAATAGATATTTATTTCATTTTGATCCAACAGATTTTGGGCACAAAAAAAAACCGTTCTTAGTAACCCGTACGGTCCGGGTGCCCGCAACGTAAAAAATGGGCGGGCACCGTAACCGCCCAAATACAAACTCTGCTTTGGATATTTAATAAAAAACTTTATTTTATTTTATTTTATTTTATTTTAATATATATTTTTGAATATATAGATAGTTTTAATAAATAATTTTTTTTTAAATTAAATCAGATGCTAGGAAGCGGCCAGAAGATCATAGGGAAATTATTATAAAATAACAGGAAGTATATAGCCTCTTATGGCCTCTAATCACTAATAAAATGGTATTAAGGCATTAAAGGCGTCCCAACCATCTGAGCCATCAGATGACAGGGATAGCAACGAATTTTTTTGCTGATGAAATTATTTATAATATTTTTTTAAAAAAAATTTAAATATTATAATTATAAGTTAATCTTAGTTAAATATATTATTATATTGAAAATTTTGATTTATATTTAATAAATATTATTAAAAATATTATATTAAATATATATAATCTAAATTATCTTAATATTAGTATTTGATTAAATAAAATTAAAATATTATTAAATAGTAAGTTATTAAAATATTTTATAAAAAAAATTATAATTAATCTTTTTATTAATAAATATTTATAAATTATTTTTATATATCTAGTAATTTTAAAAATTTTAATATATTAATACTGGAATTTGTGGAGATGAAAGAACTGAATTTGATAAAAAAAATTAAATCCTAGAATTTTAGTATAAATTGCTATATGTATTTAGATTATATTAAAATTATAAAAAAAATAATATTTAGAATTAAGAAGTTAATTTTTAGATTATCAATAGTTAATATAAGATTTTTAGTATTTATTAGTTTGAATAATCATCAGCAAAAAAATTTGTTGCCATCCCTGCCATCTGATGGCTCAGATGGTTGGGATGTTTTTTGTGCCTTGGTGCTATTCTGTTAGTGATTGGAGGCTATGGGAGGCTATATATTTCCTGTTATTTTATATAACTTTCTTATGATTCTCTGGCCTCCTCCTAGTGTTTGATCTAATTTAAAAGAAATTTATTTATTAAAACTATTTATATATTCGAGAATATATATTAAAATAAAAAAAAAAAAAAAAAACAAAGTTTTCCATTAGATGTCCAAAATCTTCTTTTATTTTTTAAATAATAAATCTAATTTTTGCTTTTTACTATTATTTATTAATATAAAATTTTGAGGAATTCTAATTCTAGATAGCTTATTCAGTATAATATTAATATAAATTTATATTAGATTTTAGTAATATAATATTAGTTTTTCTTAAACCTAATTGATTATATTAGTATATAAATTATTAGAGTTTGTATCTGGGTCCCATTTGCGTGCCCATTTTTTGAGTACAAAAAATGGCGCCATTCGACAAAATTGTTGCATTTTTATATGGGGACAACACACGAACCGGGCACAAACGGGTACCCGTTTGCAAAGTCTATAAATTATCAAAGATTATTATATTTCTAATTAATTATAATGTTATTTAAATTAACAAATATTAGAAGTTTTATATTAACTGCTAATAATTTGAGAGCTGATTTTCTGATTATAAACACTATTTTTTTATGATTTTAATGTAATTTAAATACATGTGGTGGTTTATGTTAAAATTTTGGGATTTAGTTTTTTTATCAGATTTGGTTTTTTTATCTTTCTTCCTCTCTGCAAATTCCAGTATTGATGTATTAAAATTTTGAAATTACTAAATATATTAAAGAAGCTTATAAATGTTTATTAGTGGATTATATATATTTGTTAATAAGAAAATTAATTGTAGTTCCTTTTTTTACAAGATATCCTAACAACTTGCTATTTAATAATATTTTAATTTTATTTAATTAAGTATTAATATTAAAATAGCTTAAATTGTATATATCTAGTATAGTATCTTTAACAGTATTTACTAAATATAAATGAAAATTTTTGATATAATAGTGTATTTGATTGATGTTAATTTATAATTATGATATTTAGGTTACTAAAAAAAAAAAAAATTATGAATAATTTTGAAAAGATTGAATTTAATCCGCTATCCTTTACCAGATTCTGAATGTATATTTTTATTTGAGGGCCGTTTAACTAGATTTTACCACAAAACCACCAAAGAAAAAGCCAGATTTTTATTTTTCAAAGATTATATTTTTATATTCAAATAACAAGTCTTTATTAGATTTTTTTTTGAATAAAGGAACTTTCGCGAGGCTAGCTGAAAACACTAAGAAGTTGATAAGTGTTAATTAAAACTTTATTAACTTTTTTTTTATAATATTTTTGTAGTTAAGATTAGCGGCTAATTCAATACACTAATATTTTTTTTGAATAGTAATTAATACTAATAATTTAATAAAAGTTTACCAGCTATTTATTTATTTATATATTACAATTTTATATTTATCAGAGTTTTTTTATTAAAAATGTTGTATCTTATTCTTTTAGTTTTTTAATGTTATAGGTTATTATTGCAAGTTTCCAATCAAGGGTTCATAATTGCTTAAATTTATTATTCTGTAATAATTTTCTAGAATATTATATTTTTTTAATTATATTTTTTTAATTATTTTTTTGATTTTATATTATAAATTTTTAAAATAGAACTTAGTTTTATATATCTTAAGATTTCCAAATTATTTTACCATAATTCTTTTTTTTTTAATATTTAGAATTTTAATTCTTTTAATATTTATTATTTAAATTTAATTTTTTAAATTTACAAAAATCCAAAAACTTCAATTTAAAATTTCAATATTTTTCGATAATTTTTTAATTTTAATTTTTTTTTTTAATTTAATTTTTTTTATATCTAAATATTTTTAAAATATATACACTTTAATACTAGCACAAGTTTTCCAATTTTCAACACTAATTTTATTATAAATTATTTTATTTATAAAATAATTATTTTTTATTAAAGATGTTTTAGTTATAAAAAAAAGTATATAATTATTAATTAACAAAATAGAAAATATACTTAATATATATATATTAGCTAAATATATAAGTTACTTAAAATAAATTTTTTTTTTTTTTTTTTTTTAAATTAAAAGAATAAAAATTAAACTTTTACTAACTTATTTATTAGTTTAATATATAAGAGGTACTATAACCCATATAATTTGTAATTCTCCTAAACTTATAATTATTGATAAAATAAAATATTAATAATCTGTTCTTTATGTTTACTATTGAGTACCCCATACATCTGTCTACCTCAAAAATCCTCCAATTTTAAGTTTAAATATAATTGTGCAGGGAGTTTTATATTTATTTGCAATAACTTAATCTCTCGAAAGTGGATAATATATTTTTTTGGTTGTATCCCCTATTCTTCCTGCAAATTTAGATTTTGCAAATCTGCAAAATCAAGTAAATGCTTTTGGAGTTAATCTAATAGCTAGTTTAGTTAATTTTAATTTGTTCAACTTATTTTAAATTTTAATAGCTAAATTACATACTGAAATAATAAGGTTTTTTATATTTTTATTTCTTTTCTTACTAAAGTAAATAGTATATTATTTTAATTTTTTTTATTTTTAAAAATATGCTAATATTAAAATTTTAATTTAATTTAAAGTTTATTTAATCTTATATAAAAAAAAAATTTTATAATTAATTTTATTTTTATTAAGTTATTCTTTTTAGCCTTTTATTTTTTTATTTCATATAATATTTAATTTAATTTGGAATTTGATTTTTATTTTTTTTAAATATATATACTTTATTTTTTTTTTTTTAACTAAATAATTAGGAATTTTAAATTTTAATTATAGGCTTTCTAAATTTTTTTTATTTATGACTTGGTTATTTAAGGTGGATTTTATAGTTTTTTTGTTTTTATTTAAATTTAATAATATTTATTATATAGTTGGGTTATAAATATTTCAATATTTTTATTAACTATTTTAGATTATAAAGAAATTGTAGCAGCTGTAAATAATTTGATAATTTAATTAAAAAAAAAAAATTTGGAGGATATTTAAACTAGAAGTGAATTAGTTGGAGAATGTGCCTTATAGGTACAGGAACTTGAGAAAAAGAAAGAGTAGATTTTTGCCTTTTATCATTTTAGTTTGGAAGAAGGCTTAGTTTTTTTTTTTTATATTTTAAATATTTTTTCTTTTTTTTGTTTTTGTTAGAGTTTATTCTTTTGTTTTATTTATATTATAATATTTTTAGTTTATATATTAAAAAGTTTAATTTAGAGAGTTAAATAAATGTTCTAATTCTTCTAAGATAATTTATTGAGTCTAAAAGATTTATAATGTTTTTCTGTCTGAATCCTATTGAGAGTTTTTGTAAAGAGGTCTGCTGTTAAATTATTCATGTTTTGATATTTTATTCTAAAATTTTTTTTTGTTATTATTAATCTTATCTATAATTATTTTATTTGATAGTAATTGATTTTTTGTTAATTACTAGGGTTGGTATTAATAATTATTATAGTTATATTATTTATTTAAAATACTGTTGTTTCAAGTTTATTAATTTTTATAATAAATAGAAGTATTTGTAAAAATTTTTTTAATTATATATTTTTATCTTTTATTATATTTAAAATAATTATTTTTGCTTCAGTGCTAGACTTAGCAATAATTAGTTGTAATTTACTAGTTTATAAAATTGTATTATTATAAAAATTAAAAGCATATTTAAATGTTAATTTTTAAAAAATATTTTTAAATTTAAAATATATGAGTTTATATTACTAGTAATATATTTAAAATATTATTTTTGTTTATTGTTGAAGTAAAATATTTAATATAATTTTTATATGTGCTTGCTAGATATTGATAAACCTATTGAAAAACTTTTTAGTGATTTTCTCTTAATATAGAGGTATATTAACCCAGTTTATATACTGTATATGATAAATTGAATTAATTTTTTATAATAGCATACATAAGGTTTCTAAGTATACTTCAATATAATTACTAATTTAATTTATTTGAAAAGAAATATTTTTTTTGAGATAAATATTTTTCTAATTTTATCAATATGGATTGAGGTTTGAAATATAATATGTTGAAATGTTTTAAAATAATTTTGCAATAATTTTCTTAATTTGTTTTAAGTATTCTTTTATTTTGTTCCCTTCAGATACAAAATTTTAGAAAACACTATATTTTTTAAAAATTTTTTATTTTATATTTTTTAAGTAAAGTTTCTTTTGCAGCTTGTATTCTGGCTAAGTCAGGAAAGAATATTAAAAAGTTGTACATAATAATAATAATATTTTAATTGATATAAAAGCATTGATTAACCTTACTTTATTTTATTTCAAAGAGAAAGTTTTTTGTAGTGATTGTTTTATTTAAATTTTTGCTTTAAAAATAAAAAACTTATTTTAAATTATAAAATAATTTTAATAATAATAAAACTTTAATATCTTTACTTTTTATATTATATTTTTTTAGTATTATTATATATATTTATTTTGATTCTGGTAGAACTACATTAAGAAAGATAGTTTTTATATTTATTTAATAGATTTTTTAATCTAAAATAATATTTAGTAATAGTAATATTTTTACCATTTTTAAGTTAACTACTGGAATATACATTTTGGTATAATTTAAATTAAATTACTATTTATAATCTTTTATTAAGTCAATGTGTACAAATATGGACCCCTGGTTCCGGACTACCTTTCAATAACTCAAGAAATAATATATTATTGAACATATTTTATGTGATATTAGAGCTATAAGTATAAAATTATATTAATTTACTGATTTTCTGTAAAATCATTGCTTATATAATCTGGATAATATACTGCTTGCAACTAGATATGGCTAAATTATTAAAAAAGTATTTTTATCTCTGCAATTATTTTATTATTTTTTATAGTTGATTCTGCTTTATCTGATATATTAATAGGAGGTTGTTCTGGTTTTAATTTTTGTTATATCTATAAGAGTAATAAATCTTTTGTTTGGTTTTATGCACATTTTTTTTTTTTTAACTAGTTAAATAATTTTTAATTTAGTTTTTACAATTTTAAACTTTTGTTCTACTAAAGTAAGCTAAATTATAAATTTATCCTAACCTCTACTAATCTTATAAATTACTAGGTATATAAAAGGACTTTATATGGAGGATTTAAGCATATAACTAATATTCTGGTTTTTTATAGATATAATAATATTAAAAATTGGTTTAGGGATTGGGGTAAATGATTACTAAACTACTACTTAGCAATTTTGTAATAGTTTGTGATAATTGTAAAGATAAAGTCCAATTATTTTCCATTTTATAGTAATATTCTTTACTATAAAGGTAGTTATACATACTTTAATATAAAATTAAAGAAATAATATTTTATTTATATATATAACATTATTCAGGTTTATAAACTTGCTTAGTTATTATTAATATACCACCTTTAAAACTAAAAAGTATTTTAGATTTAATAGTTAGGTGATATAAGAAGTATAAGCAGGTAAAAATAACATATATATATTATTAAGATAATATTAAGTTATAAATTTATCAGTTATATATAAATTATAACTGTTAATTATTAGTAATTTTGCTTTTAAAAAATTGTTGGCTGTTTTTGGTAAAAATACCTCCATTAACCATTTTAATACAATAATATTATTTATTTAGCTATTCTTTGAGTAGGTTATCTACCACTTAAGATTATTTTTTAATATTTCTGTATAAAATTATTAATTTTAAATAAACTTTGCTTTAAAAATCACTAAAAAATTAAATATAATACTTATAGCAAATATACACTCAATAAATAAAATCCAGGAGTATAAATAATTTGTTTTTATAAAAACCTGATTTTTTTAATAGCTAAAATTTTTAATAATAAAATTGTTTATATTTATTTTAGTTATTATATTATTTTTATTTATATTATATTATTATTCTGGAAAGATTTAAGATATAGTCTTATATAAGCTAAATAACTTATTTATATTTATTAGATTTATATAATTAACTTACTACCAATTGGTATGATAACCAAACTTAATCTTGACCTATAGGTAACAATCTAAGAAGTTATTAATCTATTGTTTATTTAATAAATTGTTGTTATTTTGTATTTTAAGGATTTTGGTAGCAATAGCCTAGAGTTAGGCATGCATAAAAACATATCTAAGAATTTTCTAATACAAAGTCTATTCTATAAAACCTTTTTTTATATTTTAAAAAACCGCTGCTAGCCTTCATATATTAAACTATATAATTGTTAAGTACCTAGTTGGTTCCAGAGAGTAGAACGCAGTATTATATAGGTAGTAGTAACAGTTTTCAATAACTGGTTGTTTTTGAGAGTTTCTATCACCGCAGCCATATTTATTTTGTTATATGTGCGTTTATTAGCCATCTCCAATTTATCTTATGAAAAACTAGCTTGTTTGGCTAAATACTGTGGTTGTACGATAAGATTACGCGTGTGATCGCGTGAAGGCGAGTTTTTACGAAAACGCGTTGTTCAAAACTAGCGGTGGTCCATATTTATACACATTGACTTACTAGTCTGGTTTTATATACAATTTGACTTGAAGACTTAATCTTTTTAATAAATACTTATCAATTTCTTATAACTTTTTTATTATTAAAAACCGAGTTTACCTTAATCCACAACAAATTTTTTAATTAAGAATTAAATTCTTTTCTAATTACTAAAAACCAATTATCTCTATTATTCAAAACTATTGCATCAATAAAAAAACGTGGAAGAAATTTATTTATCATTAATTCTTAAAAAGTAAAATATATATATCAAAATTAGGATTATATTCAGACAAAACTCTCATAATTATTATAATAATTCATTATTTCTTACAAGATTTTTTACTTTTTTTTAATTTAAATTCTTTTTTGCTAGAAAAGTTTTTAGGAGTAATAATTATTAACTTAAAAAAATTTAATTACTAATAAAATTCCATTTCTTTTTTTCTCACTTTCTAAAGTTTTTTCAGGTTTAATATTAGTTTTAATTTTATAAAGATTATATTTAATATTTTTTTTTTAATTGTTTGTTATAGTTTATCTTAAAGTAGTTTATTTATTTTTTATTAAATAAATTTATCTTTGGGAGAGATTAAAACTAATCCCATTTTAATTCTTAAATTATAAAAAAAAATCTATTTATTTTCTAATTATAAATAAAAGAAATTATTATACTTCATTTTATTTTAAGTAGGTAATATTATTTTTAAAAATATTATATTTTTAGTTATAATAATAGTTTATTAAGTAATATTTTAAATTTTATATTATTTTTTAGAGATTATATATTTAAGAAAGATCTTTTTTTATATATACTTTTCTAAAGATTATTTAATTTCTTTTAAAATAATAATATAAATTAAATATCTAAATGGTTTTAGTTTGATTAGGTCTAATTTTTTTAAATAAAATATTTTATAAAAAGATTTATCTATTTTAATTGCGTCGCTATTAAAATCAGTTTTAATCCTTTTATTTATAAATAAATGATTATTTATATAAATTATATATTTTATAACTTTTTCTTAGAAATTTTTAAGTAAGCCTAATTTAATTAAAATCATGTTTACTAATTCCTAAAGTAATCTATTTATTCTTTTAACTAAATTATTTTATTTATGGGTATATAAAAAAAAAGTTTTAATATTAATTCTATTTTTTTAATAAAAAATTTAAATTGGTTCTGAAATTAACTTAAAAATATTATTTATTTAAATAAATATAATCCTTAAATTCTTATTATACTTTTTTTTATATTAATAATAAATTTAAAAAATACTTTAAAAAAACTTTTTTAATTTATTATGAAGTGAATTTATATATAATTTATTATATTATTAATTAAAACTAAAACTTATTTAGAATAAGGTTTATTATAGTTTATATTTTTATTTTTTTTCTTTATAAAAGTCCGAGTTTTTTATAATTTATTAAAATTTATATAAATCTTTTTAAAAAATCTTTCTTTTTTATCTAGTATAGGTTTTTAATTTAAAAAGATATGTATCTTTCTGAATAAATATAGTTTACAGGTTAAATTTTTATTTAATTGAATAATAATTCTGGCTTATGTTATTGCTTTTTATATTTTTTTGAATTTATAATGACCCAATTTTCTGTGCTATAGAAGTAGCAAGTTCATATTTTTTTTAAAAATTATAATTTTGTTAAAAATTATAATTTTGTTAAAAATTACACTAATTAAGTTCAATTTCTTAATTTCTATTTTTATTATTAAGTAAAGAATATAAATTTTTTTTATAGTTAATCTTAAGTTTCTTAATTTAGATTTTATTTATTATTTTATAAAATTTAATTTTAAATTCTTTTTAATATAAGCTAGGATTGTGCTTATATTTTTATATTTAATTATAATTTTTTTTAAATTAAATATAACTTTGATTTTATTAATATTAAATTATTCAATAAAGCAGAAATTTAATACCATTTTCAAAATATAAAAAACATATTTTATTTTAAAAAAGTATATTTTCATTTCTAGTAGAATTGTACCTTTTTTAAAAACTAGAATAATATAATTATTTTTAAATTTAATTTTTTTAAATTTTTTAAATTAAATATAACTTTTTTTAATAAAAAGGAAATATTTATAGATGATCTAATAGTTTATACTTAAATTAATATATTATAAATTTAAAAATTATCTTTTATTTTAAATTTTAGAGAAATTTATATAATATAAAATATTATTTAAATCAAAATTAAATTTATTATTCTAAATAAAATAAAAAAAGAATTTTAATTTATTAAATTTTTTAATAAAATAAAGTTCTAGATAAAGTNATTATTCTAAATAAAATAAAAAAAGAATTTTAATTTATTAAATTTTTTAATAAAATAAAGTTCTAGATAAAGTTTTTAATATATATTATTATTATAAAAAATAATAATATATTTTATATAATATTTATTAGTTCTTTATTTTTTATTATTAAAATTCATATTATTATTCTTTTTAGATCTTTTGTTATATTTTAAGGAGTTTTAAACTAATTTTTGTTTTATAGAACAATTCTGTTTTTAATTATAAGAATTTTTTTATGATTTTTTTTTATTATGATGTTTTTTTTTTTTTATAAATTTTAATTTATTACTTTTTATTATTAAAATTTATAAAATAGGTTATATTATTATTATTATTTTTTTTATTTTTTAAAAAACTAAATATTTAAAAAGTACTAGAACCTCTTATAATATCGCAAGTGTTTTTAAAAAAGAAAAGAGTGCTTATAAACTATTTTTTAAATTTACTAAAATTAAACTTCTTTTTTTTATAAATTTTATTGCTTACAAATAAATTTATATGAAAAAAAATGTTTTGGTTTAAGTACTAAAGAAGTACACCTAGGGTTGTATTTGTTAATTTAATATTATTAAATTTTTTTGATATGGTTATAATAAATTTTTCTTGAATTATACTGATCTGTTTAAAAAGATTTTTAATTATAATATAAGTTTCTGGCTTTTTTTGGTTTATCTGAATATTTTTAAGTTTTTTAATAAGAATTAGAATAGTGTTTTCTATATTAAAATAAAAATGGAGATGGAGGGTATCTATAATTTTATAAAATAGCATACCTTTAAATTCTGTATATAAGTTAATATAGATTAATTTTAAAATATAGAAAGAATAGATTTTTCTAGTTTAAATCTATTATTTCAGTTTAAACAAAAACTGAGATTTTATAATTTCATTAATTATAAGAATAACTTTGTTAAGGGCAAGTTGTAGGTTTAAAAAATAAAATAAACAATAAAATATAGTTGTAGAATTAATAAAAATTATTAAAATAAATTAAAATAATAATTTAGTGGGGTTAAAAGTAGATTTATTTAGTGTTTAAATTATTTTAAAAATAATTAATCCTATTAAGGTAGAAATTTGGATTTCTTTTTTTTAAAACTAAGTTTGGTTAATATAACTTAAATTAATCTAATTTTTTTAAATACTTTTTTTGTTTGAAAAAGAGAAGTTAAATTAAAAAATATTTATATTTTTAATAATATTTAGGATTTCTTAAATAACTTCTTTTTTATAAATATTGGGTATGGTTTTTTTTTTAATAAAGGTCAGTCTAGAAGGAGGTCTTCTGTTAATAAACTTATTAAAAAAATAATTATAGATATTCTTGATGGATAGGAATTTGGTAATGTTCTGATATTAAAAGTAATAATTAGAGCTATTTTCTTATAAAAAATTTTTTTTTTTTAAAATTAAAATTTTTTTTTTTTAAAATTAAAATTTTTTTTTTTTAAAATTAAAATTTTTTTTTTTTTAATTAATTTGTTGGTAATAGAGCTTTTTATTAAAAAATAATAAATATATTAAAAAATAGTTCTGGAGAACTCAAACTTTATAAACTGTATTAATCAATATTAAAAGTATCAGCTTGTTGGGAGATGAACTGGTGTTGATAATATGTTAAAGATAGCTCTGATATTAGAGATATAGATTAAAAAAAATATGTAGGTCAGTTCTATGATACTTGAGAAAGATTAATTAAATTTTAGAGATTACTTGTTCATAAAAGAGATCGTTGATATATATAAGCTTGCTGCTTTTTACGTGATAAAAGTCACGTTATCAACCGCTCTCGAGACCCGGCGTCACTGCGCCTGTGCACGATATATCAACAATAATAAAAATAATTCCTTTTTTTTTTTTTACCAATTATAATTAATTTGTTTTAAGAATATATTTGCTATTATATTTTCTTTTTTTGGATAATAATAAATTTTGAAATCTAAATTTATTAATTTTTTTACCTAGTAAGATTGTTTTAAACTTATTTTTTTTAAAATCATAAAATATGTTAAGTTTTAGTAATCACTATATATAACAATCTGGAATTAACTTCTTTTAAAGTAAAGTAATTAGATACATACTAGTACTTCAACTATAACTAATAATTTTTAATCAAAAATAAGATAATTTTTTTTAATTAATATTATTTTTCTACTATAAAATGATATTATTTTTATACTACTATAAAAGGCAAGCTCCTACACTGAATTCTAAAACATTAATTTTTATAACTATAAATAAATTTAATTAAAAATATTTTAATAATCTATATCTATAAATATTGATTTAAATTAATGGAACAAGTTTTCTACTTTATAATTTCAATTCCAAAATTTTTTTTTTTATAAGATCTGATAAAGGTGTTATTAATATACTAAATTAAAATATAAACTTTTTATAAAAGTTTATAAATTTTAGGAAACTTTAAACTTACTTTATATTTTATAACTAAAACCATAAACCCATAACTTTTATTTTTTAAAATTTTATAGAAAAATCTTAAAATAAGATAATAAATTTTAAAAAATTAACTTTTTTTTTTATAAAATTTATATTTTTTTAGTTTAACATATAATTTAGTTTTTTTAAACTTTTTTAATATTATTCTCACATACTATATATAAATATTCTTTAGGATTTTTTGAGTAAATTAAAATATTATCAAAATAAATTATTATAAATATTTTTTATATTTTTGTAAGATTTTATTAACTATAGTTTACAATATACTAAAAATATTTATTAACCTAAATAATATAATTAAATATTTATAAAAACTATAAAAAATTTTAAATAATATTTTCCACTTATTTCCTATTATTATTTATATTAAGTTATAAACTTTTTTCAAATCCAATTTAGTAAAATATTTAATTTTTTATAATAAATCAATTAGCTTATTTATACCAAGGATTAATTTTTTATAATAATATTATTTAATCTTTGATAATTTATATATAATCTTAATTTTCTATCTTTTTTTTTAACAAAGAGTATTGGTGCTTTAGCTGGGAACAACAAAAATCATATAAATCTTTTTACCAATATATTTTTTATATAATTTTTCAAAACTTAATTTTTTTTTTTGTTAAAAATTTATATATTAGTAACAATATTTTATTTAATTTAAAGTCGATAAAATGATTTTATAATTTATAATCAAATAATCTAAAAACTTTTTTTTCTAAAAAGATATGGTAATATTCTTTATATTCAAAAGATATTAAGTTCTTAATTAATTTTTTTATACCCCCTTATAATACTATAGTCTTAATAAATTAGACTTTTTTTTTAATATAATTTTAGAGTTTCTTATTTAATAAAAAAACTATCATTATCATTTGAATCAAACCAGTTCTTCTGAATACTATTTATTCAATAATCTAATTAATATTAGGATTATATTTTTTAAATTAATTGAGTTTTAAAATAATATTAAATAATTTTATATTAATCACGTTCAATATTATATCCTTATTATAATTTTAAATATTGAGCCTTATTTTCTAAATAATTCTAGATATATCTCAAGAAAATATAAATATTTTGTTGATTAATTTAAGTAGAATTTTTTTTTAAAAATTATTATAAATATATCTCTTTTCTCTACTAAAAAAAAAATTAAATGATAAAAGGTTTTTATATTTAATAATATTTATATAAATATTAATTTTTTTTTATTTGCAAAGCAGTTTAGATTATAAAGTGCTTTAAATAACCTTGAATTAGTTTAATTTTATTAATAATTATAATTATTAATAATTTAATTATATAACTACTTTTCTTTAAAAATACCCAAAATTTTAATATTTTTATTATTTTTTTAGATAATATTGTTTTTAATAATACTTTCTTGCTTTATACTTTTTTTTATTATATTTAGGTTTTTTTTTCTTTATTCTTTTTTTATTTTAAAATTTAACATTTTTATAAAATTGAGTTTTATTAAAGTAATCCTATCATGACTTCTTGAAAAATAATTATTAAACAAAAATTTATAATTAGCTATTTATTTAGTTAATTTTATGAAAATTTTAGGTTAACTTGCCTTGGTTTTTTAAATTTTTATAAGTGTTGTATGTAAGTTATACTTCATACTTTTTAAATAAAATTGGTAAAAAGTGTCATTATGCCAAATCAATAATTTATAAATAAAGATAAAAAACCAGATTGTATAGTTTTCAACTTTCTTATTTCCTTGCTCAATCGTGAAAATTTTATTTGTTGTTTGTTTTTTTTTATTAATTATTTTTTAGTGTATTTTAATAGCTTGTTTTAATACAAATTAGTTTATTAGTTTTTTTAAATTTTATTTATCTTTTACTTCCTCCATTTTTTATTTCACAACAAAAGGTTTCATCCAATTTTTGATAGTTTTTTTATAAGTATAAAGGTATAATTAATTTTAAATTATTTTAAAATAATATTTTTTTTATTAAATATAAAATATATTTATAAATTATGTAAGAAGTTTTATATATTAATTTGCTTACTATTAAAAATATTTAATTAATATATTAATTTAGTGTAGTGTAATCTTAAACTAACTTATATTTTAGGGTGTTTGGTCTTTTTATAAATAATATTCCTTTTAATTTAGTTAGTTAGTTTTTATGATATTAAAAAAATCTTTTATTTTTAGTTTAATATGTGGCCATATTAAATAGTATAAGAAAAGATTATCTTAATATCTTAAATATTAAATTTAGTTAAAGGGTTATAGCCCGATATTAAACTATTTTAAATTTAGTTTATAAAATTTTAATTTATTAATTAAAGATAGAGTGTTCTCTTTGATAATATTGAATAGTATTTTATAATTAAGTTTTTAATTTTTTAATTGACTTAAAATAATAACTCCTAGTGTTTATGTTAATATTAAATATTATTGCGAGAATGGAGTTAGATGGTATAAATATAAGATAAAATATATACTATATAGGTTATAAGTATATAAATAATTGGATAAAATGTTAAACTGTATGAGCTTAATATTTTTAATGTGGTTTGAGATATAATTTATAATGGTACTTAGTATGTAATAGAAGAAGGTGAATATGTTATTAAGAAATAATTAAATAAGTAAACAATTAATGGCTAAATTATCTAGTTTTAATTTTAGATAACAACTAAATAAATGGTTTATATATGTTATTGCATTGATATAGCCTCCAATCACATACACATTCGATCTATTTTAGTGGTTGTGGTCTGCAACAACACATTATAAGAACGACACGCTCTAACCTTCGCTAATAGCGCTACCTCTATTAAAAACGCGTCGAAATGTCGAACGATACTACCATAAGCAGTCACCTCCATGGCATCCCTATCCTCTCTCACAATGGTACTAATTACGTTTTCTGGAGATCCAAGATCATTATGCGATTCTAGGTAATTAAGAAAGGTGGTTATAAATTAAACAAATTCTTAAACAACAGTATTTCTCCAAAAAAGGACCCTTTTTAGGAGAATGCAACTGATTACACACCTAATTAATATGGCAGGTCTGCTATGTTGAAACCAGATAATAATGATAGAAATTTTGAGTATGTATGTTTTGTAATAAGAGATTTACTTATTTTTTTTATAGATGTATATCTAGAGAACCCCCTAATAAATAAAAATCTAAATACTATTATAATATATTTTTACTAAAAATTCATACTAAATAATTAAAGTATAATTATTATACTAGAGATATATTTTTAAAATATATCTACTAAAATAAAAGATATTTTTTATAATATAATAGTTAACTTCTTTTAAAATATTAATAAATTCAAAAAAAAAATATATATATTTATAATAAATATATATATTTATAATAAATATTTTTTTTATAAAAAATATATTTTTACATATAGTTATAATTAGTTTTAAAATTACTAAAAATATATTTATAAAAAATATTATTTATATATAAAAAATTAATTATACTAATTTAGATATTTATATATATATATATATATTATTATAAACTTCTCACAAAAATTCTTTTATCTGAGAAGGACGAAAACAAGTTTTTTAAAAAAAGGATAGATTTTTAAAACCCTCCCACATCAGCTAAAGCTGCCCATCAAAAAAATAATAATAATAAATATAAAAAAAGTATTTCTAGAATATTATATTTTTAAAAAGATAAATAATTTCTAAAAAAGAGGTTTAAACTAAATCTGAAAAGTAAGTTTTTAAAAAATATAGTAAATAACCTCTGCAATTAGTGTAAAGAGAAAGATAATACATATTACTACAACTATAAAAAACACTAATATTATAAGAAAACCCCATTTTTTTTATAGTATATAAATAATATAATGATAAACCTATTATTACCTCTTATATAATAAAAAACTTTTATAAAACAAGATATAGAACTTATAAAAGCACAATAAATAATAAAGTAAAATTTTAAAAAGGATGGTATTTAAATTTTAAGGCTTTTAACTAGTTTATAAATAATATAGATTTATTTGAAGTTTATTACTTTTTTAAAAAATCAAGGAAAGTATTATTTAAAAATAATTTTATTATAGAAGTACTAGGAATAAGTATTATAATAATCAAAACTCTAATATACTATATTAAAAAAAAGAAGCCTTTTATATTCCCAACATAATACTAAACTTCCTATCTATAAAGAAATTTATAAAGAAAAAAATTAAAATAATTATTAAAAAAAATAGAATAACCCTCTCATACAGAGATCTCTTTATTAAAAAATACCTTAAAAATGAAAAAACTAATTTATACAAATTAAAAAAAAAAAAAAAAAAAAAAATCTTTCAATTAATGATTCCTTAAAATAATACACTTTTAATAAAGAGGATAAGTTAATGTGTATAAATATGGACCCCTAGTTTTGAACAATGTATTTTTGTAAAAACTCGCCTTCACGCGATCATACGCGTGATCTTATTCTTCCTTGTATAACTACAATATTTAGCCAAACAAGCTAGTTTTTTATAAGATAAATTAAAGATAACTAATAAATGTATATATAACGAAGTGGATATGACTATAGCGATAGAAGTTTTTAAAAATGGCTAGTTATTGAGAACTACTGTTACTATTTATATGATATTGTGTTCTATTTTCTGGAACTGACTAGGTACTTAATAACTATATAGTTTGGTTTATGAAAGCTAATAATAGTTTTCTAAAGTATAAGAAAAAAGCTTTATAAAATAGATTTTGTATTAAAAAGTTTTTAAATATGCTTTTATGTATGCCTAATTTTGAGCTATTGTTACCAACATTTTCAAAATATAAGGTAATAGTAATTTATTAAGTAAATAATGGATTAGTAACTTTTTAAATTGTTATTTATAGGTTAAGACTAAGCTTGATTGTTGTACTGACTGGTAGCAAGTTAATTGTATAAATCTAATAAATATAAATAAGTTATTCAGTTTGTATGAGACTGTGTCTTAAATCTTTTTAGAGTGGTGATATAATACAGATAAAGGTGGTATAATGGTTAAAATGGGTATAAATGGTTTTGTTATTAAAAACTCCAGCTATTAGGGTTAGATTTTTACAAAAATAAATTATTTATATTTTTGGACCTTATTTATTAAATGTATGTTTGCTATAAGTGTTATGTTTAATTCTTTGGTGATTTTCAAAACAAAGTCTATTTAGAATTAATAATTTTGTATAAAAATATTAAAAAATAATTTTAGATAGTAGATAACTTGCTTAAAGAATAATTAAATAAATAATGTTATTATATTAAAATAATTAATAGAGGTATTTCTACTAAAAATAGTTATTAATAATTTTTTAGAGGTAAGGTTATTAATAGTTGATGGTTATGGTTTATATATAATTAATAAGTTTATAGCTTAGTATTATTTTAATAATATATATATATTGTTTTTACTTGCCTATACCTTTTATATTATTTAGTTATTAGATCTGGGATGTTTTTTAGTTTTGAAAATAGTATATTAATAATAACTGGGTAAGTTTATAAACTTGAATAATGTTATATATGTAAATAAGGTGTTATTTTTTTAGTTTTATGCTAAGGTATGTATAATTGCTTTTATAGTAAAGAATATTATTGTAAAATAGAGAGTAACTGAACTTTATTTTTATAATTATTATAAATTATTATAAAATTGTTGGGTAGTAGCTTAGTAATTATTTATTCTAGTTTTTAAACCAATCTTTAATATTACCATACTTATAAAAAGTTAGGATATTAGTTATATGTTTAAATTTTTTATATAAAATTCTTCTACATATCTAGTGATTTATAAAATTAATAAAAATTAGAATAAATTTATAATTTAGTTTGCTTTAATAGAACAAAAGTTTAAAATTACAGAGGCTAAATTGGAAACTATTTAACCAGTTAAAAAAAAGAAGGTGTATATAAAACCAAATAAAAGATTTATTATTCTTACAAATATAGCTGTATAGTAAGGATTAGAATCAAAATAGCTTCCTATTGATGTATCAGATAAAGCAAAATTAACTATGAAAAACAATAAAATAATTACAAAGATGGAAGTACCTCTCTGATAATTTAGCTATATTTAGCTACAAGCAGTATATTATCTAGGTTATATAAGCAATAATTTTGTAGAAAGTTAGTAAATTGATATAGTTTTTATACTTATAGCTCTAGTATCGCATGAAATATGTTCAATAATATATTATTTCTTGAGTTGTTGAAAGGTGGTAGGGTCCATATTTGTACACATTGACTTACTTAATTCATTTTTTTTATCTATTATAAGAGGAATACTAATAAGAGTAGCTGCTATTAGAACAAGTACTCTTAATAAAAACATAATACTTATTTTTGATACCCTAAAAATATGGTATTATAAATTAAATTACTTTTATTTTAGAATTGTTAAAAGAATATTAACCTCTTTAGGTATTAAAAACTCTATTTTACTAGATAGAGTGAATTATATTTATAAAGCTTATATTTATGATAAATAAATAATAATATCATATAAGACCTTAGTTTTATAAAGAGTGACTAAATTATTAAAATTAGTATATTTAGATGTAATAGGCCTTTGGGAAGTAGTAGCTCTATACAATAAATATAAAAGTAAGGATTTAAATAAATTAGTTATTTTTATAATAAAATATGTTCTAATATTAATAGATGATTATACTGGATATAAGTAAATTATATTCTATAAAATTAAAATTGAATTTAGAAACGAATTTATTTATTAGGTTACTATAATAAAGCAAACTTTAGGATATAAAATACTTTATTTTAAACTAAATAATACTAAAGAATTTAAATTATATAATATAAAAAATTTTATAAGTATTAGAAAAATTAAAATAGAACTTAGTATTGTTTATATCCATTCTTAAAACAGTAAATTTAAGAAAACAAATAGAATTATAAAAAATATGAATATTATTATAATAATAGAGTTTAATTTATTAAAGTTTTTTTAAATAAAAGCTAGCGTTTAAAAAAACCCCGAAAACCACAACCAAAAATTCCTTGGCAAAATTTTCAAAAGCATTTAAAATCTTAATTGTTAATTTAAAAAAATTAAAAAAATTATTTCTTAATTATAAAAACGTTAAAGAATCTTGCATTAAAATTTTAGAAATTTTCATAAAGAATTCATAAAGTTAAAAAAACGGTACCGTGTTTCACCCCCTGGTTTTTCCTCGGATTCTTCGGAAGTTTTTATTCCCTAATAAAAGCTATAATATTTGTAGTATACTTCTTAAATAGAATACTTGTTACACTTTGGTCAAGTACGTCTAACCAAACACTGATCTCTCACTCTAAGATACCAGGTTCTCAAATCTTGTGGAGTATATAAGTCGCGAGGTAGCAAAGAATAATATATAAAATATATAACAACAATAAAGGTTATAATAAACTATAAGCCTATATAATATTTAAGTTAACTAATAAAGAATAAGAATTTTTCATCAGTCCTAATAATAGTTTTATATATATAATAATACTTCATACAAATGTTAATGCTTGCATAATCACATATTGGTATTTGCATGCTTGCATTGTTCGTAGTACATAAATGCCATATAATAGGGTTCTAAATAGGACAGATAAGCATAAATATATGAAAAATAGATATTATATAGGAAATAAAACAAATAATATAATATAAAATAAAATATAAATAATTATATTATCTAGATTATAAATTTATAATATTATCTTCTTTTTTTAAAAAATAGGTTTCATACAGAATTGGCTTTTATAAAAACTTTATTTCTATAAAAAACAAAGGTTTATATAGAAATTAAATTTTATATAATTAAAATTATTTTATAAAATTAATATTTAATATAAGTATTTTTTTAATATAAATTATTATTTTATATAAAACTTCTATTTATATAGGCTATATAAGGTAAAAATAACATAAGTAAATAATATATAAAAAAATAATAATCAGATTAAGATAATAACTCAAAACTTAAACTTTAAAATATTCTTACAAGAAAATAATTAACATATATCTAAAATCAAATATAAATACTAGTAAAACAAAAAATAAAATAAAATAAAATGTCTTCTCATTAACATTAGAATTTGCAAGCTGATTATATTGAAAAATTCAGAATTCCGGCTTTTAATCCTTATAAATATTGTACAAGGAATAATTATTTATATATTATTATATTTAATTATAAAAATTGCGTAATTTATACTAGAAATAATCAGAGGAGCTATATTACTAATTCTTATAAATTTTTCTTAAATAGTTAAAAATAGATTTTATTAATTCCTTTCTTAATTAAGCAACTAGATCATCAATTAAATAAATAAAAAAAAATTTTAAAAAATTTAAAAAAAAAAATAAATTATAATATAATAAAAAACTACTAAGCTTCAAATAAAAATTAATTAAAAAAAAAAAGAACTTTATCAAATTAAACAAAAATATTTAAAAATAATAATTCATAAAAAAGAATCCTTGGATACTAAAATAAAAAAAAGTCAAATAAAAATAGAACAATCTTTTAAAGAAATCAAAAAATTTAAAAAAGAATTATCAGCATTAATTCTAGAGTTTTTCAATTTTAATTATACCAAATTTTTATAATTTTAATTTTAAAATTGGACTTTTTTTTAGTTTTCTGTGTCCTTATTTTATAAGTTATAATATAGTTTTCTAATTAAAATAAATTTAAATAACTTCTAGAAATATATTATTTTCTAAAATCCAAAAATTATTCTATAATCTATAAAATAGTAATTATTTAATAAAGTATTTATTTTTTTTATCAAATCTATCTAAAATCTTTTCAAATTCATATTTTATATAATCTTTGAATTTTAGTTTTTTATTGTTTGGATTTTTTCTTAAATTTTTAGGAATTGGCTCTAAAAGTGAGATATAAAATGATCAATAAATATATATAGATCCTAAAATTTCGAGTTCAAAGATATTATTACTAAACTTCTTTATAATTATAAAAGGTTCATATTTTTGGTAGTTGAACTTTTTATTTTAACATTTTTTTCATTTAATGTATTTAATAAGCAAATATATTTATTTTCTTTTTTTAAAAATAGTACTTCCATTCTTTTCTAATTATAATAATATAATATTTATTTTGTTATAAATTAAAAGTCCTTTTGAAGGTTTTTATAGAAATTTTTTATATTTTTAATNATTTAATATGTTTATTTACTTAAGGAATTATTTTTTTTGGTATTAATAGTAGAAGTATTGCTATCAGGTTTTATTTTTTAAATACTTCATAAAAAATATATTTTATAATTAAATACTTAGAGGTGTTATAAGTAAATTTAAAACTAAAAAATAATTTAATCTAATTATTTTATATAATATTTAAGAAATTATATAATTATATTTTAATTATCTAAATAATTCGTTCAGTTGCTTTATTTATTTAAACATATCCTTTACTAGTAATATTAATCTTAGTTCTAGTCTGGTTTCTAATTAAATTCCAGAATTTATTAGCAAATAAAATATCTTTATTATAAATATATTTAATTTATAAATCATATTAATTAAATATTTATTTATTATAAACTTGTTTGAGTTCTTTTATAGATTATTTGGAGTTTTATGGTTTTAAAATTATTATTTTACTAAATTTACAAATAATAATAAATATTTTGTTGTAGATAATATTAGTAAATAAGTCTCAGGATTTTAACATTCCTTAAATAAAATTATAAAAAATAACTGTGAAACCGCACGAGCCTAGTGCTCTCGATGCGGTTCGAGATAGAACTTGTGATGGCACTTAGTACGCTGTAAAGGGAAGTGATTTTGCTATCAAATAATAACTAAATGGCTAAGTAAATTATCCAGTATCAATTCCAGACGACGACTGGATAAGTGGTTTATATACACAAGACTATAGCATATTATGCTAATCCAGATGGTTCTATGATTCCCGATGCTTACCTAACTTTACCAATATCTCTCTATATTAAGCGCCCAAGATGAGCTCCGTTCATAAGCTCTCTTATAACCTCGATTCCCGTCGAGGCGCTTAATATAATTGCTCATATCTCTCGAGACCAATCGGTATAGCTAGCTAACTAGTCTTGTGGTTCTATGCCTCCCTAGGTCACCCGACTCGTGCCTGGGTCTGTCGATGCCCCCAGTCTATAGATCTAGGCTGGAAACCTCTCATCGATAGATCGTCCCATCGATGAGCGCTTATCCATACTCCCCAGACCAATCGACGTTCTCATAGCGAGATTGGTCGCAATCGCACATTGCGTTGAGGGTGTGGTAATTTGCCACCTCAAGGTTGCACCGCCTCAACGGCTCTAGGGTGGCTAAGAACCGCCTCGAGAACCACATATCATGCGCAGCATGACAATAACTTAAAAAAATATTAATAATACATTATAAAATTATAATTTCTTATAAAATAAATATTAATTAGATTTATTTCTACAACACATATTATAAATTTTAATATATTATTTAATATATTATCACATTTAGAATTAAAAATAATTTTTAATTAAAAATTCTTAAATTTATTTAATTTTTAAATATTTATAAATAAATATATTATAATATTACTTAATAAGTTTCTATTAAAAATTTTTAATAAAAATATAGTAAAAATTTTTTAAAAAAATAATTCTATATTTAATAATAAAATATTTTAGTGTGTTTAAATCATTAAATAAAATTTAAATAACTATTAAATATCATTTATAATTTTCTTTTAATTCTTAAGTAAATTAATTATTAAATATATAAAAAATAATATTAAAAATTTAATTAATAATAATATTTTTAAATAATTTTTCTTCAAAAATTATTCCTTTATTTAATTATATTTTTTTTATAAAGTTAGATTTTTTATTAATAATATCTATTTTTAAGTTTTCTTTTCCTTTACAATATATAATTTTTATATTATATTTACTAAGAAGTTCTTATTAGTAAACTTATTACCTACTAAATTTTTTAATAGTAAAGAAAAAAATAAAATTCTTATAGTTAAAATATATAATAAAAAATTTTTTTATTTATAAGTATACTCTCCATACTTTGTAAATATAAATAATTATTATAAATTCTTTATTATAGATTGGATATTTAAGTTCTGTAATATTAAATTTATAAGATAAATATACAATAAAATACTATTTATTATCAAAATATAATTAACATAGGCATGTGCCTAATACAATATCTAAAACATTAATTTTAATTTTAATAAATAATTTTAAATTATATAATCAGAATATTAGTGCTAAAAAAAATAATTATTTTAATATATTAAAAGTGTAGATTTGATTAGAAGTTATATCAAATTTAATTTTTATTTTGGTAAGCTTTATCAGAACTATTAATATATGGCTATATTATCTAATAAATCATTAATAATAGTTATATAGTTTTAAAAAAAATTAAATATTTTTGACTATTTTAAGTAATAGTTAGTTTTAGATAGTTTAAACTTTTTTTAAATTTATTTAAATTTTATTAATCATAATAATAGCTCTAAAAAATTCGCATTTAGTAACTTTAAATTTTATTTTTTCAAATTAAATTTTAAGATTGTATTTATTAAGCGCTTCTAAAACAAATATAATATATTTATAATATTCTTTTAGATTATAACTATAGATTAATATATCATCTAAGTAAACAATATATATTTTATTAATATAATCCTTGAAAACATAATTTATAAAGGTTTGAAAGGATACTAAGATATTAATCAATCCTATAAATATAATTATATATTTAAATAATCTATATTTATATCTAAAAGCAGTTTTTTAAATATCTTTAAATATAATTTATAAGTTGTAATATCTAATTATAATATTTAATTTAATAAATTATTTGGCTTTTTATAATCAATTTAAAAATTCAAAAATAAATAGTAATCTAGTTTAATTTTTTATAATAATATTATTAAAATTTTAATAATTGATATATATTCATAATTTACCATTTTTTTTAGATATAAATAAAATAGGGTATTTTGTTAAAAATTAAAAAAATTAAATATATTTTTTATATAAGTTTTTTTTAAAATATTTTTATAATATTTTAAATTTTTCTTAAATACATATATAAATAAATATAAATTTTGGTATAATACTTTTTTTAAATAGTATCTTATAAATAAATTCATTAAATTAAAATAAAGTATTTTTATTAAATAATTTTTTAAAAATCTTAATTTATTTAGAAATTTATTTAAAAATTTTAGTACTAATATCTTTAATAATTTTTTTAATAATTTTATAAATATCTTTGACTTTAATTTATATACATTTAAAAATATTAGGCTTATTCCAAGATTAATAATAAATTTCTTTATCAAAAAGGTATTCCATTAGTTATAAATATACTTCTTTTCTTTAAATTCTAGGTTTAAAACATTTTTAAGTAATCTAGTAGTTATATCTAATAAATTTAATAATTTATAATCAAAAACTAATTTCTAGGTTATAATTCTATAACCAGTCATATCCTAAAATAAAATCATTGTTTTAAAAATTAAAAATATTAACTGTTTTTTTTTCAAAATAGTGGTCGGTTGGTGGTTTGGTGATGGATTTTTGGTGTGGTTTCTGGATTTTTTTTTGGTGTGGTTTTCTCGCTTAAGAAAAGTGGTCGGCTTCTAGGTGTGGTACGTTATATAAAAAATAATTTTAAAATTAGTAATAAGATTTTACTTATAAATGTTTTTAATAGAACTATATATATTTTTTAAAAAATATACTTAAAAATAGTAATCATGGAGCTCTAGATTAAAAGCACAAAAAGCCAATATCCAAAAGAATCAATACCCAAATTACACAAGATAATTAACAGAGTAATCTTAATAGAAGCGTGCCAAGAATTGTTTAAAATAGGCACTTATACCATAAAACTAGGGACTATATACCCTAATTACTTATAAATAAGATCCTATTAATCTACTAATAACTAAAATTAATAATGTTTACTGCCTAAAAAGGCACGGAACCAATAAAGCTACCAATATTACAAAACCACCTAAATAGAAATGTAAAATAACTGCCTACAGGAAGAGTATTTTCTAAAATGGAAAATCTTAATTTCTTTATAAAAGGTATCTAAATTATTTTATATTTTAAATAGAATAGAACATATTCTTCTAAAAAAAACACATTTTATCTCTAATTCCAAAATAAACCAGAATATTATTATATAGTATTAGCATTTTATAACAAAAGTATCTAGTATTACCAGGTCACAAACTCTGTCATAGTCATATTAAGAAGCACCATCAAAGGTAACTATTATATACATAACTATAAAAAATATATTTTTCAAAAGAACAACTTCAATAAAATACAGTCTATAAGTACAGACATATATATTTTCATAGATATTAACTATATAATAGAGCTACTGCTACTAGATACCATACTGCAATAACAATATATATAAAATTATAGTATGTTATGTTAATTTAAATAATTCTATAATTTCTGATGCTTACCTAGCTTTGTTGATATTTTTTAATGATAAACTTTATTTATAAACTCTCTTATAATTTCGATTTCTGTTAAAATACTTAATATAATTGTTTATATTTCTCAAGACCAATTGGTACAGCTAGTTGATTAGTTTTGTGTTTTTATATTTTTTTAGGTTACTTAACTCGTATCTAAATTTATTAATACTTTAGTCTATGGATTTAGGCTGGAGAGCTTTTATTGATGGATTATTTTATTGACGAGTGTTTATTTATACTTTTTTAGATTAATTGACGTTCTTATAGCGAGATTAGTCACAATCGCATATTGCATTAAGAGTGTGGTAATTTGCCACCTCAAGGTTGCACCGCCTCAACAGCTCTAGGGTGGCTAAGAACCGCCTCGAGAACCATATATCATGCGCAGCATGACATGAACATATAAATGGTTTTAATAAATAAAATTTTTTTTAAATGGAATTGGATGCTGGGAGGCAACCAGAGGATTGTGGGGAGATTGTACAAAATAATGGAAGGTTATATGGGATAATGGGAGGTGTGTAGCCTTCTGTGGCCTCTGGTTATTGATGGAATGGTATTAGGGTATAAAAGGCGTCCCAATTATCTGAGCCATCAGATGGCAAAGATGGCAACGAATTTTTTTGCTGATGCGTATATTGCAACAATTCTTTATTGTATGTTATTTTTTGCGATCTTCCGTGTGAGGTCTGACATTAAGGAATAATAGTGGTTTTGTAATTAAATAGGTTTTAGCAATTATTATATAATAATGAAACTACAAGACAAAATGGTTGTGGAACTGGTGTTCAAGCAAACAAGTGTTGTGCTGTCATGACAAAAATTTTCAAAAAACTAAATATTTTTTTGCTGATGAATACTAATAGATATTTATATATATATATATATATAAAGATTTTATATAATAGTATTAAATAAAATTTACATTAAATAATTTATTAAATAATTTATTTTTTAAAATAAGATTGTACTGTCTTACCCATCGAGATCATTTGTAAGCCCACAGCAGGCCATGGCACCTAATATTACATTATTTAAAACACTGCTAATCAAAAATTATTTAAGTTTTATATTAATTAAGACACTAAGCTTTAATAATTTAGTTGGTTCGGATATTTCTGATATAAGAGAGACGGGTATCTAAATTGCCTGAATATAAGGCCTGAGCAAGTCCTACATTATCCGATTTAAATAGATTTTACTCGATCCAATATCAAATCGACTCGTTGCCAAGAAAGACCCCCACGCCTTATCGAGAGCTCTTGAACTCGGAACTTTAATGCACTTAAGTCTTTGCTAAATCACTTGAATTACCAGAAAAACAAGAACTTCTTACCACAGCTTGCGATATATACCCCAATAATCAATCAACAAGACTTCATTTATCCCGTCTATTGCAATATTCACCACCTGAAACCGAAGTATTACCTAGCGTAAACGCAAACACAAGCGCTCACGGCAGCTTAAGGGTTGTATCTAATCGCCAAAGTTCTTCTCCGATCTCGCTCCCATCTCAGAATAATTCCATCAGTCGCAGGCAATTATCATCAATTCACCGACCCCGACCACTCGATCGCATACAAGAGGCAGGAACCCTCTTGAGAGGGCAGTTGCTCAATCTGGATCTCAAAACGGAAGGAGGGGCGGCCTTCAGGTCGAAGCTGCTCAATGATGCCTTCTTACCCAGTTTTAGGCACGCTTCGCATCCAGCATCATTGGACGAACTGGCGGAAATGCAGAAGCAAGACCCCCTCGCAACACAAATTTGGAAGCTTTATAGCAGAACAAAAGTCGGTCTTCCAAATCAGGAGAGAATGGAGAATCTTACTTGGAGAATGATGTCGATGACCTTGAAAAGGGAGCGGCGGCGAACCGGGTAAGCTACCACCACCAAAAAAAAAAAAAAAAAGAGGAAGAAGGAGAAGCAGAAGAAGAAGAAGAAGAAGGGCAGCAAAGAAATAAACTCTGTTGCACCCAAGGATAGATAGAAAGAATGAATAAAAATTCTACTTCTTTCCCGTCCTTCCCTTCCCCCCTTTAAAACATCTTTGATACGAAATCTTACAATAAAGTCAGCATGAACGTATGCTAATAACAAATCTACTTATCCTCGAAGAACAAAACAAAACGTCTCTAGCTCCGTATATCCTGTTCCTGCACCGCCTGGAAGCTTGCCACATGCATTTGATCACGAAGATGGCGATTCTATGTTTATAGACGAACCGATGGTCGAAAGCCCACAAGCTGCAGATTCTCCCTTAGCAATGGATATAGTATCCTCCGTATCTGGGGTTCCATCTTCCAAAACCTCAACTGTCGCTATCCCGATAAAACCGCAACGGCAAGATTTTCTTCTTAATTCCTTCCGATCCTCGACATCTCTTGCTTCAGCTCCAAGCAGACCACGCCAGGTTGGTAGCTCTGAGTTTAGTTATATCCAAAGACACCGTCGCAAGACTAGCCTGGATGTGGGAAACCAGGTACCTATTTTAAATACACCTGTACTGCACATATTAAAAACCTCTAACAAAATAATTTACAGGCTAGAAAACGACCTGCAAACTTCTCTCCTCATGTTCCGCCTCTTCAAAGTATCACTATACCTCATGACCCAGATCCAGATCAAGAGTTAGCGGAGTACAACCTAGAGGCGTCTGATGCGTTTTTAAGTTCAAATGCGAGCCACTCACATTCATACGGTCTTCGCAACTCGCAACTCAGTAATTTGCCATATAGTTTGAATACCATGATTGGAGTAGATAATACTGATCCAATTCTGCACTCGGCTGGACCCTTTCAGCCGAACCTCAATTTCTCTCCGATTGAATCACCATTAACTTCCAGCGGTGGCTTCACAGCCTTGTATAATGGTGCATCACTGGCATCATCAATCGCATCACAAGAATTTTATTCTCCACCAGCTTCTACACCTCACTCGGCATCTTCAACTCCTCATCCTATCCCCGAAAACGGCGAAGTTTTCTTTGGTCAAACAACCATTGAAAATCGCACACAAGCTCGTAATATCCCCCACTTTAGTCACCACTCCCGTCACTCTACACTCCCAAATAGCCTTTCACAGACAGGTTTTGTATTCGGGAATAATGATTCGTTTAACACTGGAAACCTGACTGTTCAACATCAAGAAGGTTTCACAAATGTTACCAACAATTTCGCCTATCAACATGTTAACCCGTCTCATATTGTTCAACAAAGGGATCAGAATCGAAGAACCGCCAGTGATATCAAATCTGGCAGTATATTCAGCCTCACCGGAGATTCTGATGCCGAGGAAGAGGAGAAAGATGGCTTTTCTATATCAGGACTCAAAGATTTTACAACTCTGGACTCTAGTCAAGGACTCGATACGCCTTTATCAGAGAGCACGCAGAATATCTCCACATGGCTCAAAGACCCCATGATACATTCTGAGAAGAGCTTTCCGGCTCCGAATATCGATCTTTTAGCGACCAAATACTCGAACCATCCTTTGGCTCGGAATCTGGATCCGAATACCGAAATTTCTATAGAGAGTGGTGAATGGGCATCGTTTAGCAAAGGGTTATCTGGAATACCCGCAACCGGGGAAATAAAGTCCAGTAATGCGCAAGAAGTGGCTCGTCGCTCAAAACTCAGTAAGACAACATCTACAACAGGAATGATATACCAGGGACCCGGGAATCCTCGCACTCTGTCAAATCCTAGTAGCCCACCAGAATCAGGGTTCAATTCGGCAAATCCGTCTCGTCCCCAGTCCCCGGACACTGCTAGGCCGGGTGCTCCTAACATCGGTCAAAACGGATTGCCGACGACGTGTACCAACTGTTTTACTCAAACAACACCGCTCTGGCGACGAAATCCGGAGGGCCATCCTCTTTGCAATGCTTGCGGCTTGTTTTTGAAGCTCCATGGTGTTGTCCGACCACTATCGTTGAAAACTGATGTCATTAAAAAACGCAATCGTGGTAGTGGCGCATCTTTGCCTGTAGGAGCAACCTCATCCCGATCGAAAAAGTCTGTCCGAAAATCTATATCACATCCGGGTAAAGGTAGCAGCACCACAGGTCCGAACGGGGCGCTTTCAGACGAAAATGGTGCCCTATCCGGGAATGAAAACAATGACTTTGTATCTGGATTAACCCAACCTTTATCCCACTCGACTACTCTAGTTGGCCGCAGTACTCCTTTGATAGCGCCAAAAGCTGGAGCTACTACCGGCTCTACGTCATCCATTGAATTATCTGTAGGCAGGGTTCCAGCTGCACTCTCATCGAAGCGACAGAGACGTTCTTCTGCCGTGAGAGCTGATCTTGAAGCCACGAATATTACAGAAGGATCTATTATAGAAAGGGAGGCTAAGATAGTGAGACCAGATCATATAAATCATATTTTAACTCAACAGGCCAACCAGGGATCACAAGGTTCTTCGTCGACTATTGCTCAAACAAGTATGATGTCAGCTCTCCCTTCGTCAAGCTCAACACATGAGTGGGAGTGGCTTACGATGTCTCTTTAATTTATCAGCTCTAGTAACATTATTCCTAGCTCGATTACTTTGATTTTGTCGTCTTCTTCTTCTTCTTCTCCTCCTCCTCCTTCTTCCTCTTCCTCTTTTTTTATTTCTTTATTTCTTTATTTTTATTATTTTTGCTTTTCTCCTATCGAATTGTTGGCTTTTAAGGCGGTAATAGTGGATGGGGAGAGTCATGATTTAGACTTGAACGGAGTATGGATGGCTGTTTGCAATTTACGTCTCCTGTTTTGCCATAGTAATCGAAAGAATAAGCCCTTTTTTTCTTTTCTGTTATTACTTTGTCACGAGGTAGTGATATAGCCGACTATTTGTTACATTTGTTTTATAACCGGGTCCTTTTGGTTCCATGGTGAGAAATTTAGAAACAGACCATTGCTGTCCACTGCGCCCTTTTTCCGTATTTGCTCGGTTTCGGGCAAGTACTTGAAGGGTTCCATCTTTTCTTGTATTATATGTTCGATTCTCTCGAACAGTTGCTCAAGTTTAATTTAAGAGTGGTCGCTGTCGCATGAATGTCAATTCTGGCTGAACCGAATAACCGGAATATCAACGAATTAGGCTAGCATCTTCCTAGCTATTAATGTATTTAACGCCGCCGCTTTAATGCTCCAACGAAATTTAAGTTCCTTCGAGAAGGCGAGAGCGTCAAAATTCGTTCCACCCAGAGGCTCTAGCCCTGTCTTCCCGCATCTGTCTCTTGCGAAACCAGCCTGGTCGTCCTCCTTGACACACAATTTTCCGTGGATTTGACTCTATTTCAACAAATATCGACGCATGGACAGCGCAGGGTATCCCTGTGAGTATGTTTCATTTATCTCTAACGGCGGCGGAAAAGAAGGACGATCTTCCATCAATGCATTTTGTTTCAGGCAATTTTCAAATGGAAGCCGCAAAATCTTTCCGGAAGACCGTGAATAGCGACAACGTTGCAATCAACGGCAGGTGGATCTTTTCACTTTACTTGACTTAAAAGCGTGAAAGACTTTGATATTTTTTCAATACGGCCTTTTTAGAAGCCATTTCCCTACTGCATAATGGGAGACAGAAGTCATATCTACACACCCTTTCGGCGTTACAGGATTTCCTTGGGGCGACGGTGAGAAAATATAGCGATGGAGAGGCAATCGCAAACCCGAAAAGGTTTATTATCATCGTCAAATGGCTCGAGATCGCCAAAAGCGTACCACCTACCCTCGGGGACTCATGATAGCATCACAAAAAGAACAAACGGAGCGGAAGAAGCCCCACAACGGATCAAAAACCAAAGAATAGAAGCTAAAGCAGATCCTTCGCTACCCTCTTTACCTTCTATTTCTTCACTTTTGTTCTATGCCAACGATGAAGTTGAGCGCGAGCATCCCATTTGCGATAACTATCTAAGTGAGCCGATATCAGAATTAGCTAAATTGACATCGAACAGAGCTGATATGATTCTTTAAGGTACAGTGCACGAACCGTGCTTTCCTAGACTTCGCATCGACCCCACAAATAGGGAATATATGACAAGTAATACCAACAATAGGATTCGAAGAGCAAACTCTAGCGAAGAGATCAGATTTACATTTTCCTGTCTTGCTTCAGCTCCTGACTTTTATGATGATGAGGAAGAAGAGTCCGAGATCCAGGAATATAAACAAACTGCGCGGGAACTAGATATACATCTTTGTTCCAGCATGACCAATGGCCCCTTCAATACTCGAACAATTATTCCTAAAGACAGAATATGTGCTTCGGAATTTCCGACAGTTTCTCAACCATGGTCACACCATCATCACTCTGTGCCATCCACCTCTTTATCTACTACCCAACCCCTGGATCGCTATGTATGTTCCCAATGCACGAAAACGTTTTCACGTCCTAGTAGCCTTCGTATACATAGCCATAGCCACACAGGGGAAAAGCCATTTGTTTGCTCTCATAATGGCTGTGGAAAAGCGTTCAGTGTTCGCAGCAACATGAAACGCCACGAGCGAGGCTGTCACGCGACACAGTGATAGCTTGAAGCAGGCTCAGATGAACAACCGCATCCTGGCTTTTGTACAAAGGCCGAGAGTCTTGGTTCTGCCTAGATATATCAAGACGAAATAAAATGTCTCGCGGAAAGCTGACCTAACCCTAGAGCCTTGGAACTCGGCGGTTCACACCAGAAAGTATATTTTGAGCATCGACCCGGATATTGACTAAATATTTTCCCTGGGAGCGATTTTTTCCTGTATATAATACCATTCGCATAAACTAGAGACGTATATAATAATGCAGTGAAGTATTTGCTTGCTACAAAGAACGCTGTAGGAGACCAACAATGCCAGGTATGGAATGACGTTGGCCCCGTTCTCTTTCTTTCCGCGGTCCAATATTATTGCAAAGTCAACAAGAAACACAAAGTAGTCTCCCTTTCCATTATTGTATATATTTAAAAGATTTTGGTAATATGACATTTCCGTATTAAGATCCATGTATCAAACTCGAGAGAACCCACCCTATGCGCCAGAAGGCAGGAAAACGGTAAAGTGTGTGTAATTGTGTGAAGGAAAAAGCAGGAAGAAGGGAGGATTTAAAACTAGAGATATCAGGTTGAAAATCGAAAGGGCTAAAACAAACAGGAGCGGGATAATAGACGTAAGTAATGAGAAAATGGGCCAAGTCAAAGTGAAAGTTGAGAGGATAAACATTGGTGCGATAATAAACGCCTTTATTCGGAAGAGAAAGGAAAAGAGCTGAGGTGAAAGCTAAGAAAATCATAATGATTGGCTTAATAAAGCCTAGGATCAGACATCAATTGTATTTCGAACGTAAAGCCGATCGGATTGAACACTAATTATGTGACGAGTTTTATTTGTGTATCGGTTTAGATACCGTCGAAGACTAGAAATATTTGTTAAAATCTTGTTCTTTCATCAAACGGGGATGACTTACTATTGGAGGGAAACCGCTGTTATACGGCGGCGTGGCACTTGCTCGTCGCGATGGTAAGGGAGGGTGCCCCGAGGATGCCCCACTACCTGTATACTCGTCGAACCTGGAAGTTGTCAATGAATTGGCACGCGAAGACTGAAGTGTAGGGTATCTGTTGCTGGAATAATTGAGGAGAGGGTCATCTGCAAGTGAGGAATGGGGTGTGGGGAAATCGCTGATTAATGTTGTGCTGGCTCTATCCTTGTTGCGACCCCTTGCTGACCCGCTGGCGCCGTGATACGATATACGATGAGCCTGGTTGGAGCTGAAATTACCTCGCAAGCTATTGGTATTTGGTAGGCGACGATTGCGCCGAGAGGTAACACTCATCATGTCGATATTATCAGGATTAATATAGGACCCAGACCCAGGTCCTCCATGTGACTGATTGAAATACTCGTCGTCGTCGTCGTCGTCATCCTCGTAATCGTAGTTGCCCGATCGAGGGCCTTTTCGACGGTTCCCTGGTCGACTATTTCTCTGTAAAGCGAGCTCCTGTTCTTTGAGAGCAAGCTCTCTTTGTCTCAGCTGGAATTCGCGTTCTCTAATGGAAAGATGATTCGGTCGATGGTGACCATCGTGAAGGGCAGGGCTCCTGTCCTCACCACCTGCGAGGACGAGATCATCCGTATCGTCAGTATGTAACATGTCGCCATACATAACGATGTGTCCGAATTCCTCAAGATCATTGTCGAACGAGTTTCTCCTGGAACCATAGTTGCCATTCCCATTACTATGGGGCTTGCCAGGATCTCCGTTCGACATACCTCTACCGTTTAAGCTAGATGGTGGTCGTTTTGAATGATGGATACCTTTTTGGTTAGGAATTGGTCTTGTGGCTAATGACGAAGAATTCGTTTCTGTCATGGGGATTAGGGAGGGTTTTGTCCCGTTGGGGGGCACAGGAGAAGGGCCTTCAAAGCCTATTGATTGACGATCACGCCCGCCAGACAGGTGTGCACCTGGTAATTTCAATTGATTGATCGTGTTGAGGTGGCATAGTAATGGATAGAGCGTTTGTAGTTGAGGAGCGGTGATGGAAGCAGACTTGGCCATTTTGATTGGTGAACCAAGAAAAACTTCTACTTCCATCGGTCGTCTAGATGCAAAATCTTGATACATGGTGCTTTGAATTGCCATCCGTGACGTACTCTCAATAGTTCGTTGCTTGAAATCTCGGGGGAACGAACAGCCTTGGGCGTGGGCTATAAGAAGAAGTTCATCAAGGAGGCTGTCAATGAGGCTTTTCATGCCTGGTATCTCAACCAAGGCGGAAAGATCTGGAGTTTCGGTTAAGACACTAAGCGGATGGAATGCTATCGGCCTTTGCGCTGTTAGACAAGCGGAAAAGGTAATCATGTGGAACTAAACCTACCCCATCATGCGCTCCCATTGCTGTTGAAGAATATTCGACGAAACTTGGCAGTCAACGTTACCGGATTGTAAAGTCAATGCGAGAGCTTCCGCCATGTCGCTTTGTACGCTAGTTGGTATATTAGGATTTTGGTTTGTCGAGCCAACCCATATTTCTGACGACTCAAGGTGTTCGAAATCGCTTGCGGCAAGTTGATTGATATTGACGCCAGAACAGAGCGAGAGAACAACATTCGTTGGGAACCTAGTTTCAAGATATGATTCTACGCCTATGGCGTTGGTTGTGTTGACGATGATGCAGGTGAGCTGAGGGGTAACAACGGATTCAATAACAGCGGCCAGGTCGTAAACGTCGGGGAGGGCCTTTACACAGAGAAGGACGTAATCGAAACCGGGAGGCCCAGCCGCTTCTTCGGGGGTACGAACAACTACAGGTACCCCATGAGCAATCAATCGGATATGAAATCAAAAGATCGGGTCCGGGATATCAGTTACCTGCTCGGGGTTTAAACCTCTCGTTTCCGTATAATTTGGATCTATATAACGCCTGTTGTTAGAAACATGGTCTAGTCAGGGTGTGTAAACGTGAAGTTCTTCTACCTGAACGAAATCCCATACTGCGAAACATTTTCAAACCCCGATCTCCAGACTAGTGTGACATCGCACGCATTCGTAGCTTGAAGTCTCCATGATAAAAATGCGGAAACCGCGTTTCCCCCAACTGTTCGTTGGCGTTGAATAATTAGAACACCGTTTAAGGTTTTTTTTGGGGTTTTTTTTTTTTTTTTTACTCTATGTCTGGAAGATAGGACGTTAGTTACCAGAAAGGATGCGCAGCCGACTCGAGGACATGGCCCGTATCGCGATTCACACGCGGCAAATTCAGAATTCGATTTTAAGAGACTATAGTCCTTTTTAAGGTGTTTCGGAGGTTCGGAGGAAGTTGGGTGGGCGGAAGTTGAGGGTTATAGTATATGGCGATAGAGAGTGAGTAGGTACTTCAGCATATATAGTATACCAGGTTGAATCGAATCGCTTGTTAATTTCGATTTGAGAGAAGATGGTAATTAAAATAGTTTTTGTTTTTGTTTTTTCGTTCCTTCTTGGGGGGCCAAAATAAAAAGCAAAATGAGAGGGCGCCAAGGACGTCTTCGCTCTGGCCTTTTAATGTAAGCAGGTCTAGATACACGACTTATATACGCGTATCTTAAATACTTAAGTACGTATGCCTTAATCCAAGCCAAAAATCAGGTTTTCGAGTCAGTACCTACTTACTGAAGTACTTACTTGAATATTTATTGGTGAGTGGCTGGGTTGTGTAATTTTCGGGCAAAAGTCAAGTAAGGGAGGCTTTGGTATGGTCCCATCTCTCTACTCGATCGAGAGTGTTCCTTCAAGCTTTGATGCACGATATATTATGCTTAGATAAGCATAAGTACTCAAGTACTATTGCCACTCATGGACTTGCAGAGGGGTCGGATTGATGCAGTCCAGATCATCCTCTGGTAGATGAGAGAAGGAAAATCTATGTTTAGCTCTGGTAGTGACTTATGTTGCTCTGTATAGACCTTTGGCTTCTTTCCAATAAGTGCCTTGGAATTTTACATTTTAACAAAATACTTATGTATATTCTCAATGCATTAGCATGATAATATTATAGCCGATACTTCGCAGAGTGTTGCAAGGCAACACAGTAGGGTCTGGTTTACGAGCGAGACCAGCCAATAGCCTTCTATTGAAATCAGTTGGTCGAACCAGGCTTACTTCATCTCCGAGCCAAACAACACAACTTCACATCCAAGACTTACTCTTCGGCTTATTGCTCAACGCATATCCAAGGGAATTAAAAGACACACAAAACCTAAATGTGTATTTGATATTTATATTTATAATTCCCTTGTAGCTGTGTCAGAAATTCTACTTTGCTACGCCTTATCGGGAGCCACGATCGAAACGAAATCCGGATCGACGTTTCCATTCAAAGGGAGCCTCTCCCAGACATGTCCGGAAAGGCAAAGCCGCTAGATATTTCGGGTATCTTCACACCCTCACGGAATTTTCACCCGCATGGCAATGGTTTTGAAAGACATGAGTGGCATCAGCCAGAGCCGTTTTCGGTTATATGGGAAAAATCATGCTCATCCGAAATCCCAATGCTGTCACTTTCCCAATACGAGTCCATTATTGTTAAGGTTATCTTACAACCTGAATATCTTTCGCCCATCGTTGCTCGCGCAGATATCGTGTCCGATCACCTAGGGACGGATACCATCTCCTCCGATGCGGACATCGGCTTTGTTGGAGGATTCTTGGGGTTCCAGGTCTCTCGTCGTCTAATTGTCAAAAATGTTCCTCGGAACCCTAAGAAAGATCGCGCCGTTGATGAGAGCATCTGGGTTTTCGAAAAGATAGTTGACGATAGCCATCATAGGATCTTAATAGTTGTGGTACCCCATGTTAGCCCCGCTATTGCCGAATTGCCATTCTATCTCCCTGATACAAAAGCTATCGCTATCGAGGTCTCCGGGTCGATGCTGTCCATCCATCGCTTGGCACAAACCATTAGTTCTCCGGGTCTTAGTTCTGCTGATTGGAAAGAGGAGGATAGAACCCAGCGTATGCTAAAAAGACTTCTCGAAGTCTTGAAAAAAAGGCTTAGGACCCCGGATTACGTCAAACGCGTTCACCATGACAGCGTAATTCCGAGGGAGAAGTACCAAAATTTATACCAGAAACTGAAAGCAAAATATGCGGATCAGCTGTGCCAGCTTTTTGCGTCCAATGGCTACGAAGGAAAAGGATGTCGCGAAGTAGATAAAATATTTGAAGAGCTAGGTATCGCAAGTTTTTGTATATGTCTCTGGGAAGAGATGTATAAACCTCAAACATCCAAAGAGGGGACAAAGTTAGTAAAAGATGAGCCAGGAACAAATTCGTCTCACAAAGCTGACACTAGTTTTGTCGGCTTTGTTGATCTTGGGTGTGGTTCCGGCGTTCTAACATATGTGTTACGCCGGGAAGGGTGGCCAGGGTACGGATTTGATGCACGTAAACGCAAAATCTGGAAATCATTCGACCCAGACGTAGCATCTTATCTCATAGAATCTACTCTCTTGCCTTCCGCAATTGACGGGAGTAAAATCTTTACTGCGAACGCTATCACCATCTCAAATCCGATACCTAGCTCAGGATCCTATATTGGAGAGGAAGATCCGGCGGGATATCCAAGTCCGCTTTACACGGTTCCTGGAAGCACAAAGATATATCATTCTGGAGTTTTCCCGGAGCGAACGTTTCTTATTTGCAACCACGGCGACGAGCTGACAGCGTGGACTCCATTGCTGGCAGCCCTGAGCAAATGTCCCTTTGTTATAATACCTTGTTGCTCCTTTGACCTTGCTGGTCGAAAGTTTCGGGCCCAGACACAGAAACAACTTTGCCAAGGTCAGCAGCAAAGGCGAGAATTGAAACGTAGCACATACCAATCATTGGTACACTACATAGAAAATCTGTCCGTCGAAGTGGGATTCAAGATAGAGGAAGAGTGGCTTCGGATCCCAAGCACTCGAAACTTAGCGATTCTAGGTCGTACCCTTTCACCACAGTCGGAAAAAAATTCCTGTGAGCCATTGGTCAAAAAAATCATTCGCCGTGAGGGTGGTGAAGGGTGGGTAGCAATGGTCTCAGCAAACAAAGAAACGGAGATTCCTGAGTCAAACAACGTACCGGACCAGGCGGACCACTAATAAGTATTGTAGCATCTCATGTTATATGTTCAACTAACTACTTCAAGTAGTTGCTTGGGTGCTTGCGGTGAAGAGCCGTTGGTTGAAATGCATTTAGCTGTCGGTTCTGATCGATATTTGGTATATTTCACTTGGAGGGAAATTCGTATTTAAGTATTTGAGTCTTTTAGTCTTTTGTGTCTTGTATTATGCGACAGAAGCCTCACTGCAGCCACTCAATTTTTAGGTGGAATTTTCCTCAATAGTGTATACATACCATACTCTAATACTCCTTGGACATCACCCTTTTCGTTTACGTTTATATACAAGAAAATGGCGACGCGTTGCCACAACCGTTTGTTGGATTTATTGCACATTCTCTGTGGCTGCCTAAATAGGCGGTGTGCTAGGCAAACGAGCAATCTCTGGGTCGTAACATTGTCGCAAACATGTCATGCCAAGATCTTGATTCCTGATTCCTCCATGTAGATGTAGGTCGCTGGCGACGTAAACGGAGGGATACACTTAGCTGTCGACTTGCATATATATACTTGGATATTTGAGTGCTCTAGTATTATCAGTTTGGCATCCAAGCAAGATCAAGTTTTCGCTTCGGCACTTCCTTGCCTGCGTAACTGGATTTCTGTGTACGATGGGTCCGAACACTGTTGTACCAGATGCGAGAAATGATTGTCTGCTCCTGCCATCAATTAGGCGGCTTGCATTGCAGCCTTCGCCGCATGGCTGGCAGCCTTGAAAAGGTTGGCGGGCGCTTGAACTAGGAGAGGACTGAGGTACTTGATCGCTGTCCGATGAAAGGAAAAAGGAAAAAAAAAAAAAAAAAGGAAAGAAAGAAAGAAAAATGGAGAGAAAAAATGAGGGGCCAGGCTGCAGGATTCTTTTCGTAAGAGGCGAGTCTTGAACCCAATCATGGTCATGCTCAAACGATGAATCGAGTATGCTGATTGAAAGTTTTGTACTTATTTGCAGAGGCGAAAATTTGTCGCATCTCCTTCTTCCTCTGCTTTCAAGTACTATCCGACTAGCTGGCTTGGATAGGCGGACCTTGGAAATCATCGAACTTTTTTTTATAAACCTGAACCCCCGATAAATATCGGCTTCAACAGCCCCCTTTGAAAGAGGAGGGGAAAAGAAGATCGCAAACATTATCGGAATATCGATCTTGCTCTTATCCTTTTTTTAACCTCGACTCTTTTCTACGAGGTTATATCATCTCCTAGCAAAGGATGGCTCAGCGACATCCTTCTATTCCGAATATTTCACGTGTCGGGGACGGTAATCGACAACGAGTGCAACAAGGGACTCATTCCGACAGACGTATATTGTCCCGAACACAGCTTTTTATCGAAAATCTACCGGCCGTGGTTGACGAAGCTAAGTTGCGAAAACGATTTGAAGTATTCGGGCATCTTGAAAGTACTGGTTTCCTCATCGGTATAGAACCTAGAGTAGGTGTATGTTTATATAGTTACGATGACGATGCTTTGGCAGCCTTTCAAGGTATGAACAAAACCTCATTCGAGGGTAATACTTTAAGGGTTTTTTTGGCCGCAGCGACGGAAACCTACCAGGAGGCCCGGTTGGCGTCGGTACCTTCATGCAATGAAGATAATTTACCTAGTGATTATTTCGATGGCGCGACCTCCGGCCAGGAAAACCCAAGGAGCCAAATGTGTGATTATCAAGATAGTAATACCGGACATATCTGTGGAGAATCTTTCCCTAGCACACAGGCCTTAATGTAAGCCACCATTATTTTGGTTTCCTTATATATGTTTACACTGACAGAGCAGGCGGCATTGGCGGAATCATAATTGGGGGTATAGGCCTTGGAAATGCGAAAAGGACATTAGTTGCATTTATTCTAAAAGAGGCTTCGTTACTGAAAGCGAGAGAGAGAGGCACCACAACACTGCCCACATTGTCACTGATACTCGTCCATACAAATGTCCGGTTTCTACCTGCCATTACCACAAAAAGGGCTTTGAGACACTGAACGCTCAATCGTTGCATGAAAAAGTTCACTCTCTCGGATTCGAAGAACACTTGTGCACCGTCCCCGGTTGTGGTTTCGAGTCTACGCAGAATGAAGACATCAGACATCATCTCGAAGACATCCACGGTATCATTGGAAACTCTCCTTCCAATTATTCAAATCATGTTCAAGACGTAACTTCCAATTCTGCCAGAGCCCAACGACGAGAGATACCAAATCCTCGTCGTAAACGACCATCCCCATTATCTCGCCCAGACGAGAAAACTAATCTTGACGAAAGGGTGTTTGCCCCCACCGACGCTGAAAAGGCCGGTGTTAGTCAAACGCATCTCGAATCTAGAGTAGATTATCGTCCATTCAAGTGTCAGGTTAGGGGATGCAAATTTGTTAAAGAAGGGTTTGAAACACAACAAGAATTGTTATCGCATGAAGATCAGGAACATGATGGACAAAGGGGAATCTTAAGCCTTGTATCCGAGATTCCAGGATCTAATGGTTCGTCAATTCGTAGTATAGGCTGTTTGGAACAAGCTAGAAATGCCACTGACGCTACACTCTTACCAGTTTCGAATCGACCTGTTCCAATCCTCACCAATCAAATCTCATTCGATAATGAAGCAGATTATCCTCCAAAGTCACCAACTGCAGAATTTCTTCAGTGCAATAATGTGGAATGCTCAGAAGTTTTCGCTCTTGAGCAAGATTGGAGGTAAGGGCTGTAGTTTTATTTCACGATGAGCTATACATCCTAACAATTGTATCAGGAAACATGCTATTAACTGTACCCTTCGATCCGGTTCAAAACAATGCTCTTTTACAGATTGCCAAGCCAAATTCGACACCGTCCCCGCCCTCTCTTCCCATGAATTCGGAAGCCATGGTATACGAATTTGCAGCTCTTTAACTTGCAACCGTGCCTTCCATCAACTAGAAGACGCAGAATCACATATGCGAGATCTTCACTCTAATTTATATAACGCTGGAAGACGTCCTAGGTTGGCTTTTATAGCCTCTGTTCCGTCCTGGAACGAAGACATCTCAGAAACTGGCTTCCCGTATGACCCATACCGGTGCGCCCTTTTAAACATATCTCAAGATAAACCACCCGCGATGAAGTCTTATACCCCTCGTCATCAACCATCCAAGAAAGGAAAAGAAATTATCCGCGAAATATTAGACCCCCTTCCAAGCACCGGCGCTTCAAGTCCCTCAACAGATAAGCCTAACACACTAACTCAAAACACCACTAAAAGTAATGACACCCTCTTCTCAGAAACATTGCCTAGATATTCAGTTATAATGCTCGAAAGCCCGCCTGAAAGTTCTGCGTCTCGGCCTGGAACTCAAATTGTTAGTCCATCAGCTCATGCTGGATTACCGGAGACCATTCCGAAAATACCCGCAATGAAACCCAAAACACCTTTGGTAATAGATTCCGTTATTCAACCCTCCCCTCAACCACTACAACCGGAGCCAACAAAAGCCAAATATGTACCTCATGACGATAGAAACCCTTTATATCGGTATAATAGCGATGGTTCGCGTTACGTCACCGGAGCTGTTGTGCTTTCTCCTGATAAACATCAGGTTCTAGTTCTTAGAGGCAAAGATGAATCGAAAGGAATTCTCTATCAGCTCCCTTCCGGTTTTCTGGAATTCAATGACCAAAACATGGAAGCATCAGCTTTGCGTGAATGCTGGCAGAATGCGGGTATAGTAGGCAGGATTTTAAGGACAATCGAGCCTGCTCCTGCTGAAGAACCAGATGAAAACGGGCTTGCTGACTGGCACTCTTATTTTGAAGTAGAAGTCGAGAAAGAGAAAGAAAGATGGCCAAGATACCAAGCATGGCATCGTAGATGGCTCAACTATCGAGAAGCTCGGGTAGTTCTTAGCTCGCAACCCGATGCTATCAGGGCTTTGGAACGGTCAACCATTTTTAAAAGAGGAAGTTCGAACATGCGTACCGATAATCCCGAAAGTCACCTGTCCTCCCAATCAATTGCAATACCCCCCCTCCAAAAACCAATAAAATCACCCGAAGGGACCCGTCCCAGACGAAGGCAATATCCAGACGAACGCCCACCATCAACACGGAAGTATAATACCGTTTCTCCTGCAACTGATAACATTACGGCATGGCGAAAAGATATTCTTCCCTGGCTACGGCGTAATTTTAGCACCGTTATGGGCAAAAATAGACATGGAGCAATCGAACTCCTAAGAGTTCGAAACAGACCTACAATCTGTATCACTTGCTCTGACCCCAGGGAGCTTGTCTTGGATACGTTCGCAGAGGTCGTAAGCGGCCTGTTTCCGATGCACGTCAAAGTCGGCCTCCTCGCAAGATCTTCTGGTATTGGGGCTGATTTAGCTCGTGGTGATCAGCTTTTGGGTGTTTCTAATGATCATGGTGATGACGGTGGATATACCGATGTCGTTAGGGCTAACCCAAAAGATGTCATCGATGAACCTTCCCATTTTCATGCATCAAAAACTCTAGCAACTCAACCCGCCGAGCCCGCAACAGCGGGGACTGGGATTGGCCCAAGGCCAGAGAAGGCATTCCGACCCCCGCCAATATTTGGAAAATACTTTGGCCGACCATCGTGTGGAGCAACAGTGGGAACTGTCAGAGATGACGATAATTCAATATCAGCAGGTACTTTTGGCGGGGTTGTAATTCTCGTGAAACACGACGGAACGGAGGCGCCGTATGGACTCATATCTCATCATGTAATTGAAGAAAAGACTGAAGATACGGAACTAGGGATTGGTGTTGACGAAGGGTGGCTTGTTAATTCGGCTGGCGCCCATCGATTCCCGATTCAGCAGCCAGCCCGAATGGATCTCGAAGAAGCTAAGGATAGCTTAGATATGCAGCGATACTATTGTGACCGCGAAAAGAGATATTGCGATGTTGATGATGGAAGGGCAGTTCGGGCTAAACTAGCCCTGTTAGACGGTCTAGATCAACAGGCTGTTGATTTTGGGCATGTAGTATACTCGTCTGGCTACGGATTTGACGCAAATCGTCATCAAGTAAGTTTTCCTGTCCAGCCACCATAATTTATGAGAAAGGCAGAGTTAACGATTCGACGTCTCTAAAAGATGGATTGGGCGCTCATTGGTGAAATTCCTTCCTGGAGACTCGAAGATAACATCGTACCAGGTGTCGAGAACTTCTACGATCTACATTACGATGGTAGTCCGAAGGCTCCGTACCCAGTCGAGAAGAGCTTCTTCAGCTTCTTATCCGAAACATTCGAACAAGAATATTCGGTGGATCTATCAGAAATAGATCCATTACGACGAATACATGGCGTCGGTTCATATAGCGGTATTATGGATGGGATTGTATCTAGCGAAACCGCATTTTTCCGACTTGATGGAATGGACTCGGAAGAATGGTTTTTTACCCCACGGTACAATGGTGGATTAGGTGTGAAAGGAGATTCTGGCACATGGATTTTCGACGACTTTGGCAAAGTAGTAGGACAAATAATTGCCTACAACTACCGAACAGATACCGCCTATTTCACTCGGATGGACTACCTGTTTGAACATATCAAATCAAAAACGAAGGCAGTGGAGGTCTATATTCCATACAAAGGAGAGCTTGCTAAGTGGAAGACGGAGGAGGCTTTAAAACAAGTGGATAATGCTCCTGCTGGGAGCGTGACAGATGCCAGTAGTAGCTATGTGGATAGCTCATTCGGCACAATCAAAACAAGCGATACTGATATTACATCGCCACTCGTAGTTAGCGACTCTGGGTTGGGTTGGGCAGGGTTTCGAAAACAATGAGGTAGTTGTAGTTTCCGGCGCAAATATATTGCACTGGTGTCTCCCTACAGTATTCAATATTATCATAACTTTATTCCTTATTTTCGCGACGTATTTTCTTATGGTATCACATCAAGATAATTACTCTCGGAAGGGTTTTGGAAACGGATATTTGGTATTTACTTTAGAGTGAGAGGCCTCCGTAGGGCGTAGGGCTTCTCTTTATTTTGCAGCGGTTATTTTAGTCCCACAAGATATGATTTTTTTAAAATTCAAAATGCCAATAATGGTGCCCGCTCTCCCTAGTGGTGAAAGAACGGAATCTACTAACATCAAGCGTTCCATGGGAGTTTGAACCTCGCTACTGAATCTTAGTGCGGTGCAATCATCAATTCAGGTCGAACAAGTTCGTCAAACTAGAAAATTCTTGTCAATAGGAATAGGAGGATAGGGTGGTCTGTCAGAGAAGCGTGATCTCACCTCTTCTTCACTCAATGCATTGAGTTCCAAACAGCTTTCTTTCAGAGTCATCCCCTTCTTGTGCGCGTTTTTGGCAACTTTGCTTGCCATATCATACCCTATCTTACTATTCAAACAGGTCACTAACATCAAACTCTCGTTCAAAAGCTTGGATATTCGTTCCTTGTTTGCTTGTATTCCTGTGACGCAGTGGTCCTTGAATGAATCCATCCCATCTGCTAACAGTCTAATCGAGTGCAGAAGATTTTTGGCCATAACAGGTTTGAAAACATTTAGTTCAAAATGACCGCTAGAACCCGCAATAGTTATTGTAACATGATTGCCCATAACCTGAGCACATATCATCGTCATTGATTCGCACTGGGTAGGGTTGACTTTCCCTGGCATAATGGAAGAACCTTCAAAGATGTTAGAGTGAAGTCTCTTACTCAGGCGTGTAAGCAATGGGAAATTACCAGGTTCGTTCTCTGGGAGGTTCAATTCACCCAACCCACATCTAGGGCCACTACCGAGAAACCGAATATCATTTGCAATCTTCATCAAACTTGCGGCCAGTGTATTCAAGGCCCCGCTCGCCTCGACAAAGGCATCATGAGCCGCCAATGCTTCAAACTTATTCGGGGCAGTTTTGAATGAGTAACCGGTTAACTGGCTGACCTGCTCGGCAACTTTAGTATCAAACCCAACTCTTGTATTAAGCCCCGTCCCGACAGCAGTGCCTCCTTGTGCGAGGAGCAGAAGCCGCGGCAAAACCGATTCAACTCTAGCAATACCAAATTCGAGCTGCATCGCGTAGCCAGAAAATTCTTGACCAAGTGTAAGCGGCGTTGCATCTTGGAGATGGGTTCTGCCAATTTTGATGATTTTCTCAAACTCTTTTGCCTTCGATTCAAAGGCTCTATGTAGACCTTTAAGAGCAGGCAGTAACCTTTCATTTATCTCAACAACGGCAGATATGTGCATAACCGTGGGGAACGTGTCGTTCGAACTAGCTGACATGTTGACGTGGTCATTCGGGTGTACTGGTTTCTTGCTCCCAAGCTCTCCACCTAGTATCTCGATGGCTCGGTTCGAAATCACCTCGTTGGCATTCATATTGGACTGGGTTCCAGACCCAGTCTGCCAAACGACAAGGGGAAACTCATCTAAGGATAGTTTTCCATCGATGACTTCCTGGGCTGCTTGCTGAATTGCCCCGCCGATCTTGGGGTCAAGCCCATAGGTCATGTTAACTGTTGCTGCAGCTTTTTTTAGAATTCCAAAAGCACGAATTATTGGCTCAGGCATTCTGTCCGCTGGCTGGTTGATTTTGAAATTGGAGAGCGACCTACTCTTCCGAAATAGTTGCAGTCAGTGACGTAGCACTCTAACTGATGGTTTAATTGGCGCACCTGAAAGTCTGTGCTCCGTAGTATCGTTCATTTGGTACATGAACCTCCCCGAAGGCATCCGTTTCAACTCGTGTTTTAGACTAAGCAAACCGGAGGTTTTGTCAGCTGTATTATTGGGCTAACTAATTCGCGCGATGCGTATAGATATACCATTGCAGAGGCTGTTCGCGATGTTGTACGAGATGAACGGGGTTTAAGTAGCTGTATAGGAGTGGATGCTGGTAGCCGTCGTGGGATTAAATAGATAGTCGGGATTTTCGTTAACACCATCCTTTGGTGGGGCAACTTGGAGATTTGTAATGAAATAGAGAAGGTATCACTTGGTTAATGGATTGAAAAGAGACGTTTCGGGACGGAGGTGACAATTGCAATGAAAGAAACCCCGCGGCAATTTAGCGAACTGCCTTTTTTTTTTTTTTTTTTTGATTTCCTGAGGACCACGGCTGAGAAAGGAATTGGCTATGGGACTGATATCATGATGGGCCAGCAATCGCAATCAGTGGCCGATTGCCTTTACAGGTGCAAAGTTCATGTAGCTGAATACTCAACTATGCAATATTAGCGGCCATAGCCTATATTCCCCAGGCCACCCAAATTTTGCAACGAGACTAACACGCTATCTTTCAGATCTGGCTCTATTAAAGCGCCGTTTCGGCCGATTTCGGGTGATGTCATACAACCTGGAGATCACTATAGTGAAATTTGTAGTAGGATAAATAATAAGCTCGAATCATACCGATATCTCATATCATATACCTATCTAAACTAAAGTGTGATAGAGCGGAGCTTATTATATTCTCATACCACGCCCTTTATTACACTATCTCTCTGGCATCCTGAATACTCACAGAGATACCTCGCTTTGGTTCGTTTCTCGCGACCCGTCATCGTCATCGAGCCCATCCCTCTCATCATCTTCGAGAATCCGTGCTGTCCGTATCTTGACTTCAGCGACTGGCCTATCGTTCTCGGTTTTAACATGACCGATCCGCTGAACATTCCGCATCCCGCTTTTGATCCTGCCAAATATAATATGTTTCCCGTCCAACCACGGAGTCGGAGCTAGAGTGATGAAGAACTGTGAACCCTCGGTCTTCGGGCCGCTATTGGCCATCGAGATGATACCGGCACCGCTGTGTTTTAAAAGGGGATGGGGGTCATCGAGAGGTTTGTCACCATATATCGACGAGCCACCACGACCTGTTCCCTAGGATATGTATATAAACATTAGCTTAACCCATATATTCGAGCGAGAGATTATATAGAAATTGTTTATTACGTACTGTTGGATCCCCCCCTTGAATCCTTCTATGATTTAGCTGAAAGTCGACACAGATGATATTTCTAAGGACGAGGCACATGGCAGATGGCGCATCAACTTACATGAAATCCTTAATGATTCTATGGAACTTTAAGTCACATCAATTGTCTCCGGAGATTCTGATTAGTCCATAAAGCCTCGATTGGGATTCTGGAGAGGCGGCGTACAATAATGCCATCATAATAGCCTTTGGAAGCAAGCGTAGCAAAGTTTTTACAGGTCTAGGATCTCAGTGACTTTGCCAATAAAAAAAGGGGGTATTGAAACCAAAGCGGAATAGGTACCCTAGGGGCATGCTCGTTGTACAACTCAACGACAATCCTGCCCTGCACGCGTATTGATGTTAGCTGTCTGAACCGATTTTCGGTTTGGAATTCTGGGAGTGAATTAGAGCATGAGAACACTTGAGCCGACTCACCATGCTCGTGTCAAGGAGAACGGCTCGTGGTTCATTACCTGGCTCTAGAGCCATCGCGGATCCTTTTGGCAGGTCTGTTGAGTACCAAAGTAGAGTCTTTTGAGCACCGAAGTAAGCGAGTAAGACGGTCGCCGCCGTTGCAAAAGAGCCTTTCGAATGCCAATGCAGTGTTGTTCGCGCGTGGTGGATGTTGGCGTAGCTCGAATCGTTGCAACTAGTCCGATGCGCGAGTTGACTCGGCAAAATAATAATTGCAACTTGTTCCATCAATGCCTGTACCCCTCTACCATAACCATCCACCATACACGTTTACTTCCCGATCTACTTACGCAATGGGTTCACATCAGTCAAGTTTACCTGGCCAACACGTATTCCAGAGGTACTTGTCTCCTATTCTTGTTCATAGCAACGGATATCACGTTAATTCCTTTTTTTCGAACAGTGGACAAGGTCAAGTGGGTTACAATCTTATGAACTCGCTACAAAAAAATTCTGAGGTACGCCACAGAATCCCAGCCCTCCCGTTCAATGAATTATCGCTATGACTTTCTAGACCGGAGCCTCGTGTAAACTAATATTTAATCATAGTCGGACTCTACCCGTGAGGCAAGTTATCCGTAACCTCTAAATAGTAGGATCGAACTTCAACGCTAAAACCGCCATGCAACTGTAACTGCAGCGCAGCAAAAACCTAACAGTACAGAAGAAAGTCACTGAAGAACTCGAAAGTCTACAAGGAAAGGAGGACAGAAACTCTCGGGCTGCCGAAGAGCAAATTTGTATGGCCCACGGCCCTGAGAAACCCTATCGCTCTCAACAGAAGACCATCTCGGCTTCTCGTTAACCAGGCTAATATACATTTACAGCAAAAGATCTAGGAGGCGAATACACTCTCAACAGAAATGCGGTTGCTCGTTCCATATCCACACTCTCTCGTAAATTACACAACCAATCTGCAACCCCGGAGCACTTGGAAGATATAAAAAAGGCCGAGACGGCGGTTGTACGGTGCTTACGGCTGAATGACCGGCGGCCCCTTGATTGCTGGAAAGAGGCAGAGCAATTTAAACAAGAAGTCGCCAAGTTGGAAAGTGCTTTTGTGCACAAGATTGTAGGGAATGCCTAGAGTAGACTGCTTCCCATACCCATAAGACCACAGCAACCACCTATCATGGGCAATTTCTCATGATGGCAGAAAGAACTAATGTTCGGAGGGTGTTAAATTCTTTTGTGGCGCTATTATCAGGCATTCTTAATATCAAAAAAACTAAAGCCCGAGTTCATGTATCTCGCTAGATTTGCGCAGCATCCAACCCCTCTTTCAATAAAACCTGGTGGTAATCCCTCGTTTTGGCAGCCGCTAAATGCGTGCAATGTATTATTTGCGATTCCTCTAGGTTCCACCCTCCAGTTTTTTCGATTCTTTCGATCCGGGCCCTCCTTGAGGGTGCATCGATTCGATCCACACCACTACCTTCGCACACCACAGTAGATAAAACCGTCAGGGTTTCGATTGCCTCTTCCTCCTCATACGAATCTGGGTCGTTGAGCACAAGGCAAGTGAATACACTCCCACTGCACCCAATAGCATCCATGCCTGTGCCTTCACATATCGGAACAACAGCAAATGTTGTAACGAAAGGAAGCGAGCGACGTAGGAGAAGGGGGTGATGGGAAGACCCATCGCAAAATATCCTTCCTTCAGCTTGGCTCCAGGAGGCCTTTGGGAGTTTTGCAGATGCTAAGGCGGCGACGATGGCGTACCACGCAGCATCCAATAAATTCCCATCCAGAGATATGCACAAAACATCGATATACAGACACCAGTATCCCCGTGATTTCACGGTTGGGTCGTGGCGCTCTTCCGGGTCATATATCCCGAGTGATGATAAGTTGACGAGTTTACTGACAACGGCAAGTTCTCGAAGCTGATCTGAGAGGGTTTGAGCCAACGCTACCGGTGGGCCAAGGGGATATTTTTTTGAGCAGCCGGTCGACAGTTCTACGTTGATGGTTATGAGTTCGCCCCAGCTTGCACCCCCAGTGCCTCGACTGCCATAAGAATGTACAGCAGACGTGGAGGAATGGTGGTATGTTTCGAATCGAGAAGGATCATCTCCTGGAGCTAGGTCGAGGATTTCGCCTCTAACCCCACAGACGACGGCAGTATCACCTGTCCTCACAACAGCCGACCCGTGTGCGTGACTTAGTGAGTTTGTGGTTAAAGTGAAATCGCGGTATTGTGGTGGTTGTCGACCATTGGGACGAGTTGGCGGATTCTGCGACAAATGTCTTTGGAGAAACAACGTAGGTGATATGTGACGAAAAAGAGATGTTGAAAATGTGAGGGGTGGTTTTGGGACGTGGCCGTGGGGCTCCGGTGACATTGGAGCTAATGATGCCATTCGGTAAACGTATTTATTTGTGTCAGTAGAAGTCGAATCAAAAGCGGTGCCAGTCGACTCGTGTTTCCTCAAGCGGTGGCCACAGACATGAAATTTCCGCGGCAGGAGCAGTCTGCAGTTGTTGATGTGTTGTGAGAATTTGTGACGTTTGCCATGAAAAAAAGCTGCCTTTTTGGCTGCGTTGTGTTGGTTACGAGACTGCCGTTTTGAGGTTGAGCCAGCGAGACCAGGTTAAGCAACAAAATGCAACACTTGACGGCCGTTGACAACACTTTTGTCAGGTGTTGGACAGCATCGTGGGACCTTCATTGTGATTATATTGACGGACGGTGGGTCTAGCTCATCAAATGAATTATTATTTCCCTACATTCATCACCATCATCATTATTATCATCACTATCGACTCCAAAGATTTCCCATACACAATCCCCTTTCCTCTTCCCTTCCTTTCCTCATTTTTCTCTCCTACTTGCCAACTTTCCACGCGATCAATCTCAAGTACCTTTCGACTCTTCTTCTCACGGGATATAGCATATATATATATCGGTTGTCTCTTGAGGTCTCCGTGCGTTTATATTTATCTTTTGTTCGATACATTCCCGGTGGTTGGTATTGGTCACTCGGCGTCCTCTATGCCTTCCCACCACCTCCCAAAAACCGAATGTTGGCTGCTAGGCGCAAAAGCAACCGAGAAGGCAATCCAAAATACTGCCAATCCCGTACCTGTCGAGCAACAAGGAGGTTCTCTACCAAGAGATCAACCCCACGGAATACAACCCAATAGCAGCATCCCGTCTCTAGTTACTGTCTCGTCTCCTAAAACGTTGGTTTCCTCCGCCAACCCCGATGTTCTCCTTGGGATACACCTAACAGACTACGGCTGCACCATGACGCCGACTGGGAGCACAAACGGAAATATTATATTGCAGCCAAAAAGTTCGACGACTCCCTACTACCTTGAACCAAATATTACAAGCCAGAAAAGTGCGTATGATCCAGGTAATACTTTTCTAGTTCAACCTACTCATACTCCAGGCTACTGTTCGGAGCGAAAAACACTCGAATCGGCAGAAAGTTCAGCTGTTGCACCCTTCTGGTCTAATCATAAATACCAGTACGCCAGTTTCTCAGGGAATGCACCCGAGAATTTTATGGCAGGGGGTCCAACATCGGTCAGGTTCAAAACTGTACGATCTATCGAAGAGTCTCCCGTGCCATTGCTTAATAATAATAAGAATCTGAATTTTTCGCCTTGCGCAAACCACGGCGATTCTTATCTATCAAATATGCCACGAACCGCTACTCCCCACGTCCACCGATCCTCGAATATGAGTATTTTCGAACCCACTTTGACAGCTAGCTCGCAATTTGATACGGTAAAATTTTCCTCATGGCACACAGCGCAAAAGCATGATATTGCTTATCAAGAACCGCACAACCCGCCATCTAATATACTCATCACACAGCTCCCCAAATCAAATCAGTCCGCCCACAAAATCGATTTGACGACTAGCCACCGAGAAACTAGCACTCCGGCGTATACACCTACGAGCGCGCGGGTTGATGATATCTCTGACTTGACCAGTTTGACACAACTCTGGCTTAATTCGCACATAACAAATTTGAGCGATGCCCTGAAGCACATGCCTCTTGAGGAACTAGGCAAACAACCAATTGCAGTCGGTAGATCTTTCGCCCTACCCCAATGTAAAATTGGTTCCTGGAATCTCGTAAAGATCGAAAATGTTGGTTTTAAATACCCCTTTAATCAAGAATGCTCTCAGAGGCTAATAGAGACGATATAGATACCATACAATTTGGATGATGAGATGCTGTTTGAGTTTCTCGGGAGAACCCCGGGCTTAGTTCCAGAAGAATATGGAGGCATACACGTGATTATGGATCGAACTACAGTACAACCCTTTGGAAACTCAATATTTGCTAGTTCCCTTTACAAAGACTGATCGATTTCCAATTTGATCTAGGGCAAAACAATGGACTGCTTTTTGGAGTTTTCAACAGTGGGGGGGGCGGAAAGGTTCGTTCAGGGGCGCCATAACAATAATCGCAGGTGTATACTTGGTGGCCGCCACATATCTCTGGAGCTAGTACCAGAAAGAGAGCTCATGGCATGGCTGTTCCCTAAGACTAGGGGGCTCTTGTGGGATGATACTGGAAGTTTGATGGTGGACGAAAGCTCCAAATCATCAAAAGCACCATTCGAGATAATTAGTAGGGAGGAGCTAGTGATGATTCTTGGACATGCGCGAACTCCGCATAGAGTTCGTTGACCTTCCCTCATCCCTATGAAATACATACGGAAAGAAGAAGCGAAAACTAATGTTTCATCCAGTCACCTTTTAGCAGAAAATGCCTTCAACGTCCATACGAGTCTCTGATGAGTGTCATTACTAAGTTTCCTTGGAGAGAGACTGAATTTTACACGTTGAAACAGCGGGACTTGATATTTCAGGCGGCCTTTGAAGCGGGAGAACTCTTGAAGCGCCAGATACTCAAAGGCAAAGCAGGTCCAAATATTGATTTAAAACTATTGAGGCGCCTTTGCCGTATTATTTCTTTCTGTCCAGGGTTTACATATCGTCAGAAACTTACCATTCTCGATGCAATGGGTATCGATACGACCGAATGTGTGACAATATTAGGAGATCTCGGAATGTCACACCCTCTAGCGACGCAGTTTCAAGCGTTGACGGTTAGGCCAGGCGCGGATTACATCGTCGTCGAGGTATGGGATCGTTTAAAATGCATTAGCACAGACAATACTCCTTACTGACATCAGGTAGGCAATTGCCAGTCTAGTCGCAGATGGCGTTCTGAATCCCAACAATCTCCAGGGCCAGGGTACCGAAGAATTTCTAACATCCCCTAATTTCGAGCCTACAATGAGAGCTGCCGCAGAAATTGAATTACAACGGGTCTACAGCGCGATAAAAACGGTTTTCGGTTTACATGAGGCCGGCAGTTGAATGGTATCATGCTAGAGCTTGTTATCGCGCTGGAGGAAGGTCTTTTGTTTTATCCTACGACGAAGTAGTGTTGGCCCACAGCGCTTATTCGTGACTTATATCGCGCATCCCAAATATAGGGGAAAGACACGCGGAAATGCGTTGCGAAAAACGGACCAATTTAGAGTGTCCACGAGCATGACGACAAGCTGTACATATATCTGCTTAAATACTTATAAGGTAGTCGTTTCGTTGACCCCCCAAATATTTTACAATTAACACTGCATATTCCGAAAGGTACAATTGACATTCCGCGATGCAAATTATCACAGAAAAGGTTCGTGATGAATAACTACTACTACTTCGTACTTGCTTGGGAATTGCTGCCACGCGCGAGGACCAAAAAGCTCCACTTTAAGCTTGGCTTGGAGATCTGCGGCGTCGCCGTCACAGTCTCGGCCGGCACCACACCACGCCTGCCGGGGATTACCAGAGAGCGGGAGCAGCCCGTGCAAGTGCAAGCGTCTGCGCGATTTGGGTTGACGAAGAAATGAAGACGCATGTCTCAGTTTGCTTTTTGGAAGCTGTTTCAAGTGAGACAAGTTCTAAGACATTGTGCCGAAAGAGGGCTAAAAGGTCTCACATTTGCTCGGGCCTGAGGTGGGAGTGGTTAAATTGCCAACGCGAACCTTACATCCGAACTCCACTCCATCGGGATCAGTAACGTACCAAATTCATCACAGTCATCATTCTTCAGATTCCAAGTGCAAGAAGTTCGAGAGTAATAACAAGACTAATAATATACTTTGTGCTATATTATTAGATACTCTCGTATCCGCAATTTCACACTTATATATAGTATATAAAAGTCCACTGGCAGATAAGTACCAAAAGTACCTTTTTGGGGAAATATCAAACAAGCGGCACCTTGAGATTTCCGAGAACCTTTTCTGGCGCTGGCACAAGAAACTCCCATCAGCGGGAGGCCCCCCAAAAAAAAAAAAAAAAAAAAAAAAAAAGCTGAGTTGGACAGGTTCCCGCGGATCCGATCGCTAAAGAAGCAAGGGCGAAGAATCGATTTAGGGAATAAGAGAGTGTGTCACATATATTTAGAGGTGCAACGTTTATTGCATTTGGACTCCTGCCATTAGTAAGGTTTACATTTGTGACCTGATACAGAAACAGAAAGGTATAATGCTTATATTATTGAATAATTTCAATCCATTTCCAGATCGGGCTGCTGATTGGGGCGTTCGGGACAAAGCTGAGCGGGCTGGCTTCCACGTTTTTTTGCTCATTTGTGTGTGTTGACTGGGTTTTGGAGAAATTGTGTTCCTCCGGAATTAGCGTGCACGTGGAGAGGATGGATTGATTTATTGCTGGGGCTGACTGGGCGTCCAGGAGGGAAAGTTTGGCCGAAGTGGACCGAACTTCCAGGCCCATCTTCTCTCCTCTTCGCTGCCTGTCCCATTGCAATGGATCTCCGGACGGAGAACCGTTTGTTGCTGATTGCTCAATCTCTGGACTAGTGAAGCCCCCTTTTCTTTTCTTTTCTTTTCTCTTTTCTTTTTCTCCTTTTCTTCTTTTTCATTTTCTTTTGGTCTTTTCTTCTGTCTGGATCTAGCTTTTTGCTCTCTCCTATCGAGGTACATGATGAATCCTAGCAGCGCTCCCAAACTAGCAGTGAGGAAACAAAAAGAAAACGGATTGAATCAAATAGCCCTTGACACCGCGCTGTTGCGCACAATCCGAATTTCGAAGCCTACACTGTGTGATGGGTAAGTTATGCCTCTTGTAAGTGGCGTTTAGGTATCTTCATGATTACTAAAGTATGTACCTCTAAATTTAAGCTGGAGCTTTAAGAGAGAGCGATTATGTATAAGTTTAAGGCGGATTTGGCCTGATTTAATAGGAAATTGCTGGACTTTATTGTGTTTTGTTGTATTTGTGTGTAATTTGCGGTTGCTAGGTTCGAGAATATAGAGCGTGAGAGGTACTTCTGAGGTTCAAGAGGTACTTGTGCACGGGCGTGCATGGGACAAAACTTTTGCCTCACACCGTAGTAAGACCTAGCGTAGCCCTCAACGATATTATTGCTAGGACGGCATATTAATGAGACGAGCCTGCACGCACGGTACGTGCAGAGCGAGTGAGCCGTGATGAGCAGCAGGTTTCTTAATTTCTTATGTCTTTTGGAAAAAATTAATTCTCTTAACTGCTTGCCGTTCCTTAGCAAATACAGGATGCGTTTGAAGGACAATGTATATGCAATTGGGCTTCTTCGAGAAGCACCCTAGCATCTTTTGGATCGATCAACCAAGAAAGAAAGTGAGGCATTCTTAAGTCGTGGGCTTTATGTAGGTATGAGCGCACGATTCTGAGTTTAAGATCCTTGCCTTTTTTTTTCTTTTCTTTTTTTCCCTTTTTTCTCCTCTTTGTCATAAACACACGATGTCTATCTCCCGACGGCTGCTGCGGGTGGACGAACGAACGCTTGGCGTTATTCGTTTGTTGCTTTATTCCATTCCTTGGATCCTCTCGTATCTGGTGGTGGTGCACATGGTTGGTGGAGGTTGCGCGAGAATCGGTTACTGGCAGCGGAGAGGCTTTTTCGTGCCAAAAAGCCAGAAACAAGCTGTCGGGACCGCTGATCGCTGCTGAAAAGGGGCTTCTTTCCAGATTCTGACCCTGCAAATGATACCCTTGTTCGTCCCTCTCGCTCGTGCTGTCTCGTGGTCGGTGGGCTTGAGGAGGTTCGTTAGGGGCGGAAACCTCATGTGGTCTGTTCTTGCTCGCCCTTTCCAGCCAATCAAAACTCCTGCGAAGCGAGAAGAGGAGTCTTGAGCTTGTGCTCCCTTTTTTCTTATTCCTATTTCTCGGAATTCCCCATATCCTCAAAGTTACTCTCGATAAGGGTTGGGGCGGCTGATTCCATTCCCAGCTCGCTGCGCTTTCTCCGACAAATCTTTCCCTCTTGGAATAGTGCCGACTTGGTCTGCATGCATCTTAAAATGGGGAGCATTGTCGGTCGTGGTTCCATGTCTGGGCGTTCTAATTTGTAGGCCTCCGGAGCTAGTGTCTCGATAAGGGCGTCGATGCTTCTGCCCATTCTCATTTGAACTCAGTCTCCATTTACCTTTTTGCTTTTCGACTAAATTAAAAGCTTCTAACAGCGTAAAATTGCCTGTCTTTCCAGAGAAGCTGTTTCACCGAAAACGTAGACAGCCGTGAACGTTGATACCAAAGCAGAATTATACTGAATGCCCTTCCCAATCACATTATTAAAAAAAAAAAAATAAATAAATAAAATAAAATAAAAAAACCAACCCCCCTTCCGAATATCTCTGTGAAAGCTATAGAGGTACTCGGTAGATTATCAGATTTTATATATCGGGTTCGAAGGCTAGACAAATTTTGATGCCTCTAGGCTCCGAGGTATTATCAGCTCCAGCTAACAACGTTTGGCATGACTGGAAGGCAACCGAACTTGTCACAATCGGCAATTTCGACAATCATGCATATCATTTCAGAGAGAAAGAATAGCCGACATCGGCTCCTGCGGAAACTACGAAAAGCGAAAAGTTCCGCTTCGCTGTGGATGGAAGACATGAGCCTCTGGACGTGAGATGAATCGGAGGAATCCAGGTCCGCCTGGCGTTGTTCCGAATTCCCCTTGTACAGCGCGACCTGACCCAAACGGCGGTAATTGTGATAATAAAAATGATAGATATCATGCATTTTGCTTGCTCGCATCCAGCAAGGCTAGAATACCATGTAGAGAGTGGTGGCCCCTTGCGAACTCTGGCGCCGGTTTTTTTTTTCCATGATGAAGGGGCCAGAACCTGGGACAAACCCCATTTTTCTCGCATGTTGGTCTCGGCTTTGATAGGCACGCATCCCATCCCAAGACCAGGCCAGACCAAGAAGCTTCAATGCGAATTCGAAAATTTGACGTCTGAGAGGAGCGGTTTTTAATTGCAGCACCAGGGGGAAACATCAAATGGAAGAGCCCAAATGCGGATATTTTTAGTTTCTTATTCCTTATTTTCTGTAGATTCGTGAGAGAAATTGGTTTCTCAGCCCCCGTATTTTATTTCTTTTTGTTACTGTTACTCAGCTCCGACCTGGATGATAGAGTTTTTTTTTTTTGAAGTTCGGAGTTCTTTTAAATCTATTCTATATGTATTAGAGATTACTTTACATCTAATAATATATTGATCGAGTCTTATATGGTGAGAGGCTCGGCTTTGAGAATTGCGTTCGTCCAAAGTGGATGGAAACGATCTTCAACCTTTGTTGGCAGTGATATATACATGCGTAGAGCTTTCATTTTCTAAATTCTAAAATGATGCTTACTTCTTTTTCGGGTCCCCTTTGTTTTTCTCATTAGGTACCTTAGTATATAGATGAATTAATTTAAACAATCGGATAAGAACGTGGTTAACGAGAGTGGAGGTGTCTTTCAGCATAACATGTTAGTTAAAACGCATAGAGGATGCAGACAAAGGTGGGTTTCTAAGCCGATTCTCGCTTAGCCAGGTTGAATAACGCAGCATGTTCAAAACGCCGACCTGAAAAAGAAAACTGGAGAGACAGATATATGAACAACGAGAAGCAAAGCCAAAAGGAAAAAGAAAGTGTACGGTTGAAAATTTGTCTTTCGGCGCAATGAAGAAAAAAGAAAGAAAAAAAAGAAAAGAAGAGAGGAGAAAAAGAGGGACCCAAAAGACCGGCGCTCCATCAGGGAATCAAATGATACGACCAACGATCCATGCACCTTGGTGCATTAGCGCGACCAAGCTGATCGAGGAAAAAAACATCGTCTACACATGAACAATGCTGTACGTATGTCCGTCCGAAACAGGTCTCGTTTTTTCGTTCCAGCGTTTCGTTTTGGGGTGGTTTCTTTTGCCCCACCGTGAGGCCTCCGGGTTAATGGTTAATGGCTCTTTCTCTGGCCTGTTTGCTTGTTCCCCTCTTGAAGCAGAAATAACATGGATGACCGTCGTGGCTTCCCGACGGAACCCAAATCTCTGGAAACATGGTAAGGAGGGATGAAGATATGTAATTGGACAGTGATTGTTGTCTATTCCACGATTCTATATTCCATATTCCATATTCCATATTCTATAATCCAGAAAGAAGAACCTCTTCACGACTCGGGGCCTGTCCCCCCTTTTAAGACGCACTTTCTGGGGGGTCCCTTCCGGGGGAAAGAAATGAGCAAAGACGCTGGTTCGATCCGAACATCTACCTACCTAAATGTTGTTCTTCTTCTTCTTGTTATTACACAAACCGCACACGGACACACTCGCCTGAATGAATTATTCCTCCCCGGGGCTCTTACAGGTGCACTGGTGGTATATTTGTACTTCTTGTGCAGGGGTTGGAAAGTCGAGCGGAGAGGTCCACCACCCTTTTCTTTTATCCTTCCCCCTCCCCCTTGGCTTGGGGATTTTTTTAGTCAACCGCTTATATTATTTTAGCGTGGAAGGGCACGCTAGGGATATTTTCCTGGACAGGCACAGCGTGCAGACTATTACCAAGCTGGCGGGAAAGTTAACGAGGATAGAAGAGGACGGAGAGTACCTTTTTGTTGTTCAAGCGTGGCCCCGATATATAAATAAAGTATACGTCCCCATCCATCGCCTCTCGCTCCCACGCCTGCCCCCAAAGGAGAGATGATCATCGTTGTTACGGTCCCAAACTGACCCTTTTATCTGATATCAACTTTAGCATCAAAACATACTTAGCTCTCACTCTCACCCACACCCTCTCTCTTCTCTCTCTGTTTCTCTTTCTTCCTGCTTTAACTTTTCGATATCGTTATATACCTCTTATATTAATCCATCCCTCACAATCATCGTTATCACTATCATATATAGTTGTCTACAACAACGTCCATTTCTCTCGCTCCCTCTTCCTCTCTCCGTCATATAAAGGAGCAAGGAAAATTAATAAAAATAAAAATAAAATAGAATATCATACTTGTAGCAACGACAATACAATAACACACCCGCATCATCACAAAAGAGGAGAATTTCGAGCGAAACATCTAGTGGCTGACTTTCAATCCGCAAAATATCATATCATATCATATCTCATATATATATTAAAAAAAGCCACCCGCTTCAAGCAGCGTTTTATACCGACCAAGCCATTGGGACTTTATATCCCAATAAATTCCTCCAAAACGGCGACCATAACATATCCAGCATTCACCCGACAAACCCCTAGCTTACCGCAACTTATCCCGGCGTCACCGGTATCTTTCTACCCAAGTCCTACTCCTAGCGGTTCGGGCAAAATCTGTCAATCGCCCGATTTCCCCTCAAATTCGTCGGCATCATCCTACTGGGCTTGTCCCAACACCCAACCTTCCGCTACTGAAATGACATCCACACTACCTCTAGCCACAAACCCGTCCTATACATCGCCCCCTCTTGTCAACCCTATATCTACTATGCATACTCTTCCCTCCCCCCCAGCCAATGATGCTGAGCTCCCGAAGCCTCATCATGGAGAACCTGCTCCCCAAACTGCCGGCTCAATTCTAGCTTCCAGGAGACAAAACGTGTCCCTTCCAGCATTCACTTTCCCTTCGCCGACTCAGCGCTCGTTTGGATACGGGCTTCACAGTCCTGCGCCTAGCGTATTGACTCCCCCCTCCGGTAATGACCACATAAGTCCCGTTGATGGTAACAATGCTGTCAGTCAAAGCTTTTGGGCCCACCCCACACCTTCACATGCAGCTGCACATCCTACAAACTTCTCATATCCTTCTGCGACACCTTCACAAACCCCTTACTCAGCTGCTCCATCCCCACCCTATACGAGAGCCGGTATCGTGTCTCCAGTCAGCACAACAGGGCGAAGCCAACCGCTAAGCCCGCAGCACCAAGAGGCCATGCCATCTTCAACGACCCAGTCCGGATTCGATGGTACTTCCTATAGCTCCAGTCTCGCCATCCCGACACCGCATCACCATTCTTACTCACCTGGATACCCCTACCCTACCCAAGCCCCAATGACTCCTGTCACACAAAGCTCTCTTAGCTCGCCCCACGACGCTTACTCCCCCCTTCCGTCATCTCTGCCTCCTCCGACACCCTCCTCAGGCTATTATAGCCAACATAGTCCCACATATCCTTACAATAGCACTCAGATCCCTCTTGGGGCATCCTCGCCCCCAGTCACTCGCCCACCCATCTCTAGTTCCCTATCACATCTTCACCTCCTACATGCTTCTGGCTCCTTAGCACAAAGTGGTTATCAACCGGCTCATCCAAGATATTTGTCCGCTGGAATCACGACCAACTTGTATGCACAGCATGGGGCTTCTATCATGAACGGATTAGCTCCGCATCTTGCAGGCTCAGCTCTTCAGCATGCTCATATACACCCATCCCAACACTCGTCTGTTCCCCACCAGGAACGCCCTTTCCGATGCGACCAGTGCCCGCAGAGCTTTAATCGGAATCATGATCTGAAAAGACACAAGAGAATTCATTTGGCAGTTAAACCCTTCCCTTGCCCGAATTGCGATAAGAGCTTCAGCCGAAAAGATGCCTTGAAAGTGAGTTTCCTTTTTTTCTTCTTATTCCATTCACCAACATAGTACTAATCAGTATTCTTTTACTCTAGCGTCATGTTTTAGTTAAAGGGTGTGGAAATGCGGCGACAAGCTCGAAACCAACAACTTCATCATCATAAACATGACTTTGTACAAGAGGTTCCTTGTTATCATACCTAAAGGGCTAAGCAGAAAAATTAGTGATTTTGCTCAGGCCTTTTGCTTTCTTTTTCCTTTTCGTTCTCTTTTTTCCCCCAAAATTTATCTTGCGCACGTTGATTCATTTTGACGATTCTATCTATACCCATCGATTCGGCGTAAGGATGATTATTTCGATTACTAATGGTACTATGCATTTTTTTTAAAAATTCACTCCATACTTTGATGGTTTGTTTACAATACACTACCCTGTTGTTGGAAAATCTCAGTCTTAGTATATATACGTACATAAGAAGTTATTCCGTTCTTGTACCATGTTTATATTGGCGCACTGGCGTTCTCTTTCCTTTCCTTCTCTATTTTATTTTATTTTTGCGCTCCATTATGCTCGCTAACCTCAGGGTTCAATGGAAGCCCTCCCTATCGCCCAGCGACGAAATTATAAAGCATGTTTTATTCGATAAACCCTAATCGATGTATTTGTACGAGCTGAAATGTAACGAATGCAATCTTGTCATTATTTGTGTGATACATGTATACTTACATACTTAAACTACTTGTAAATACCTTTCCTTGAATCTGATCGTCCTAATTCCTAGGTCTCCTAGCATTCCAACTAAGCAATGATACTCGTAATTTATCTTTTATTTTTTCCCTTTGGCCGGCATATAATTATAGTGTCACCTGGACAATGTGGCAATGAGACTCACGTTGCGTTGTTGTGTTGTTGTATGTCAGGATCGTGGCGTCCACGTGCCTCAGACAGGGCTATCCCTGTACGGCAACATTTTCGAACCCCGGCGGGCGTAACTAAATCCCTAAAAAACCACAACCTCAACACATTATATTTTAACATCGGGGCCATCTGGTGCCATCTGGCGGATCAAACACCCCATCAAAAATTAAAAATCTAACTTATCAAAAACCAAATCAAAAACCAAATCAAAAACCAAATCACCACCATATCAACCACCATATCAGCTACCATATCAACTACCATATCACCACGGTCCGGATCACGCCTGTTACTACGGTTTCGATCACGGTTATAATCACGGTTTAGATCACGGTTTAGATCACAGCTAATATCACGATTTAGATCACAATTTAGATAACGGTTTCGATCACAGTTATAACCACGGTTTAGATTACAGTTTCTATCACGGTTTTGATTATAATTATAACCACAATTTAGATTACAGTTTCGATCACAGCTAATATTACGGTTTAGATCATGGTTTCGATTATAATTTAGATCACAGTTAAATTACGCTTATTATCACGGTTATAATCATAATTTAGATCACAGCTAATATCACAATTTAGATTACAATTTGGATTACAGTTTAAATCACAGTTATTATCACAGTTTAGATTACAATTTAAATCACAGTTTAGATCACAATTTAGATTACAGTTTAGATTATGGTTTAGATTACAGTTTAGATTATAGTTTCGATCACGGTTATTCGATGGAAGATCGATATAGTTTGGGAGACTCTGCAAAAAAATTCTATTTTATAAAAGTATCGTCACGTGGCTGTGTGTATGTGCTGGAAAATCCGCGGGAGTCTTCCCCGCGATTTGTTTCATATAAAATTAAACCATAGTCACAGAACTAATGGGGAAGCCGGCAAAAAGCCTCCCCCGCCAATTTTTTAAATTAAATTTAGATTATTATAATATTTGTTATAGTCCCGCAGGGGGGTTAGGGGGGCGGCACGCCCCCCAACCCAATTGATCACGGCCTCCATCAATTAGATCGTGGTTTGTATCACTTCCATCGTCACGCTTTGGATCACGCTTATTAACAACAGTTTAGATCACAGTTACAATCACGGTTTGGATCAATTGTATTGATCAACAGAATTGATCACGGTTTGTATCACTTCTATCGTCACGGTTTCGATCACGCTTATTAACTACGGTTTCGATCACGCTTATTAACTACGGTTTCGATCACGCTTATTAACTACGGTTTAGATCACGGTCACAATTACAGCTACGATCACGGTTACGATCATGGTTACGATCACGCGTTCGATCAATTGGTTTGATCACGGTTTGGATCAATTGGATTGATCGCACAATTGTATTATCATAATTTTGATCGCAGTTTTGATCAATCCAATATTATAATTTGGATTATTTTCATCGTCACAGTTATTATCACGGTTATTATCACGGTTATTATCACGGTTTGGATCACGGTTATTACGGTTTGTATTATAATTTGGATTATTTGAATTGATTTCGCTGCGATCGACTTCTAGGGGCGAAAAAAGCCACTATATGCTAGTCATAATTATAATCATGGTTGAGATCACAACTAATATTATAATTTAGATTATAATTTAGATTATAATTTAGATTATAATTATTATTACAGTTTATGATTATAACCGTTGTTATAACCGTAATCTAAACTGTGATCTAAACCATGATCTAAACCGTGATCTAAACTGTAATCTAAACTGTGATCGAAACCGTGATATTAACTGTGATCGAAACTGTGATCTAAACCGTGATCTAAACCGTGGTTGTAACCGTGATCTAAACTGTAATCTAAACTGTGATCTAAACCGTGATCTAAAACATGATCTAAATTATGGTAACAGGCGTGATAATAAGCGTAATCTGGACCGTAGTAATATAATGATTAATATAATAGTTGATATGGTAGTTGATATAGTTTTTGATTTGGTTTTTGATTTGGTTTTTAATAAATTAGATTTTTGATTTTTGATAGGTTTGATTTGCCAGATAGTACCAGATGGTTTTGATGGATCCGATAAAAAAACTTTCATCCCAATATCCAAATGTAAAACTGTAAGATTAAAATATAATGTGTTGAGGTTGTGGTTTTTTAGAGATTTAGTTACGCCCGCCGGGGGGGTTCGAAAATGTTGCCGTATCCCTGCGTGTTGCGATCCCGCAGCAACAGATCCCGTCAATCGTTCCGCTTCCCGTAGACCCAAAGATATCGACCCTTTGAGTTTTAAATCAACTCTCCTTTGAGAAGTCGGTAGTTCTTTTGTGAACCCCAGAAAATATATATCAATTAAGTGCCAGAGATAAAAAGAGAGAAGGAAAAAGTGAAATATCTAGTCAGATGGAGAATCGCACCCTGTCTCAGCATGAATACAGTAAACATCAAATAACTGGTAAGTGTTTCCTTCCTTTCTTAATCCCTAAGATTGATGCCTTTATCTAAGTTTTTATAGTTGGTCCCTGGAGATTGGGGAGAACCCTTGGCGAGGGAGCTTTTGGTCAGGTCTTCCTAGGGAAGCATCAAAAGACTGGGAAATTTGCCGCCATAAAAATAATCAAAAAAGATCCCTACCAAGAGACAACAACGAGCATTCAAGAGGCTGGATGTAACATACAACATGCGATAGAACGAGAGATAATTATCATGAAACTCCTCGCGCATCCAAATGCGACGCGGCTATACGAAATCTGGGACACAACAGATGAAATGTAATGGGTACCGCCTAATCATGCTTTAATCGATGCTAATCGACAGGATCGCGTAGATATCTCGTCATTGAGTACGTTTCAGGAGGCGATTTACTCCAATATATGACCAAGAATGAAACTCTACCTGAGAAAGAGGTGGTTCACCTTTTTCGACAATTCATGGAAGGACTCTCACACCTCCACCGCCTTTCTGTATATCATCGAGATTTAAAACATGAAAACATCATGGTTGACCACCGTGGAAATTTGAAGATTGGAGACTTTGGGATGGCCGCTCTACAGCCACACGGCGAGCAGTTTGCGAGTGCCTGTGGTTCGCCGAACTATGCCGCACCAGAAGTCATCCAAAATTTGCCGTACAACGGATCGGATGCGGATATTTGGTCTGCGGGCATTATTCTTTATGGGTTGCTCACCCACCAGCTGCCATTCGATGGCCCGGACACTTCTGTCATTTTGAGTCGCATAATTTGTGCAGAATACTATATCCCACAATTTTTATCGTCGGAAGCGGCAGAACTCATTAATTCCATGTTGGAAGTTGATCCAACCAAGAGGATTAAACTGGACCAAGTTCTTGTGCATCCATTCATCCTCAAACACTGGGAACCAGCCCTCTTCAAGCTACCAATACCTGAATATCGACCCCACGCGGAGATGATAGCTTACCCGTTTGGGAGCAAAAGCATGATCCACCAGCTAGATATGAATATAATGTCCAAAATCAGGGCACTTTGGATGAATCAAAGTGAGGAGGCACTATCTGAAATCGTACTATCTGGGAGGTAAGTCGAGACTCTCTGGACTGTCCTTTATCGTTTCTTCTGACTCAAAACCCCGCAAGGCTATCCCAAGAGAGGCATGTTTATCGCTTGCTCTTGGAAAAGTGCAAAGAAGAACAGCATATCTCTACAATTAGTGCAATTGTTTGCAAGTCGGATGCTCCAACGGTGCAAAGCAAAATGAATCGAATGGGAAGAACAGATGCCAATAAAAAGTCACCACCTTTCCTAATACCTAATGAGGATGATCCTGGAGATCACAGCGCGCTACGAAACAGGCGGTTTTCTCTCTCCGACGACAAATCCAGTGACGACAAGCCCCGTCAGCGCATCGTACGATCCATCAGATGGAGAGACGGAACTTCCAATCATGACTCAAATTTTACCCGTACTCAACACGGCGGGGCCCGGAAAAGGGCGCTCACTGATTTATTGACTACTGATAGGTACGAAGACAGAAGTGCCAACCCTGCTAACCACATACCCCGAAAGGCTTGGAAGACAGTGAGACAACGGTGTGTTATTTTTAGAAGTAGCAGTATCACCGGTAGCCAACGGGAAATCGCAAGGGCTAGAGATAAAAGCGGGAAGATATCGGAAACTATTGTAAGTTCAAATCAGGGAAGATTGAATTTTGGAATAAATTTCTTAAACTAGGTTCTCCAGTTTATTAAACCGACACATCAAAACCTAATGCTCATGAAGAGACCAGCAGTAATACATAAATTAGTAGAGAATCAGCAGATGATGTCACAACATAGCACACTAGAGAGTGTAACTGGATCCCGTCTGTCTGTATTTGAAGACTTAGGCCATAAGCTGGGACCATCGGGCGAAGTAACAGACATTCACGGCATTGAGCAGCGATTTATTGCTCACAGGCCTGTTCTAGGACAGGGGACGGAAGGTAAGCTAGGCAAGACAGTTTCGCGCCAGCCTTTGGGCTTTTTGCCGGATATGGTCGTTTATACTGATCAACGCGAGAATTTTCGTATAGATGAGATGAATCGATGTAGAAGCGAATTGCAGTTTCAGAAGGCAATACCCAGCTGGCGAAATATAAACCTGGATGGCGGTGTGCGGAATATCATCTGGGAGCTCGAGGGGGCTCAAGCAAATGCCCCAATCCAATTCGAAACACCGGCTGGCAATAAAGCATTCGTTATCTATCGACCAGTGTTACAAGTTAGGAGGGACATAATCCTTGGACTCAATTCCTGGCAATCCTACGGGGTCGGTCGAGTTCGGATGACAAGAAAGAGGATTATATGGAGTGAAACTGCAATAATTGGAGGTGAGTGATTCTCCTTTTGAAACGTAGTCTCAGTCCGCTGATAGAAATGGGCTAGGAAATTTTAAAAGGCCACTGATATGCACCGTTGGGTTGGTTGACCTCGACGGTTGCACAGTGGTGATTATGTATCGAGAATGCGGGTCTCTGACAAGGTTGGGCGAGGTAGTCGTTGAGCTTCTTGCGTATATGTCAGCCCACGGATTCGGCTTGTTGAAGAAGAACAAGGAGGAACAGGAGGATGAAGATTGCAGCAGAAAGACTCCAAGGACAGACAAGATAACTGATTCAAATTTCTTGCAGGGTGCGTTCCGGTTCAAACCTAAGATATTCAGAGGTCTTGTACCGTTTCCTAGATCCATTCAACAGCAGACTTAGACAGTCACCGGTCACTGCGTAGATGTAATTAGGAGCAACTGGGATAGTACAGTCTTCATCCCGAGTCTGGATAGGATATTGTAGGCCTCAATGAAAGCCTAGGCTTGGGGGCGCCGTAAACAGCTAGCTTAATACAAGATTTAGCACGCAGACATGATGTTGAATTTGTGACTTTCCCACTAGATCTGTCCCCAAGCCTAGGTCACATTTTAGGCTGTGATTTTAGAAACTGTTGGTTGATTTCTTGTTAGCCACCTGTAAATTGAACAGGCTCTCTTGATGGAAAATTATTCCAAGTCAATTCTAGCCCAAGCGGTCTTCTCAAGACCGTCCTACAAATTATGTTCCAGGATATGCTCAATGAGTTAGAGTGTGACAACTGAGCTCACATGGCCTACTTCTGATGATTGTAGGCCGGAAGGCGACTATCCTGGGATATAAGTTTTGACAGAAAATTTCGCTCCTTTTCTTAGGGCAGAGATGCCTGCTGTCAAACACGACGTAAAGGACTGAAAGGGTTGTTAGGAATGATGAGAGAGAAAAGGTTAGATTGAGCGACCTGAACTACAAGAGGATACGCACCTACATGATATTTGGTTTATAGTACTGCAGAGCACCAATCAAGCACGCAAATTTGCGTTTAGACAGAGACGCGCCCAACAGGTTGATCTTGCCACCCTTCCACCACCCACCTATAGTAGACAGATATGAACTGTCGTAATGTATACCCATTGCCTGATATTCCTTGTCATCGGAGTCTCGGTCGAATAAGGCAAACTTCCATCAGATACCAACCTCATAAGGATAAATTATGACTTGAGGGACGCCAATGCCTGTTAGCGTGCTGAAGATACTAAGCCTGGGGGCAAATCTTGGCACAGCCTGGGGGATAAAAGGGGGTTAAGAACAAGTTGTACATGAAGGGGAATATTTATAGGTTTGAAAGAAAGATTAAAAGCTAGCACTTGTGGTATGTAATAATGGCAACCAAAATGATGAACTGAAATTTGAAAATTCCGCACCATAACATGACAATCATTATCAACAAAAAAACAGAATTGACCCGAGTATAAAATGGATGCGGAGTGACGGAGGTGAAACAAAGAAAACAAAAGAAAAGAAAAGCCAGAAAAAAAGGAGAGAAGGAGAGAGGGAGAGAGGGAGAGAGGGAGAGAACATAATTAGAAGGGAAACGCCGCCAATTGTTATATTTGTGGCTGCGTTTGTTGGAAGTATATTTAAGTGGAGAATTTTAAGTTCAACCCGGCTGAATAGCGGAGAAACTGAGATTGGTACCAAGTAAAATATCAATGGCCGGCTCTCATTATGCCGAGAGGAAGGATATTGCTACTGGAAGCAATGACGCAAGATTAATGCAATCAGCTGAGGACAAAATGCAAATGGTCCGCCCATGTAAATCGCTATGTGGAAAATGTTTAGAATATTTCGGCTGCACAAAGAAAAAGAAATCAGATAAAGTCGCCTTAGGGAAGTAATGTAAGGATAAACTCAGAGTTGAGGGGGATGAAGGGTTAGTTTTCCCGGGAAGTAGATATGTGGAAGATATTCAGGAGATTTCAATATATAAAATAAACTCCAGAATCCAAATGAAGGGTTTGGAACTCATGTTTTGAAATTAAGGGATTTGAGCATTCGGGCATCCAAATCAGAGCGGTGAGGAGGATTGGGATCAATGAGATTAGAAAGTTGCATGGGATGCGACGCTGCTGATGGGCCTGCAGAAGAAGACCGCGGAGGTGATTGCAGGGGACCAGGGGCCGATCTAGCAACAGGTGCATTGTACGGGAAAGCAGCACTTTCGGCTGGGTAACTTTGTTCCTTACGAGACTCACTACCACGCGGGTCGGATAGACGTCGTGGAGCTGGTTGTCCCACCGGCTGCGAGGAATCACCCTGGCTTTGACCGTTTGGTTGATATGATCGTTCATATTCCGCTGTGGGATATGAACGAGGTGGTTGACCTGGGAGGGTGCTCGGAGGATACGAACCGTTCCCATAGTTGCTGTTTCGAGGAGGAGAGTATTGGCGTGGCGGAGGAAGGGTAGCGGGTGGAGAGGATGGTTGGTTGGTAGCATTGCCTCCTGGCCAGTAGGACGGGTAATCGCCAGCTGATCCCCTTCTCTGTAGAACATTGTGAGGTGGAAAATTGTTGGGGGCTAATGGGGGCAATGATGGTGGGCGATCATCGCGACGGCGATCGTATGCCTGGTCATCGTAAGGCCGGTTGTATTGGCTTGCATGTCCAGGGCTCGGTGGCCGTCCGTAGTTGTTATGATGAGCGTACTCGCCTTGATGTGGAGCCTGCGGGAGAGCAGCATGAAGAGGCAGAGGTTGGCCGTAGGAGCCATAGAGTTGTGGTGGGCGCGCCGGCCCTCCTCTCGGTGGGATAAATCCTTGCTTCAGATGGGGGTATTGAGTATGTGCTGGAACGAACGCTTGGGCTTGCGATGATACTGGGGTAAACACACACTCCTGATTGAAGCGTACGCAATTACCACAGCGTCCATCTGCTGAGGAATCGAAGCCAGAGCAACGGATCTATTGTAATATTAGCGGACATTTCGAGCTTCAAATATGACAGGAAAGTGCATTCATCGCTGGCAATACAGCAGATCAAATGGTAGATCCAGTCAGGTCAACAATCCAAGTGCCTACCTTCCGACGTCTGCAATACCGACAAGCTATTGCTGTTCTCTGTCTTGGAGCTTGGGGAGGGACAGGAATCATTGGCTCCCGAGAAACCTGTGGCCACATTTCGCTCGGAGGTGGCAATTGTTGTGAATACATCGGATCAGGTTGTTGCGCTGGATGGGGTGGCATCATCACGGGGGGCATATTTCGTTCCTCGATTTGGTGTTGCGGCAGGTTCTATTTCGAGTTCTCGTTTAATTGATTGATGCTAAGCAATAAGTTTAAAATAGCTGACTATACATACTTGGTCCTCACGACCACGATGTGGTAAACGATCCCCACTTGGTGGCCACTGTGATTGCATCCTAGGATCTTCTTGGTGATTCCAGGAATTCCTGTTCCCGCTGTGAGACGGATACATGCTGTTGCTGTATTGGGCGGAGACCTTGGTCCTCTAGGAGGCTTTCTTGTTATTCCACTGCTTAGCTAATGAAGTACCAGGCGCTCTGCGCCAGTTTATTTTATCGGGATAAGGATTCAGAAAATGAGATATCGAGAGAAAAGAAGGAAAATAAAAGAGACAACGGAATAAAGAGAAAAGGGAATGCGAAGCTTGCTTCTCGTGAATAGCTTCCAGTGTCTGTATTTATGAAGACCGGGTTGTCAACGGAGGTACGGAACGCGGGCTTCAAAAACTCAGGTCCGAATCCGAAGGTTACCCTCGTGTTACCGGCGGACACGTTCTCAAGCACTGTATCGTAGCTGAACCAGGCAAGACCGAATCGGCACAGAAGCGAGAAGGTCATGTATATATTTGTGATTTATAGATATATTTGGTTACCGTAGTTTGGAGAACTACGGTCCAAACAGGTGGCTTACGAGAGATGGCGTCGCCCTTGTTGGCGGGGCTTTGAATGTTCGTTATATTTTTCGCGGACAAAGGATGGAATAACGTGACGTGGAAGACGTTTTTTATTTTTATCTCTTGCTCCTTTTGACGAGGTAGGGGTAGCACTATCGCGAATCTTGTTCACCGTTAGCTACACTTGAATTTGATGCGTGCATTGGTATAGAGAACTGCCGGTGGGAGGATATCGAGTTGGAAACGAGGGAAGGGAAGTGCACAAGAGAAATTAAGGCCGAGGGATGGAATGGAAGGCGAGTATGAATAACGGATATTCCAACTTAAACTTACATATCGCCCCGGCTGGTGAGACTATGTTTATTGGGGTCGAGCCAAGAGAATTGCAGGGAAGCCTTGAACGGCGAAAATGATGTGAGAATAGTCGAAAGGATTGAGTTGGTTTGAGTTGTTATTTTATTATGCTTCGATACTCATTAGAACACATGATATATTTGAAGGTAGCAGACGTCGAAACGAAAAGTGTTGGGAGAGGATAAGAAAAGAGGAGGAGGAGGAGGAGGAGGAGGAAAGGGAAAAGAAAAGAGAGAAAAGAAGAAGAAGAAAAGGAAATAAAAAGAAGAATAGTACGGGAAGGGAAGGGAAGGGAAGGGAAGGGAAGGTCGTTTTCACGGGCGGGGAGGAGGAAGGGAGGGAGGAAGACACGAACAGGCAAAGGGTAGAGGAGGAAGAGAGGTGGAGGCAGAGGAAGAGGAAGAGGAAGAGGAACAGAAGGAATAGAAGCCCTTCTTCTTCTTCTTCTTCTTCTTCTTCTTCTTCTTCTTCTTCTTCTTCTTCTTCTTCTTCTTCTTGTCTCCCTGTCTCTCGCTCTCAATCTTTCCCCCTTCTTACTTTTGAACCAAAGTTTGACAGCGAAAAGATCGGCCGAAAGCAGAGTGACGGGAAGGAACAGGAAAAGCTGGATGGCCTTTGGAGAGGAGAGCGTGCCTGAGTGGTATGGGGCAAGCCTAAGTAATATAATAACAACGATGATAATCTAGCCTTGGCAGTTCAAAGAGAGGAGGGAAATATTCTATATACCGGTGAGTACCAGGCAAGCAAGCGAAGCACTCAATTAGATATATATTTCTGGGTATATCTAAACGTATAGGTATGAGGCGTACTCTAGGCATAGAGTACTGCTCCGAAAATAACTGTATTGTTAGGAAGAGCGCACGAGCTAGAGGTTGAAGAAGAAGAATATTCGGAAGTAGCAATGGGAGAAAACAAGCTAAAAAAAAAAAAACTCGAAACTCTGAAAACTTGAAGATATGATAATCCAAAAAGCATGTCCTCGTAGATATCATTACCAGGTAGCTCGCAGAGAGACGGAGACAGCAACCAAGTAGGCAAGCAAAGCAACTAACTATTAGAACAATAAGTTAAGCCTCACAGTGGATGCGTAGGTGGTAAACAAGTCGGCACCCGCGTGAAATTCGGATTTTGTGCGTGAGGGTGTGCGTGTGCGGAACAAAATATTCAAAGAAGTATGTGATATATACACACAGGTACTATACTTGCTCTTTAGAGCCTGTACCCAACTAATGGTCAAGCTAGCTAGCTCGACCGGCGGATGGCGAGGAGACGCCAGACAAAAGACACCCATTAGCTTCCTTTTAGGAAAGGAAGCCTCTTCTCCTCTCTTCTGAAGGGTAGCCGACGAGGGGAAAGGTGAAGAAGGAGAGATGGTGGTTATTAATGGAGATTAGGGACGATATTATGGGTTCAAGAGAATATCAATGCAGATGTTTAACAGAAGTCATAGGGTGATCGCACACAAGACGAAGGCAATGATTTTTATGTCGCACGAAGTAAATGGGTTGTGAAGGCATGCACTTACCAAAGAAGATTTTTTCTTTTTTCTTTCTTCTTCCCCCCAGCTTTTGGTGTATATAAAGTTACTTATAAGTAACTAAGTACTACTCAAAATATATACAAAGCACATATATATATCCTAGATTGTATAAATAATGACTGAATAAATTTAAATTGGCTGATCTGAAAATTACGCTGTTGTCAATAGATGGTTCAATATAATAGTAACATTAGCAGTGCGAAAGCTGCAGCGAGGTCAAAAGTCGAACGGTTGGTTGAGGAGTTGAGAAGGAAAGAAGTAGAAGAAAATAAGAAGAGACAGAGGAGTCGGAACCAAGAAGCAGAGACTGAAGAAAGAGGAGGAGGAGGAGAAAGAGGAAGAAGGAGAGAATGTGTGAGCGGGAGAGGGAGAAAAGACACGAGGAGGAACTCAATGAAACGGCTTAAGTCGTCAACCACCACCAGCAAAGAAAGACACGACGAGGGGAGGTATAAGGAAGGAAAAAAAAAAAAAAAGACAAGGGAGATCCCACGAGAACGTTTGAATCTTGGACAAACAGCCAGAAATATGATATTATAAAAATCTGAGACGACGGCGCACGAAAGGAACGAGGACGGGTGCGGGACCAGGGGAGGGCAAGGGAAGGGAACGAGCAAAAGAAAAAAGGTGGGTACTTGACAGGAAAACCAGCTATACAAGAGACGCAGCTGCATGCACGCACTTTATCAATTATCGCAAGGTTGAGCTGCCTTGTCTTTGGGTCAATATATGCAGCTTCAGGACACAAATTTATTAACTTCGGGTGCTGATGACATAGGGCAGCAGGCTAGATCTTTTGTCGCGTCATCACGTTAGAGGATTGTCTACGCATTTATCCTTAGATTTTTAAATTATTTTAGAGAGGCTTTTATTTATTTTCAAAAGTTGAAATTCTTCTGCTTGTGTCTTTTCTAATCATGATCATTCCGATCGTGTCGCACGCATTTGGGCTACATCACGCGCAAGCAGTGGTTTTAATTTTACAATGTTGAGACAACCGCCAGCGTGGATCTCCCATCCATTCTCTTCTCATGCTCCCCAGCTAATCATCATACCCAAGTTACGACAAAAGAGAAACCCGATTACAGGGTGGAGAAGAAAAAATACACGGAAAAAAAAAAAAAAAAAAACCAACGTCAATTGCCATTGGGGTAAAAGGGGGGAATTTTGGAGAGAGCGATCACCATCAGAAGCGTACGTCTACTATTCTGTGACAAGTAAATACTTAAGTACTTAAGTATATACAAGTGTTTATAAAAATTACTTTAAGTATGTATACTTCAGTATTTTAAAGAGGAGAAGGTTCATCGAGGATGCACCGATTTTCCGTCCCGTCCCGTTCACCCGTGGGTTGGGGACGGCGGGCAGCATCTGCCAATGCTGCAATGCGAATTAATTTGCTGCTCCATACTCGCTGGGATTGTACTGCTGCGGATGGGCACATAGTGCGCTCCTCACTCAGCAAGGATGCCGCGATTTCTACCTTTTTTCTTTTTTTTCTTTCCTTTTTTTTTCTTTTTTTTTTTCTTTCTCTTTCTTTCTCTCTCTTTCCCCCTTTTCTTTTGGCTTTTGAGGAGGGGCTTGTTCCGCTTCTGGGTAATGTCTGGTGTCAATACGACTACCGTCCTAGACTTGGTCTGGAGGCTGCTGATTTGTCACCGCCTGTCTCCGATATCATCTAAGAATTCACAATCATGTAACGCAACGAGCGCTTTTGATTGATGAAATCTAGACAAAGTCTTTCCGGAGGATGAGAACGTAAGCTAGCACATTCGGCTTTTCGATAAATCTACTTTATTGTAGACATGTATTTTTTTTAGCTTCCTCTAAGACGTACGCGCAACGATTGGATCAAATCTTTCCCTATGGTCTTCCCTCATTTCCACGTATCAGTCAGTCATCATCTGAAAGCAAGGGGGGCAGGTGTCAATTAGCTGCCAACCCACACTACACACAAGGTCGAAAGAAGTAGATGTACTAAAAGAAACAGATGTCGAGTTTCATTCATTTTTTCCGATAAGGGTCACAAGACAGAACTGGACCGGGATGACTGATGGTCCAAGGCTGGCGCGAAGGTGGAGCCCGCTGGTTCAGTCAAAGTCAACCCCACCACCTTCCAAAGCGATGAACCAACGGCCCAATGTCGAGCTCCTTGGCAACCAAGCAGGTTTTCTTTCATTTCTTTCCCGAGAACTGACACACATCCCTTTACAAAATACTTCATGATAATTTCTTCTCCCAGGACTGTGGACTTTCGATTTCTCATCTACCATCTTGGTGGTGGAATTTTTCACGAACTCACCCAGGCGCTTGGGGATTTAATTAGGCAAAGACGCTGGCTTGCCTTGCGATCAAAAAAAATATCACCAAGGTGACAAGTCATCATCATATGCATGATGATAAACGGGAGTGCCCGTTCATTGGATTGGCTGAGGTTTTCGTCTAAGTTGGAGGAACGAAGAATAAGGGTCGCTTGGAGCTGAGCAGCTGGGGATGGCTGCGAATGAGAAAAGAAAGCATGCACCAGGGAATTCTGGTCCATCCGATTCGGGGAGCCACATGCATTAGCGGCTGCATGAGATGGTCCTTTCCAAGTCAGATGACCTCCCGAGCACCAAGTTTTTCTTTGGTTTGGGACGCTTCTTCTCTGTTTCTTTCTTTTTTTGGCAACTTTTGCTCCCGCACGAATGCGCGCTGCTCTTGTCCGTTATCGCTTCTGATTGGCCCACAAAACCTTGGACCTCCTTGCCTTTTCTACTTTTCTTCTGAGCTCCAATGTCCTTTCTTCTTTCCCCACTAATTTCATTTCATTCTTTCCCTTCCTTTCTTTCCGTCAGTGAGACCAGGTTTTCGAGAAGAGGGGTCAATAATGTGCATGGAGAGAATAACGCCGTTGCGGGATTACCGCTGTATCAGCCCGCTCCCAAAGTTACGGGATGGGTCGCTTTTATCCAAGTGTAGGATTCTCCAAGCACTGCAAACAACAACATGTGTATTTAGAGAAAGTAGATACTCAAGTGAGCAGAGTACTAAAGTAGTTACTTGCTGAAGCCTCTATTTCGGGTCTACGAAACCTCAACCAAGAGGAAAGATAGGATGGTCTCCACGTTTAACGGCAGTGCTTGCAAACGTGATTTAACTAAAACATTCCTTTCTTTCCCCAGTCGAACCCGTCGCGCCCCAAAACCAGTCCCTCGGGTGTTGGCTTTTCTATTTTAGGCTTGTGGCGCGGTACACTGGCTCTAGTCCAGGTAGCGGGCACCAGAACTCCACATTCACTCACAGAGAGGCGCAACAGATCCAGCTACGCTTGTGCACTGACGTAACATCGCTCTCACTGTCTGAAATAGCACTAAATTGCAAAATTTCTCAGTTTTTTAATTTTTAATTTTTAATTTTTAATTTTTTTCACCAGCTTGATATTTTCATTTGTGTTGAAGTCCAATGAAGTGCAAGGCTAAGTATGTGCCCGTTTCGTCTTCAGGTCAGCAGTGCTCCACGCATCGAAGACTAAATACTTAAACATGATAACTTTTGACGTAACGGATAGCGTCTGAACATGAGGAATCGTATATCGATCATGATCTCCAGAATGAATACACATCGTTCGGCCGGGGACCGGTTGAAAACGCCTCAACCGTCATCTCCATCGCTATTACTACCACCAACTTGCTGGGTGCCACCACTATTAGCAGCCTGAGTGAGCCCTAAGTCCGGCATCACGATCGAATTGAGGTATGTTATCTAGTCAATCTTTAGCTTATCAAGCAACAGGGATGTAAATGTGTTCAAAAGGATAACGAACAAATGGTTCCATCACGCGAATTATATCTACCAAGAAATCCAATGAGTTGGGCAAGAGGATCTCTTCATCAGTGATCCGCTTCCCAACCGTGTAGCTCTTCAGTCGAAGCAAGTCGATATCAGGATGCTCTTTATCGTACCCCTTTTCTCTCCGTATGAGTTAGACACAATTTATAGTATTCAAAGAAATGAAATTCAGCCATCAGCCAACCTTGGGGGCGGTTTTGAGTGCATCCTCGGAATTACGCTCTATAAAATTTTTCAAAGCTCGTTCTTCGATGGACTTTTTGGAAGTCGTCTTTCGATAGCCCAAAGTTTCCCCGTTATTCAAAAAATTGGCATAAAAATCTTTGGATGTCAAAATATCTTTCAGCCCTCGAGGGTTTCTATCGATAGCGCGCCGCACCAGGGAAACATGAGTGGCCTCTGGGTGCCAAAGACCACCACCTATTGATTGTCAGACGCCCGTCAACATCAAGAACATAAGTAAAGCCGTACGGACCTATAAAAGAATGGTTTCCAGGTTGAACTGAGAGATAGTATTTGGCATAAAGCCCTTGCTTGCCCGTTCGTGAAAATGCTACAGCGAAATACTCCTTATAGGGTACTTTGGAGGACGAGAAGCGAATATCTCGGTGTATACGGAAAAGATTATGTCTCTCCAAGGGAAGCACAGGCACTGTCCAGTCAACCTTTGTGATCTCTTCTTGTAAGACCGTTGAAAAGGATTTGAAGTCCGCCAGGGCAATTTTGTAGATTTCTTTGTTCGCTTTTACGACGCTGGCCGTCAGCATGCTAACAAACAAAAGTAAAAATAAAAGTATTGCTGAAATGCATACCATGGAACCACACTCTCTCATTATTCCGGGCCAATTCTTCCGTTAAAAGTTCATCAGTCTAGTGCAATGCAAAAAGGGGATGTCGAACGAAATCACCAACCTCTCAGGAACCCTAATGTTTCGGGGTGTAGAGTATTATCAGCCCTTTCGTCTATAACTTCGTTGTCTTCTTCTTCTTCCTCCTCATTCTCATTCTCATCCTCCTCCTCCTCCTCCTCCTCCTCCTCCTCCTCAGTGCCCTCCGAACCGGGACCGGAAACTTCGCTGTCGCAGCTATCATTCTCATTTGAAGCGGCACGCCGTTTAGAAGCACTTTTAACATCCTGAGATCGAGTTCTCCGATGAGTTTTATGCGAGCCCTCTGATATGTCTGTCTGTGAAGCAGCTGGGGCCGGCCCACCGCGTTTTCTTCCTTTCCTGGTCACCATTTATAACGTAAGGACTCAAATGCAAGCTGATGGGTTTGATAAATCGTTTATAATATAAGTTCGGTTCAATCTCCAATCTTGCAAAGATCCTGGAATTCTGGTTCAAATATCCCTTACGCCGCCAGGACGCGTCTGATGCATTATGTAAGCCATTGATATTTGGGTTGAATGGCAATTTGCCCCTCCAAATCTTACTAAGCACAAAGCTTGGTTCTCTACAAGCAACGAACGAACCATCACCTTCATCTAGGATACTCGTTATCACATACTCGAAACTTCGCTAATACACCATCAAGCAATGCAATACCGGGTTTGATAAAGTGGAGATCGAAAAATGTCCACACAACAAGCTAAAGAATTCGCAGCCAAAAAGAGGAATATTCTAGATGCTCTTGCATCGGGCACTGATGCATCGCCTAAAGGCAATGTGGATATCCATATCCTCCCCATAATGGAATTTCTGAACAGCTGTGACGGGATGGTGACAACGAGTAGCTGTTCTGGCAGGCTATCAGTATATCTTGAGGGCAACAAATATGACCCTGGTACCAGTGACACCGGTCATAGAAGTTCGGATGGTCACATTAATTTGGACAGAAGTTCTGAAACCTCAAATGTGGCTACCATTGGTGGTAAAGGCGGTGGAGGGAGATGGTTATTTGTTACCCATGATATTTTCCCTGACGAAAAAATGAAAGACGCAGTAGAACTTGTACATACACTACTGGGTAACTTGCGGTCTGAGTGTCTTTCTAGCTCCGAGGCAGAACTTTTCAAGGATACGAGATTTATACATTTAAAGTTTGAACCGATGGTAAGTATTAACACTGTCTCATGATAAGGAAAATCATCTCTAACAATTATATTTGAACGAAAATAGATTTTGCATGTTCTGACTAAAGATTTAGAAATAGCTAGCAAGCTGGTTACATGCGCGATAACAAGCTCCTATCGAGAATCTGGGATTGTCAGTCCTCTAAAAAACCCGGTCGTCGCTATAAGAACGACCGGGTTGGCTTTTGACACTCCGATAGGGATATACGAAGCATCTAACAACATCGTTCGACGGCTGGTCGAGCCTTTGGCATTAAAGACACTGGTTAAGCTGGCAAATGACCGTTTTAGAGAAAATTTTAAACGTATGAAATCTTTGAATACACAATTATCATCCGCCTGGACTATACCCGCTGTCGCCGAACCGAGTAGGGAGTCCAAGAGTGCAAGGGCTACGAGGAAAAGGTTTGAGGGTTTAACAAAACGGAACGAAATGGCATCGAGTACAGAGAGCTCTCAGGTGCAAACGAGTAATGACCCCTTAGAAGGGGGCTTGTATTTCTAATTCTTATTTCGGGATGTAGGGAGAGAAACCTCGTAGACTTGTGTGTACGCGATATGACACCAAACCTTGGAGGATGCTATTCTAGATACTTCCGTTCACTTATCCAATATGATTTCGGAATATCCGAGATCCAGATTAGATGCACACGCGGTACATCCGCAACCAGAAGGGCACCCATGATTGCCACCACTAGCCCACTGTAAATGGCATTCGGTATGAAAAACGTGCCCGCAAAACAGGCATGGAGTGTAGAGCCCTATGGCAATTAATTAACAAAAGCTTAGAAAATTGGAGAGGGAAAACATGCCTTTGATGATAGTATTACAGATGACACATTGCATGCTTAGAGGGGGTCGGTTTTTGCAGACTCGACAACCGTTACGGGTTTGATTGTTATGCCCTGGAGTAGGCCCACATTGTGGACAGCATCCGCCGACAGCTATTTGCATAGAGTTAGCAAATTGACATACCGCTTGATTTTTCAATATCTGAATACGAACCAAGTCCGTTCCAAGATATATCTTGCTTCCGAGAAAAACTCTCCAATTTATCCAAAGTAATATTATTGAAAGCCCGAAGCCCATTAAATTTAAGAATCTCGAGTCTTTGGAATGGCAAGTCCCATGTATATAGCATGTCCGCGTACGTTTCGCGGTAGTGGTGGAATTCTTTATGTTTCGAATGGTCTAACAGAGGTACGCTCATCGCCCCTTCATCATCGAAATGTTCGAGATGGTGGAGTTGGAGATCAATAAGGTATTCTTCTTCGGTATCCTCACTATCCTCAGTAAGTAGCCCCCAGCCAGATGTTTTCGCTTTATCACGATGTTGGTACTCGGGAGCCCAGCTGACTGTTGGAGGTTGTTGGTTTCCCAGAGGAGGAATTGCCGGTTTGTGCTCTGATAATGTCGATTTAGACCTTCTAGCTGGCGGTGAAACACCCATCCCATTTAACCCCCCACTTATGACGGCCCCAAACCCCCCCTGGGATGTTAGAGCCCGGGCAATACCACCAGTGATATTGCTAATACCAGTGGTTCGCTTGTTTTGGTTATGGGTTATGCTAGGATGGTTGTGGTGGTATTCGGGGGACGAGGATATCGAGTGAATCCCAATTAGATCACCATGGCCGCGCTGAATCAAAGTTGATTGGACCGGCGGAGTACCACCGATATGATACGGGGTCGAAGAGTCACTCGCTGAGTTTAACCAGCCATTATTTGCGCTTTCACCTAGTGAAGAGCTATAGGAATTAGGGTACGTAACTAAAGGGGTGTTGGTTCCGGACATATGCTGGGGGGATAAAGTAAACGAATCTGATCGCCTTAGCGCATTTATAAAGGAAGGATAATAATCTAATGAGAACCCTGGAGATTTTAAAGATATTGGCATTTCCTATGTGTGAGATATTAGATTTCTTGTTCTAAACGTTGCACATTGTGCTTTTGCTACATTACCTGCTGGGATAGATGAAGGCTTGCGGAGGTGAAACTAGATTTTGCTTCAGGCTCAAGGAATATGCAGGAGAGCATGGCTAACATCTGTGGGTCGAGCTTTTTCTCAAAGTATGATATGCTATCCAGGACCAATTGCAAAATATTAGGTTAGTTGACCTGCCTAGGATCTAATCTCACGGAGATAGTGCGTTGGGAAACCTACAACTTCTCAACAAGCCAACGGCCACCGCAAGGATGATTACCCCATTTGACCCTCCCGTAAAATTCGTCACTAGCTTGACGAAGCATTCGATGTGTCCCTGCAGAGGACTCCATATCGTGCCGGCGAGGTGATACCACCAGCATCGGATCTTTGCCTGGCAAGTCAGCAGAAAGCTGAAGGGGTATTTCTTTGCAGAGTATTAGTTCGGCAAGCCTCCAAGTATCTCGGATATCCCAGTGCTGCCAAGTTTCAGCTACTAAACTGTTGTGTTTACAAACATCTGTCCCAGTTCCATATATAGCGTAGTCCTCTGCCAGCTCCCGATTGCTAGGAAGCAGATGGGAGTAATCGTGGACAGCCAGATAATTTCTCTGGCGCCTCCGAGACAAGCTGGAGGGTGCGAACATCGAGTCAAGCTTATTAAAAGTATGCGATATTTTGAGTTGACTTGTTCCACCGGACTTTTGAGTGGATCGTGTTTCGTTTCTATCATTCCCAGCCTGGGTAGACCTATCAGTTGATTCATTACGAGCACGTGAGTTCCCTCTAAGCGGGTCGCGGCCATTTTTCCACTGAACAACTGAATGGAGCAGGTCATCGGAAATGGAAGAGCTTTCTAGTCCGCTAGAAGTAGATTGTTCTGCATCTTCAGCGGATTCCCCAACGCCAATCGTTGATACAAGTCTGGCAGTATAGGGAGTGGATGTTTGAAGACGGCCGAAGGATTCAAAAAGCCGCTTAGAGGATTTTTCGGTATAGGGATCTTTTAGACGGTCAGAGAACTGTAGAATTGATATCAAGGACTTTTCTGGTTGATCCTCTTTTGGAGGAAAGAAGCATACAAGCTTTCCTAGTAATGCGATATCAATATCATGCTAAGATTCGGGGAATGATAATTTAATACCTGTTTCGCTCCACATCGCCCCACAGGCTTTGGCTAAAGGTACATTCCCCTTGTTGTTCTTTCGAACCAATTGTTTGAGCCCAGCAATTCCTTTCTCGGGGCCTCGGGTAAGTGCGCTTCCTATATCATCATCACTACTACTCTCGTCTTCGGGAACACCACGTTTAGCATCCCAGTACATGGCATCTCCCGCACGTTCGCCTAAAAGAAAGCTCAAACAGGCCTCTAAGCAGAATTTTTGATGAGCTAAATAACTATCCGCAATTCTCTTCAGTTGTGTGTAAATTTCTTCGAGTTTCTCATCGAGTATCTTGGTAGTTTTGTCAATTTGAAATATGGGAGCGGCTCCAATACTTGGATAATTCGATGGGAATTGAATTGAGCATCTCAAGAAGACCCATTGGGATGAGTGCCCCCAGGGCCCCGAAAATGACAAGAGGCATGTTCGATTGTTAATGTTAACTTTTTCGAATTTAATTTTCGAGAATCGTAAACCGACTAATGTTATTTCGTCTGATAAGCTTTCCGGACCGGTCCAGCCGAACTTGAATGTAGGTTTCATGCTCAGTGGAAACGTATTAACATCTTCATTTTCTCGGTCGTCGTCCAATGCCCCCCCCAAACCAAAGACACCGTCACCACGGTGCTGCATCTTGATACCTTTCATCCATTGTATTGGATTCATATCACGGTGTAAAGTCGATGATTTCGTATTCGTCCTTTGGGCGGACATAAAACTCTTGCTATTCCACCCATGCTGTCTATTTGAAGGCGCAAGTTTAGAGGTAGAGGTGGCTGGGCGGTGAGTTGATGCGTTGAATCTTGAGGATAGGTTTGGAATGCTTCGCTGGCTTCCATCCGGAAAACTGTTCAAGCGTGTTTGTAATTGATGCTGGTCGCCCAGTTTTGTTACGGGTTCACGGCGGAACGTCCGATAGCGAGCACCAAGTCTAGTTAACCGAAAACGTAGTTTTGCATCAGGATCGTGGCCAATGCCTTTCATAAGGCGCAACGGGACCTCCCAAAGGCGGATATCTCGATCCTTACTCCAAGTCACAAGTTGAAATTCTCGGTCGTCCTTTTCGGGGTTAGAACCGCCCCTGGACCGCCAAAGAAACTCTTTCACTGGGGCGGTGTGATACGAGAATTTCGTTACTGGATCAGTGTAGGCATCGCCCGTCGCACGTCGGTCATAGAGGTAGAGATCGTTCTCCCCCCGCTGAGGCATCGCCATGAGACCCCATCCGAAAGGAGTATGGCGAGCTCTCCAGACTGGATAATTAGTGCGTAGTATACGTTCTGGCTCTCTTGAATCGTTAGAATAATCCCAGAATTTGACAGCTCTGTCAAGAGAGCAGGTTACGATGCCAGTTTTCCGGGTTCTGTTCCAGTCTATTCCGTATATTTTTGTATCATGTGCTTCAACGGTTCGCAGGGGGAAAGCGCCTTTCCTTCTGTCCCAAATGTGTAAATATTTATCATGAGAAGAAGCAATGATATGCTCGTCTTGTCTGTTATATTTTACCTGAGTGGCTCCCGCGAACCAGTCACTAAACGTCAATACAGGCCGTCTAGAAGTTTTCATATCCCATATATGAACAAAGGAATCCACCGCACAAGTTGCGAGATGATCCGGGTTGTGGGCTGAAAAGTTGATATCTGTGATTGCCCTGGAATGACCGTGGAGTACGGTTTCTATAGCATTTGTCGATGCACGATTGAGATTCCATACGAGTGCTTTCTGGTTGGACGTGCTCACGACCCAGTAGTCACGGATGGCGAACGGAGACCACTGAACATCCGCAACTTCCCAGGAAGAAAGATGTCTAAGAAATCGTGGAGGGTTGTAAGGGTTGTCAAGATCAATGATATGAAGTCCATCACGGCTGTCGGTTTACTTTAGCCCGATATCAATAAATTAGTAAATCGAGAAAGCATGACTTACGAAGCAAGCACCACGTCTCTCCCACTAGGACTGATTGACCTTTTGCCGTGACCATATCAGCAAAATGAGATAAATTTTGGAGCCTAATGAAGTTCTTACATTGCTCCAACATTTTGCTCCACCCTAATTGTCATACTACTCTTGAATGTTGCTGAATCGTAAGCGGATCCCGTGTCACGGGAAGTGACGGCCTCTCTGGGCCGAACAGAGCTCGGGTCAGTCATTTTTATGAGGGTGCTACGGTCGAGATGTCGACATAGCAAGTGGGTACCACAATGTCAATCGAATCACCGCCGTAGTGGTGGGTAGGAACACATGAAATTGAGCATCGACCTGGAAATTGGTCATTGTGACCTCGAAGGTGTGTCTAGAAGGGTTTCATGAATATCGTAGATTTTGTCCGAGTTACGCGAGGTATATGCAGTGGGATGTCCTTCTAGAGATTTCTAAGTTTGGGGTGTTGTTATATAGTAGCTATTATGCAGCTAAATCTGGGCTTACTGAAGAATATACATCAAAGATGCTCGGATGTTTCCTAGATGGCGATACGGCACTTGTGACCTTAGCTTTGAGGAGGGATGAGAGCTTGATGTCGTGATCAGATGGTCTTATCGGCGACGCCTCAGCGGAAGTCTCCGCCACATGCGGAAGAAAGAGGTGACAAACGAAGGACCAAACCCCAAACTCACCCGCTCATCCCACCAATCTACCATCCCACGCTCCTCAGAACCCCTTTGATGCGACGAGGGGAAAAAAACCAAAAAGGCTCTTTTGCAGACGTAACCTTTATCATAAATCCTTCCTACATATTAAAACACTGAAATATGGCACTTCCAAAACGTATCATCAAGGAAACAGAACGACTCGTTGCAGAACCGTAAGTCCAGACTCGAGCTCATGCTAAATGGTCCAGTCCAAAGACCGGAACGCTGATATGGAGAGCAGAGTGCCTGGTATTGAGGCTGTTCCTCATGAAGACAATCTAAGATATTTCGATGTTTCGATTCACGGACCCGCGCAGTCGCCATACGAAAGCGGTGTTTTTAAGCTAGAACTCTTTCTTCCAGAAGACTATCCGATGACCCCCCCAAAGATACGCTTTCTGACAAAGATCTACCATCCAAATATTGATCGTCTTGGTAGAATATGCCTTGATGTCCTGAAAGGTAGATCACAACATAGTCCATACAGTTTCGATTAGGCTTTGTTGTCGTCTTACTAATTCTCGAGAATCCCAGCGAACTGGTCGCCCGCCCTCCAGATAAGAACCATTCTCCTTAGCATACAAGCTCTTCTTGGTGCCCCGAATCCAGACGACCCTTTGGCAAATGACGTAGCTCAGCGGTGGAAAGAAGACGAACCAGGGGCAATCGCGACAGGTGAGTCTCTCTCATTCCCTCCGAATATGGATTCTAAAGATGGAATTAGAGACCTGTCTAGTTTGCTAATGAGCTATTTTACTCCTCTCAGCGCGAGAGTGGACGCAAAAGCATGCTGCGCCTTAATCAAGACATAATTTCTCTCGCTGGGAGCTTGCCAGTAGTTCTACCTCGTCCGAATAGCAATTTTAAAGTTAAACAGTTATAACCTCCCATCGAACGGTTCTAGATGCACTCTGTATCCTCAAGCCCCCCATCTTCGATGCCTGTATTTGATATTTTATATGACTCTAGTTACCACTGTTTTCTTTCTTTTTTCTTTTTATCTTTTGAACTAGGAAATCCACCCTCCCAATTTCGATATTTGTCGCACTCAATGGTGTTAGACCGAGGCAGCATTGTGTACACTTCTCTCTCCTCTCTTCTCTTTTGCTTTAGCGATGCTGGGCGGATTCTATTTTGGATGCAATTTCTTTTCTTCGAGCGACCAGGCGGTCACGGGTTTTCCGTAATCTGGGAAATAGATGTTAGTTTCCTCGATCTCCAATCAGCTCGTCGCTCACTCACTTCGAACTTCGAACTTCGAATAGAAAATGGAGGGAAGGGGAGAGAATGATATGAGGGTGTAGAAATGACATTTGATTTAGGTTGCATGTAGTCACCTTGCTATAGTTTCGCCGGTTGTTTCTTCTCTGATTTGCTCAGCTTCCTAGTCGCCAAAGGAAACGAATGAGGGGGGAAGAAACACATATGAGGTTAGTTGAAGCTGCGATGGTCTATTTGATTGGAGAGAGAGAGAGAGAGAGAGAGAGACAGAGCTATTCGGAGTGAATTCTTTATACTTTCTGAGTCTGCGTATCGGCACGATAGGTAGCACCAGCAAAAGCGCCGCAGGCAGTGATCACAACTACACCAAGAGCTAGAACCCCTCGTTGGAGATTGATAGGGGGCATAACTGGGAAGAAAGATAGAGCTAGATAAATGTGAAATGGGAATCCAGTCGACGTCTGTCCGCTCTAGGGATTTATTTTTAGTTATACCGAAAGACCGAGTGCTTTTGCTCCCTGGTGTACATGTGCCGCAATTACTTGAGTACTTGGGTGCTTAAGTACTTGAATTATGCTACGTGCTATATTATTATTGAATTGAATGACGGGGAGCGATGGTGATTGTTGTGACTATGGGAGGTGTGGTGACGCTGAGGTGATGATCGTACTTTCGGGACCCTTGCAATCAGATTTTGCGAATGAAAAATCTCGATCAGCAGGTGTGAGGGCCTCAGCAGCAGGAAAGCTAGGAGGTCAGGTGTTGTTGACTTGATGATAAAGTTCCGGCCCATCCCTCCAAGGGTGGCTTTCAACCTCAAGTACTCGATCCTTCCAGAAGAAACTAACTGGTTATAAAAAGTACTAGAAAGAAGCGCTCAATGTGGAAGCGCTGGTCGTGATAACAAAATTTGCAAATGAGTTCGCCGGTTTGTGAGATCTAGAGATAACTCTTCCATAGCTGCTGCTTAAGGCCTTGAGTACTCACTGAAGAGCTAACCCGGGGACAGCATCAAAGGCAAGATACTTCAATCATAAATCCTTCTTAGGCTCTCCGTAGAATTTTTAGATTACACTGGCATGGGGTTCCTCTCTAGTATCGAGGCCATCTTTTTCTGAGATTTTCTGTCACCTTCGACCGCAATCGCATACCGACTCATTTTAGATCTTGCTTGCCCACCAAGAAATCAATCAACCGCTTGTTGGAATGTGTTGCTGTTCGATCTTTCTCTTGTTTGACGTCTCGCGTGTGCTGAGGGTGCTGAGATGTGCGCGGGAGGACCTCGGTAGGCAGCGTAGGACGGGGCACAGCTCGGGCTCATTTCCGCAAATTTCTTTTTCCTTTTTTTTTTTTTTTCTTCATATGACTCTTCATCGCTTTCCAAGACAAAATAAAAGAAAAAAAAAAAGTCGAAAGAAAATAACATGATATAACATGACGGAAAACGAAGTGAGCCTGCCCTGCCCTGCCCTGCCACCCCGACAGACAAGACAGACAGACAGAGAGACAGCTAGACGGCCCAGACGGAGTGCTTGACTTACACTGACCGAACGGCGGAGACGGCTCCAAAACGGATAGACAGACTCAGCAGCTTGAAGAGCAAGGCCTCCTCCTCCTCCTCCTCCTCCTCCTCCTCCTCTTGTCGTGCTTCCTTCTTATTCTTTGCCCTCCTCTTCCCTTGAATTTTCTCATATATTAAGTATTTCCTCCCCCTCTCTTCTCCGCTTTTGCCTCCGATGAAAGTGTGATTCATAACCCAAACACACCACACACCACACACCCATCCCATCCAAGCAGCTGGAAGGGAGTTAGCAGTACCTGTTGCTATCATACATCATATCCCATATATAAACACCACCATCGCTGTCACTTCATCGCTCGAAACAAAATCGACTGGCTGACCGAAACCTCTCTGAACCGACCGAACGAATCAACTAGCCAAAAGCCCGACTGACCTGGCTGACTGACTCCCTCTTCCATTTCATCACTTTAACCAACATCTCCAGCCGAAAACAACCCTTCTTACTCTATTTCTCTCCTCTCTTCGCTGCAACACACAATAATCAGCTATGACAAACTCCCCTTCCTTCTCCGCCATGCCTCTCTATTAGATTATTCCAGACCAGGCTGAACCGACAAATATTCATATATATATCCCTTACACTTTTGCGTCCTTGAATAAACCGAAACCAATCCTCTTCCTCGGTGAAGAAAGAAAGAAAAGAGAAAAACAAGCGTTTAAAAAAAACAAAAAAAATTAAAATTAAAATAATCTTAATAATCATCTCGACCATACACTTGCTCATCTGTCCTTCGAACGAGAGTCATATCTTCCTCTTTTTCGGTTACTTACTTCTTTTGTTCTGTCTGAACCATATTGGCCTTGCCCTCTAACTCCTCTCCTTCTTTCATTTCTCTTTCGACTCCCACTCCCACTCTCTCTTTCTCTCTTTATAACCCGTCGCCTATTATAAAACGCAATGTCATACGCAAAAATCGGTGCAGAACAAAGTAGTATTGAAGTTTCTGCTCCAGTGATCCCAACTGCTGTCGCTCCTTTCGCCACTGGATCGGATTCCTTTCGTACTATTACTACTGCCGCTGTTACTTTCCCTACCGTTCTTGGTCGACTTCTGTTGTGAATCGCAACATTTTCCAACATCTAGTTCCTGAATTTCTTACTCTTCTTATATATTATCAAATTAGACTTGTCATCAACGCCCCTACATCTGCCTTTATTAACCTCCTTCAGCCTTAACCAAGGCCTCTTTTATTCGTCACCGTTTTCGATCACTTTTATCGAAGGAACGGGAAGACGCGATTATCAGCGGCTAGTGGTTGTTGTTCTCCCAAAATATACAGACGAAGCTGAAGAAGCGGAGGATAACAAAACACACCTCGTCACAAACGTCTGACGAGTGAGTATATCGATTCTTCCTTTAAAATTTTTTTTTTTTTTTTTTCCCCCAGCATCATGATCGAAGGTCCTTATTCTTCTTCCGACCTCTCCTGCGATGGACGGTTCATGCATTTGTCGCAATCATATCTCTCCGCGCCATCAACTGCTTCTTCATGCTCTTCGCCTATAACGAGCTCTCAGCCTTCGCCTCTATCAACCTCCCCTTCCTCCTTCGCCGATTCTCCTTCAACATCAACAAAATTTTTGGGGATCTCCGATCGTTTTTCTTCGTCAACGACTTCATCTCAATTTTCTTTCTATCCCTCACCTTCTACTGATATTTCCGTTGCCTCGTCTGCAACTTCTACAGGCCTCACATCTCCTTGTGAACAGTTTTGCAATGATGCTTCTCGGAATGGTTTCGCCGTTGCTTCACAACAACCGAGGCTATTGCACCCAGGAATAGAAGTTGCTTTGAAGCATTCCTCCAACCTTCAGCAACAGGCTAGTTCCACCCAGCCATTACCAAAGGAACTTCTTCAAAACCCAAGAAGAACGCGAAGGCTCCTCGATTCGCAAGATGGGTGTGCACCCGGTTCATGCAAAGAATCGCAAACCTGCCCTCTCCCCCCTCCATCTCTCGTCAGACAAGCTGACAGAAAAGTCAACTTTGTCGACAACCTTGTCGGTAAGATTCCAACCCTCAACGTCTTAATTTTGTCTCTCTGGACCTTTTTTAGTTGACAATATCTTCGTTCTCCCCTCGCTTTATTTGCCAAACAATAAAGATACCGCAGCACAAATAGTCGAAGCGATTTGGCCCGCTCCAATGATTCAAAAACCATGTGAACCATCTTTGGGTCGTGTGCTGCCCTTACGGACATTTATCCAAGAGACCTTACGAAGATCGCGAACTTCATATTCGACTCTTCAAGTTGCTCTCTATTATCTATTCGTAATTCGGCCGTTCATCGTCATAGATGATTCGTGCGTGTCTCTTCCGGATTCTTTCCATGATGTCCGTGCCCTGCAATGTGGACGTCGGATGTTCTTGGCCGCCCTGATCTTAGCATCAAAATATTTACAGGATCGAAATTATTCTGCTCGTGCTTGGAGTAAAATATCTGGTCTGAACATAGCCGAGATTAACGCCAACGAGCTAGTATTTTTGACAACGGTCAATTGGAAACTCCATATCTCGGATCAAATATTCGACAAGTGGACCAAGATCGTGCTGAAGTGTACGCCAACAACTTCGATTCTACCTGCGAAAGCTAGTCTTCATTGTGGTTTTTCAACCAACAAGTGGATCCCCATATTTTCTCGCCTGGATTCATCCTTGGATCTGGACCTCCTGGACAGAGTTCTTAGCGACGAGGTGCCTTCTCCTGCCTTGTGTCAAGAAAAGGTTTCAAGCGGACGCTCCGTTGAGTCTTGCTATGTCGAAACACCGCTGCCCTGTCTCAGCACCCCTCTCGCGAGCGGCAAAATCAACTCCATGGCATTTGCACTGTCCACGCCTGTTGGAACTCGTGGTGTATACAATGAAAATATGCCGCCCAGGCCGAGTCTTTTGTGCGATGACCGCAGTTCGGCCCGTGGAACTCGAAAGTCGTCGCTGTCGGTTTGTGAATCTGTTGACACCTACGACAGAGATCTTTCAATGGCAGATAGTCCCGGTTCTAATTGCTCATCTGGTACTGCTTGTAATGTTCCTCTCTCGATTCGGGCGTTCAAAATTGGGAACACATCCCGTTCGAGCGACAAGCCAGCGATTGTGATAGATGCAAGGCAAACGAGCTATAATTCCACTACCAACCACCCTACCCCCAAAGCAAATTTGCAACGGGAAAGTATTCTCGGACAGCCGAATAATAGTCGCCCTGAACTAAGGCGGCTGGCATCTGTTCAGCCCGTTATGGTTGCACAAGAAGCCGCGAGTAAAAATCGGAAACGAGGAAACGAGACCCCTGTTGCTTGCAGGCATCAAAAGAAGCAAAAGGACAAGCTAAGCGAGTTTACACCTCCAAAGCCCGTTGATATTGTACCTTCTGGCTTGACACCGCAGATGAGACAGATGAATACAAGTTTTTCTGTCTCTGGAAAGAAAGGCAATGGCTTACGAATGAACATAAATCCAGGTTTTGCTGCACCCGGCGCCCGCGGACAGACGATCAGACCAGGCAACGGTCAAAGATCGATGAGCCACGTTGTTTATGGATAAAACGAACAACCCTAATATTTTGTTCCTTCCAGCATATACCTTATTTTTGTGGTGAAGAAGCTTGAGCTTTCGCGAGCTTGCTTGCCGGTTTCCGTTGATAGACGCAAACACGTTTATAACCTCCCGACCCGACATCTTGCCCAATATAAGGGAAATTAAAAGAATAATAGTAAATGGGAGAAGAAGAACCATTTCCCTGGGATACGTCTCTAGAAGCGCCCTCCGAAACGTTTGGCTTGGTTTCTTGGGTAGTGGCTGCATCAGGGTTGTCCCAAGATTGGTTTTTTTTTCTCTTTCCTTTTCCTTTTTCCTTGAAATGATTCCTTTGGGGCACCGAGGGAAGTAAACTAACGACTTAAACGTTGATACCGGGGACGCCAATATAGAGCTTGAGAATTCTCAGCGCGAGGTATCAAGCTTCTGTTACAATCTTGAACTTGAAGGCGATCATCTTGCCTTTTTTGCGAACAACCTTTCTTATTTCCCTTTTCGTTTTATTTTTGTTAAATGCATATGATACCCAAGTGGTGTTCCGGGCGAGGGAGTAATAACGTTTTGAGGGCTTATTCATTTTTCTTTCCTTGCCGTCTCCATTTCCCTCATCTTTGCCACACCCACTTTATCCTCGGATATATTTTTCAATTTCAACGGAGTCATGGAAGGAACTCTTTTTAACAAGATAGAACTGTTGTCGATATGATGCTCATCATCGCCAGCCGACTGTAGTGGTTTTAATGCTCTTTGAGTAAACACTGAAAAGAAATATTCGAGTAGTTGCTACTGGAGTAGTTGAAAGACTTTTTCTGTATTTTTGTATTAGCTAAGTAAGTAGTATATTAACAATCGAATCAACTGAACGAAATGATCAAACAAATAGCGAATCCTTGATTTCAGCCTCGTAAAAGGATTTCATCGTAATACTCGCATCTATCTCATCCACAATATATCGCATTGTGACATCTAACTTCTAGTTTCAAAATTTTGATATTTTTTCGCCCGAAGAGGTTGGGTTAATGGTTGTCGGGATCGATCTGGTGGAGAGGCTTTACGGTAGTCTGTTTCCGTTGGCCCCATTTGAGGACCATTATAGCCATTGGGTGAATATTTCGGTGGTACTTCCACCGACATAGCATGAGAATTATACGTACAATCAATCTATCGATTCTCCTCAGCCTCCACCCCTCAGTTAATTCCCACCATGTCCGACGGTTTGGAGTTGTCATTCTCGTCGTCGTCGTCTTCTTTTCAACGCCCGATCCAGCTCACAGGGCGGGCGTCAATGAATCAACTACCGCTATCGTCGTCGTCCTCAGCATCATCACATGGGGCATCACAAGCCTCTTCTCTACCCGTGACTACCACTACGACCACAGCAGCGTTGCCCATATCTTCATTGCCTCCTAATGTATCAATACGAGCACCAACAAAAGCTAATATCCATCTGTTAAAACGCATAAATTCTCTCTTGCTCCCTGTTTCGTACCCAGAAAACTTTTATCGCGAAGTCCTACAAAATTCCGAGAGCGAGATCCTTACGAGACTCGCGTTTTACGATGACGAGTGTGTCGGCGGAATCAGGTGCAGAGTAGAAACAGAGGCTGAGTACCAGGCTAGCTTGGAAAAGTTGGGGTTGAAGGACGTCGTAACCTCAAGGGTCCTTCAGGCCATCTCCAATGATGCCAACAAGACCGATTCTATTGACGACCTCGCCAAGAAGAAAATTTACATCATGACGCTGGCTGTTCTCTCTCCGTATCGGTCGCTTTCGATAGGAAGCCATCTGCTCGACTACATCGTCTCAACGGCTGCGAGGGATCCTTCAATTGACGCCGATGAAGCGTATGCACACGTCTGGGTCGCAAACGACGGGGCTCTGGAGTTTTACAGAAAGCAAGGTTTCGACACCAACAGTGGTGCTGTCGTCCGTGACTATTACCGCCGTTTGGAGCCGCGGGATGCGAGAATCGTCTTTCGAAAAATCTCAGCGAATTCAATGAAATAACAGTCACCCCATCTGTTCGTAATATGTGTGAGCAAGTATTTAGAGTGGCGAACTGCTCGAGTACTCACTTGAGGCACTCAGGCTGGAACTCAGCCAAAAATGTCTGTGCGATAAAATGTCAACTTTTTACTTCCTTTTCTGGTTTCTCATAACAACTGGCGTGACAGACGATTCCTCACTTAACCACCACCACCGAAGTCCCCATTCCGAATTCTCACGGACCTCGCCCGTAGAGTACGCACCTAGTCATCTTCTTCTACGCTATGCATATGATGGAAGATGACGGAGAGCAGGCTGCAGCGCACCATCGAAAACGTAAATATCTCGAATTTAATCCCCCCACCCGCCAGCTCAGGCTCCCAAATCAACCACCGAAGAATCCCCCCCAGGACAAACGACGCAAATTTCAAGATGCACGAGAGATCGCTGCCCAAACACCTGAGGAGGCATTTCGCGATGGGCAGTTTGAGACTGTATCGTTCGTCAATTCTCGGGAGTTTGAAATCAAGAGTTTGCTTCGCTCCATGACTAGTTCGAAGTAAGCCCTTCCACTAAGAGAGGTCTGTGCCATTCCATACACTCATACGGGTCAATTTATGATAGGAATTCCCAGCGAAAACGTGCTTTCCAGAGTTTACCAAGAGATCTTCGCCGTCGGACGGCAGCGCATAATGCCAGCAGGGTCCCAAACCGTGTTCGATCCATAGCCCGTTTAGAAGTAAGATGTCTCTCACGAGCAAGACGTGAGTTTAGTGTAGCCCGGCTAATAACAAGTCTTGCAGTTGATAGACGATAACACGACCCTCTCAAGGAAACGTCGAGACTATCGACCTTCTACACGTCGACTAAATGCAACCCAGCTACGAAATCTTTCCAAAGATTTCACAACCGTTCAAGGAAAGTCTATAGATGGAGCGAAACCCTCGAAACCCCAGAAGAGCACGCGCTCTCGAGTGGCTTCCAGATCGTCACGGTACCGTAAAAGGCAACGATATAAAAGCTGGCTTCCAACGCATATATGGTGTGCCAAGCGAGCTCGAATGATTACTAAATGGGGCTTTGCGCTTCCTGAAACCCCGACTTTGAAATGCTACCGTTCTACTTACAGAACCGCAGCTCGTGACGGTTGTGTAGCGTTCGATACAAGCTACCACGCTACCTTACTTCTCGACGGACCAGAGAACCAACTTAAGCAATGTTTAATGCGATTTCTTCCTCCCCGCGACTTAGCTATTGTTGGGAGAACAGTTGTCTCTGGAGAGACGGCGGTATCTACCTGGGTATATGAGGCAGGAAAATGGCCTGCTGGTACTGTGGCCCCAGTGCGAATATTCTGGTGCCCTGACACACGACTTCAGCAGGACGCCAGCGAGATGAAAGGACATAATTATAGGAAATTGATTATAAGGACACATCCTTCAGCATGGGACAACGTTTGGGGAATCGTCGCCGCATCTGCGGCTGCTTCCAACTGTTGTGTTCAGAATTTGCGATTTGAAATAGGATCCATTGGACTAACTGGTCCTAAAAGCGCGAATATACTAAAGCTCTTGATGCGGACTGGATCAGTGGAATCCAAGATCGACCCGGATTCATCGCATCTAAATACGGTTTTGCATGACGCTATTGAGGACCCCAGGTTCAATTGCTACCATGATCGCGGTTCTATCCCAACGGTTCAACTGCATGACACCGACCCGAGAGGCGTCTTATTTGATACACGTTATCGCACATTATCAATCAAAGGTCAGGTATCCCAAAAGACTTTAAATGCGCAAATCGCGCAAATAGTCTTGGGAAACCGAATCGGGCCTAGTTTGCGGAACCGTGTTCCATTAGTTCTCATAAAAGAGCCTTTCGGAGAACAGGCTGATGCTAATAAAATTAAAAACCCCCAGCAGTGCCCCTACGATTCCTGGAGTATCATCTTACCTTGGAAGTGGGTGCGGCCTTTCTGGCTCGTTCTCGTCCGGATGGGTGGTGTTAAATTTGGAGGATTGAAAGAGTTAGAGCAACTCACGCTTGAAGCTAGGCGTGGAGTCTATCCCGTTGATTTCCCGTTGACACCAGCTGGCGTAAATGAGGCGATCAGAAGCCACTCCGAACAATTAGACCAGGAAAAGAGAAATTGTAGTATGAAAACTAGAGGATCGGAAAGCCAGTCGTGGGCTGCTAGCTCTAGTCAAATTGCAGCAAAATATGGCTATCCTTGGGATAAAATATTTGGATCAACTATCAATGCCAGTGCGAATGACGATAATTCGAAACCATGGAACCTATCACCGGATACAGTTCCTCTTTTTGGCCGTGCTGCGAAAGGAGTCTTGCCATCATTAGTATCCTTGGGATGCTTTACTGTCCATATTCAGTTGCTTGGGCGAGGTCATATCGGGATAGGAGCCCGAATTTATAATGTTCCGAAGCCTGAGCCGCAAGTGCTCAAACAAATAAAGCTTCATTGTGCCTCTGACCGTACAGCAGAAATACTGAATGCTTTCAATATTCACGGAAAACAAGAGTTAGAGCACTTAGGTGAGGTTGAGACCTCAGGTGCAATGTTGGCTGAAGAGACCCCATGTGACACCCACTCTCTCGTTGGCTTCGTTATTAGGGGTGGTTTTGGATATAAGGAGGGCACCCCAGTGGCTACAGCAGCTCTCGCTTGGTCAAAGGTTAAGGCGAGGGTGGGATTTGAAAAGGATCATTGCGCTGGGTGGTGTATTGTGAAGAACAGGGAGGGAGGAATTATGCAGCTAGCAAAATGGTCAGCTATTTAGTTTGAGGAAGTGCAAGTTAATAACGTTTACGATAGTAGCTAAGTTATGAATGTACGTAGCGTACCATACTATTTATGACAGAACCGCCGATCGTGCAATAGCACAGCGGAATTCTTCTGATCAATAACATTGTCGGTTTCAGGCACCAGGCCCTTTTACCTTCAGGTTACATTTCACGAAAGCGGAAAGCCTAACAAGCGAGAGCAAAACACTTGGTAAGCTCTCACCCACACCAGCTTCTCCTCGGAAGACCCAGAAATAGATACAGATCCCCGAGCCCATCGTATCAAGCACTCAGTAAATAGCATCGCCTTAATTATTTGAATCAATTATTATAATGTCCACGATTTCTCTCCCCTCAGAATTGACCTCCGCTCTCCCATCTGGATACGGGATTCGAAGACTCCAAAAGTCTGACAAAGCTGACTTTCTCGCGGTTCTTTCGGTCCTCACCACTGTTGGTGATATTCCGGACCCTGCATGGAACGACCGGTTCGAATATATCGCAAAAAATGAAGATACATATACAATCTTGTGTATCACGGACGAATCTGGCCAAGTTTGTGCCACGGGTAGCCTGATAGTGGAAAGGAAATTGTTTGTACACCATATATTTACTAGACGCTACTTGCTTTGACGTTATATCATTCTCGTTTTTTAAGAGAATGTTGTGATGAGATTTATTAACAATAAGAGAAAATTGTCACGCCTTTAGCATAAGAAATTGCGGCCTTGTTGGTCACATCGAAGATATCGCAGTTGCAAAGGATAAACAAGGAAAAAAGCTAGGCCTTCGTATGATCCAAGCACTTGATCATATTGCAGAACAGGCAGGATGCTACAAGGTAAATATGGCCAATAATTGTCTCTTTGCAACTAGAGTGCTACGGGACTAGAATAGCTAACCATCTAACGGAACTGTAACGATAGTCAATCTTGGATTGTTCGGAGAGCAACAAAGGATTTTATGAAAAGTGTGGTTTCAAATTTGCTGGTGTGGAGATGGCTCATTATTACAGCAAATAATGGACGTCGGTCGTGATGTAGAGATGTGGGGTTAATATCTTTGCATGAAACATTGGTAGTTAATCTGAGTTCTAGGGTATACGGTAGAGGGAGATTGCTCCCAGTATTCATTTAAAGCCTGCAGTAAAGTATCTAGATCTAGACAGCCGTGAAGTGGATATTATTAAGTAACTCTGGCGAAGTGCCATTTAAATATTTTTGCCTCTTCTTATCATGCTATATGTAGGCTGTCTTAAATTATATTGTCGTCTATTTTGTTGATTGGAGACATGAGAAGAGGTGTGGCGAAGAAGGAGAGAGTGGGAAGGAGGAGACGATGCATGAGATGTCATGCGTCGTGGATGAGCAAGGAGGTATCCGACGAAAATAAGCGACAGGAACGTTGTGCAAAAACAAAACAGTAGCCGAACGAATAACCCCAAGGACCATATTATAAGGAAACGAAATAAGTTATATAGAATTTACAGGGCATGCAAAGGACATTATACTGTAGAAAGTAGAGGGAGCATAGAAAAGAAAGCTGAAGTAACGACGGACTGGGTGTTTGGGTAGGAAAAAACCCCCAAAGACACCATCGACACCATTACTTTTAGCGTGTTCTCGCCTGAACTTTCTGTTGTGCTCCCTTGGCGCCTTGTTTGCTGACTTTAGCTGCCTGTCCGCGGGCGGCGCTGGCAGCGGATTTGGCCTTCTCAGCCTTCTTCTTCGACTCTGCTGCGGCTTTTTTTGCCTTTCCTTCTTTGACGGCCTGTTCGCGGGCGGCAGCACGGGCGGCAGGAGCGATCGATCGCTTTTCTTTGATTACATCAAGGGAAGCACCGACAATAGCCCTTTGATGTTTAACAGTCCTTCGAGTTCGCTTTTTGGTAACTTCCTATACGACGAGAACAAGTTTGACGGTCAGCAATGATACTTAAGCGAAAACGTGAATGTTGATATTTAGTCGAGATCCGCAGCATAGAGAAGTCGCAGTTAATGGCAAGTTGGAATAGCTAATGCCCATAAGTTTTGTAGTTCCTTTCCTCTCCTTTTTGCGCTCTCGGCATAGAGGCGGGTCGTCTCTCCTATTTCCTGATGTTCTAACCCCATATGACTACTTTCGACTTTCTCTCTGCTGGATCTCGACTGTGGAGCCATTCACGATTCACATGAAAAAGATCCAATCCTCACCTCAGAAAGTCCCTTCTTGTGCATTCGTCGGTATAAGATAGTCCAAGCAATTCTTCGGGGATTTTTCCTCTGCAAGAACAGACTTTCGCTTTTACCATTCGAGAATCGGAAGATTTTGCTATCGCCTCTGACGAAAAGCTTGCCCTAAGACCCCAGAAAACGCCAGTACGATAACCCCATGTTAGTTGATGTGCTTCAGTCCTTCATTTATCATCGTTTTCTTGGATTCGGCAGTAATAATAAGGCGGCGAGGGAAACGGGAGGATTGGGCACCTTTCCAGGGTAGATCTTTCGAGAGGAGAACGAATCGAGTTCGACCTTCATCTTGACGGGCGGGTTATATGACGGTGAGTATCGTGAATATGGCGGCCGTATGGTCGGGAGTTGTAGCGGGGGATCGGTCGGAAAGAGATGGTGATAGTGAGACTGAAGCTGTTCCTTGTCGCCTGTCGATGGGTCGATGACCAACTCCAATCCAAGCCCGCACAATCTCAACAGAACGAGGGAAGGGCCAGTGAGCCCTAAATCACGTGATCTACACGACCGCAACCTCACGCCGTCAAACACCCAACACATTGGCCGTCGGACGTAAATTGGATGACATACCGCCAGGAACAGACCATCCACGAATCCGCCTGAAATCGAGGCTCTATTTGACTCTAATAAGATAAGATGTAATGACCTTTATCACTCAAAATCTGCTACTATTGCTACAAAAAAAAAAAATACAGGCAACGCCTTAAATCCTGCTAGACGCCAAATTTCGAGAAAATGCACCCATCAGTTCGCTGCCATCAATCTTCGACCAACGGCAAGATATCTTTGGAAATCTTGGATGTGATCTTCAGCGACCCAATCACCGCTGTTGATACACAAAACTTTCATTCTTTCGTGATAGTCCAGGTCGACAAGTAGTTTTGGAGTAATGAGAAAATACCTATAGTTATAAATCAGTGAGACCCAACTTGTTCTGGGGTAAGTACGAGGGCGACTGACTGTGATGTGTGTTTTTTACAAGCAATCTTAACCATTCGCTTGTGCACAAGACGTTCGTTTCTGGGATCCATGCCTTGGTTAATTTCATCCACCACTCGGAAGGGTGCTCTAGCTAAAGATTGCAGAGCCATGAGATAGAACACTGTGGATACGGCTCGCTCCCCACCAGATTGCCTCTGGGCGGTCAAGACCTGCATGTTCTCCGCCTCACGGAATTTAACCATGATTTCAATCGCCCAATTCTCAAAATCACACCCGTCTACCCCTTCTTTTCGGATCCGAACCGCACCAGCACAGTGGATGAACTCAAAGCTACGAGAGAAAGCGTCGCTAATATTCGAGACTAGCTGATCGATACGAGGTTCCCATCGTCCACGAACATCTCGAATTGCGCTGCGATGCTTGTTAAGATCTGCTTCTTTTTTCTCCATTGTCATACGAAGGTCGTTTATTTCTTTTTCACGCGTTTCGTACTGCTTGATTGCATTTGGGTTACCCTCATGGATACTCTCAAGTCGTATTTCTTCTTGCTGTATTTCTGCTTTAAGCTCGTCGACAGATTTTTTCGAGTGCGTTGATTGGATTTCTTCTGCCTGAGCAGAAGATAAAATTGACATCAGTCCACGGCACTTGTCTCGAGCCTTCGCGGCCTGAGCGATCACATTATCATATCTTGCTTTCACTATCAAGGCCATATCTTGTTAGTGTCCATGAAAGGGTTTAATCCGGAACGATCCAAACTTGCCTTCATCGCATTGCCTTCTCTTTCCCTCGATGCGTTCTTTGAAACTCTGGTTCCAAGTGTTATAATGCTGAAGATTCGACGAAGCTTCGATAAGGTGTAGTTCGGCGGCTGCCATATTGTCATATCGGGAAACAAAGTCTCGAACGCGTTCCTAGACCGCCTTGGCGTAAGCCTTCGACTTCATTAAAAGATGGACAATTAATTTCTTACGTACAGCATACAGTGATGCAGCGCCGACACGCTCCATGCTGAGTTCCATCATTGAGGTTTCTTGTTCGGTAACTTTCAATTTAAAGTTCCTCCCTTCCGATTCATATCTTGACAATTTCTCTTGCTCGTTTTCTGAATGATGAGTTAGTAATCTCACTCTATAAATTTATCTATATATGGTATGGGTTCCTTACGCATATGGGTTTTGGCTTTATCATACTGGCTTAATACCTGCTGCTTCGCGGTTTTTTCGTTTATAATACTAGTCTATTTATTGATTAGATTGCGTTCATATAATGATTAGACTGAGGAACTTGCTTTTTCTGCTTCAAGGCTTTTCAATTGGCGTTCCAAATCTTGATAATTGCCCGTTTTCGCATTTATCTCATCAAGCCTCTCCTCAACCTCAGATTCGAGCTCCGACTTTCGGGCTCTCGTGTCACTCAGACGCGAGGTTTCAACTTGTGCTGTTTTGAAATACTTTGCGTCCTTAATCATTGCGTTGACCTCGGTTTCGGCTCCATATTCTGCACGTCGTCGTACTATTGTTAAAACATTGCCCGCAACCCACTTAGCCATATTCTTCCCTGCTTTGATTGCCTGCTGCTGCGAAGCGGACAATTTCGATTTCGAAACTCCCTGCAGTAGAACTCACATCAGTATCCACGGACGCATTTTTTGAGGCCCTCTTTCCACCTACTATTCGATGTAACGAGAGTACGTTGCAAAGCATGCTAAGTACTTCTTCCGGACCGTCAATAAAATCTAAAGCGAGACCGTCAAAGCCCCAGGATTTGACCTACGGAAGAGGTGATGATATCAGTACACATCGGATTCAAGTTTGAAAATATCTTGCATACCTCCTCCTCGGAGGCGATTCGTGGAAACTCTTCGAGGTCTTTTTCGATGTACTTTATCGGCACCGATGATACACCCATCCCTTTTCGATCTTTGTTATCACCATAGACCGCGATCATTAATTCATCAAAATCAGCTTTGTTGGTGCAAGTGAATGATATTATGTCGCCCTGGGCAAATAGTGCCTCAATCTCGGCTTGGTAATTCGCGTTCTTGATACTGCATTCAATCATTGGCGGACCATAAACTGGTCCCTTGAATTTGTGTTTATTACGTTGCAACCATTCATAGACTGTGTGTGATTCCGGAAAAGCTCTCCTCAGAAACTCAACGCGCCTGCCAGTAAGGTTATCCATTTTAGATATCCTAATTGAAGACAAAAAGTAAGACGAAGAAGTTATAAAAATTTTAGAAGCATAGGGATTTGTTGTTTACCAGTCTTGAGCTGCAGAGATTTCCCTTCGCCTTTGGTCTACTTCAGCTTTGAGAGGAACTATTACTCTGTTGATTTCATTTAATTCATTCCTCACTCCTCGCATGACTTTATTGATGTCTTCCTAAATCAAGGAGGGCGGCTGTTAGAAACGAGACATCTACAGGGGCGTAATGAAGATTTCGTTTACCATTTTCCTGTTATATTCGGTGACATCCAAAGGCCCTGGATCATTGGCAAGTGTTTTCTCTAGTTGGGCTATCCTCTTCCTCGTCTTCTCGATATTTTGCTATGAGTTAAACCTTCCGGTTAGTGACGGTGCCCATACCAAAATGAAAGAAATTATACTTTTCGGTCTTTCTCTTCATCAATAAGGGCTTTTAAATCCGCTTCAGCTTTAATTTCCTTCGCCTTCACCGCGTCAAGTCCATTTTCTTTCGCTCCTTTCAAATCCCTTTCGCCAGACAGAAGGAAAGCTCTTTCATCTTCAAGCCACTGTTTGAGTTCGTCACGCAGCTTCTCAGCTTCCTCAATTTGCTTCATCTGGGGCTCTTGCTCTCTCTCAATAGATTTCAACTGCTCTCGGCAGGTAGCGTACTCAGCTTTCACAACATCTCTAGCACCCCTGAATGCTTGATATTGGACAAAGGGGATAGCGTTCTCGAGTAGTTTTATGTATTCTTGAATTGCTTGTCGTTCCCTAAGTTTTGCAACATCGCGCTCAAGGACCTTTTGTCGGTTTTCCATTGTACCTAGCGCTTGCCGGTCAGAATCAAGAGCAAGTTCGAGACCCGCCTCTAAAGAGCGGAGTTTCTTTAACGTCTCGTGATCCTTGAGAACTTCAGGTGGAGCTGCTGCACGTTGGGTTTCCCTCAAGAGAGGCACCGGCCCGAGTCCTGCAAATTCGACAACCCGATCTTGAGGAAGGAATTGACATAAATTATCAATTTGGATATTCATGAGCTTTGTCAGTTGACTGACAGAGGTGCGTGATGACTTTTTGCCTGTTGCCGGCATCAGGATTAGAAAAGAAGGGTGTTTAAATTGCGTAACCAAAGCGACTGAGCCCTTACCGTCGATCCAATACTGACTAGAACCGTCCCTGCCGATTCTCCGTTTTATTGTCGGGTTCATTTCATCAGTAGGCCGGCATTTTAGTTCAATTTCGATGATTGTGAAGTTGCTACCATTTTTGACAAACTCCGCAACATCTTTGGCCCTCCCGAGGTGCTAGTTGTAATAGTGTTAGACTATTTTATAGCCTAGAATTAAGTATTGTTTATGGCAGCTCACCTCAGGACCGAAGCCCAAGCCTAAGCAGATGGCACAGACTAACGTGCTTTTGCCGGTTCCGTTTGGACCAATAACCATATTTAAACTGGGCCCTGGCTCGAAGGTAACCTTGGTATAGGTGACGAAGTTTTCGAGCTGTACCTTGACGATGGCACCAGGTACGTGAGGAATCTCCTCAACGGTTTTCCTCATCTTATCCAACGAATCCGCCATGCCGGTTTCTGATTCATCTGAATCATAATCTTCAGCGACAGGGATGACAACTTCTCTATTTTCATCTTCACCATCATTTTCATCTGCGCCTTCGCCATCCTCATCCGCTTCTATTTCGTCCTCGTCGGTTTCATTGTCCTTATCAGGTGTTAGTCTTCTTCTCTTCGTCCCACTAGCACTTCTCAAGGGGTGGGAAGTCGTCTCTCCTTCCAAGCTTCGCTTAGACGTTATTGTGAGCTTCGGAGAGGATGCGTGCAGGTTGACTGTCCTGGAAACAGGCATCTCGGGATCTGATTCGTCGGCGTCGCTACTAGATGAGCGAGAGCCTTGAGAAGATACCAGGGAGGGCATGGTGCGTATGGTGATGATTTAGGAGGTGTTGCCGTGTTATGGTAATGACACAGTTTGGTAAAAGCGCTGGACGTAATGATTGAAGCGTGATTTATAAGTACTCGAGAGATATCTAGGACAAAGGCAAGAGCTGTTTTATATGGAGAAAAATGGATCCTGTTGAAAGCAAAGGGAAGTCGACGAGCTGCTTTTTAAGGGCCAATTCTTTACGAGCGAATGAGTTCTGAAAAGGGGATCGGGAGAGGAAGGTGAAGATTGACATTGAGATTGAGGTTGCTATGAAAATGAGATCATGATATAATTATTGGGTCCAGATAAGTGGATGGATTTGATAAAGGAAGGCCAACACGCTGAGAGGTGGATACCCCAACGTTGTCGCAACATTTCTTTGACCCCAAAACACTTCGTCGACGCGCCGCGTGGTCACCACTCAGCGCCGCCCAACATGCTTTAACCAGGTATGGGACCCCATCTAGCTTTCTCCAGGCTTCTACATTCTCACATGAAACTTTGCATCGACTGAGAGACATATCGTTCAACTACCAGGCTCACACGGAAGGCAAATCGGGCTCACGAAACCACCAATACCGAATTAATATAATATGCATATTATTTGCATCTGTTAATTCTAGAATAATGTCATTGTTGGACATATTCCCTCTACTTTGACTATAGCTATATATTGGTCTTTTGCACTCTTCTCACGGCCTTTACAACTAAATTACTCTGCTTTTCTCTTGGAAGGAGATGTCGTACTTAATGCCTTATAAAGCAAGATTAAGGCTGAGTGTGCCTCACCTATTGCGATAAGTTAGCACGGAAAATGCATCCGAAAGACCCGATCTGGAGTTTTCGTCGCACTTACCTCCGCCTGCGAGGGTCTCTATCCTGTCCCATCCGACTTCGCTGACCTTCTCGTCGTTGAAAAACCACCATTTACTGCCATCAACGCCGCCTCCTCCCGCTAAACCGCCGCCAGGGGCCTTTCTTTTGCCTTTCCCATCTTCCTCCTCCTCGTCATCATCTGCTTTGCGAACATAGGCACAGTAATGGCCAGAATCCGCCGACGCACCCTGGTGAGTGATAATAGCGTGCAGCTCGTATAAAGCGGAAGGGTTTGCGCCAACATCCGCGGATATTTCCGGATCAAGAAGTGGTGCAAGAGCCGCGTCCCAATCTTCCTCTTCTTTCTCTGGCATTTTTGAGGACGCGGCTCCTGTTTCCGCAGCTTTCTCGCTATCCACTTCCATTTTGCCATTGTCCTTATTGTCTTCGGGGGCAGGTTCGATGAATACTGTTCTTGCCTTCCTTCGCTGTTTCCTACGATCTTCCTCGTTCCGATGCAATTCTCTGAGCTTCTCTCGAACTGGTATGATCTTTTCCTTGACTTCATCGCTGCAGAAATCTGTAGCATCCAGTTGAAACGGGAAGGTAACCTTCCGCATAATTTTGGTTTTCTTATTAATATCCTTCTTCCAAAAAAATCGAACGAAATGGCACTATAAATCATCACTAAGTTAGTAAGATAGATAAACGAAAGCAAACGGGAGCTAGAGGCAGGTCTTGTGAGAGTAGCAGATACTCACAGTGAGGTACTTGGGCAATCGGGTGATTGTTGACGTTTTAGTATATATCGCATCTCTTCCAAGAGAGTCACTCTTTTTCTCGATCTTTTCAGTCAAACCAGCTAGAATACCATCCTTCAAATGATTAACATTTACTGTGATGTGGCAATTTAGCTTGGTGAAGGTCTCCTCGCGTTCCTGTGGCGGCTCTTCACTATCTTCGTCACATTTGGTGAGGGTTTTCATTTTTCCAGCAAAGTAGGTGTCAACGAATTTGCCAGAATTTTTGACTACGGCATCCGTACTTCGACTAGAGTCTGAGAGGCTTTGGCTGAGAGCAGTAAGAATTTGGGAGTAGCACTCTTCAGCATCTTGTTGAGCATACTGCCCATGCCTGTCCTTCTGGTCGAACTGCGGGAAAGCAAGTCTGAGCGATGTAACAAATTTTAAAGGGGGAAACCCTTCGGTAGTGTCATTCATCTGTTGGAAAAGATCACGCAGACTTCCAGTTAAATCGGTGCTAGAGCCTCTGGCCATGCCTGAGAAGAGATTCGAACGTCCCGCAGATCCACCATCATTTCGGTATTTCTCTAGTTCTTCATGCAACTCGGGTACGGAACGAAGGGTTTGCAAGGTAGAGTTCATGTAGCAAGTATTTCCGAGATTCTGCAAGCCAGATGGAATGGCCCCTTTGACCTTGGCAAGATCTTTCTCCGACATATCTTCAAGGAACTTGATGGGCTCTGGAGCTTTGACTAGACCGGCGCCTAGGGGTGTACCCATCATCATGAACGCATGTCCAGGTTTCAGGTTGAGAGTGGAGAGATCCGTATCATCTTTAAGTTGGCCGCCTTTGATCAAAACTTTTTGTCGTTCCGGCTCAACACCGGTGAGGGAGTAGATTTGCATTTTGAAAACCTCGCCCGGTAGTGAGGTGTCAAGTTCGACATCGTACTTTTTACCGCTGTGTTTGACGACGACTGTTGGAGACATTAGGTTAGATTTGGCACTGTGAGAAGCAGATACAGCCGGCCATGCAGTAGAAAGGTGATGAAATATTTCTTCTCACCTGGTATAGAAGCCATATTTGGGGGTGACGATGATGATGATTATAATGATGACAATGATGGTTATAATGATGATGGGCGCGAGGCACAATAAAAGATACCGTGGTAAGAACGATGAGAGAGAATGATGGAGGGACGCTCGTATGGCAAGTACGTGTTTGAACGTTGATGTATAAATAAGTAAGTAAGTAAGTACTTATCTAAGCAGGCAAGTACTTTGCAAGATGCCTCGCTTTGTAGGGTTGTCATAATCGAGACGAGCTTGCCGTTCGAGCTTGCCCCGCCAAACACAGCAGCCAAATTTAACGTCAGCTCTCTCGGCAGCGCACAACGAGCTCCGACCTTATCTTCGTCGCCCCCGGATCGAACATTCCTCATCATATCCTCGACGGCAATCGGAAATATCAGACCCAAGAAATCCCGCCATGGTATGTTCAAGTTTTGTCTTACGCACGCTTGGCTTTTATAGCCGTCGAGGAAAACCGCTTGCTGACTCCCTCTGATCGCTTTGCAGTCCATAGCACTCCGGCCCTATCTCACTTGCGTGCGGGCCTCTCTCACAGCAGCCCTCTCCCTCAGCAATTTCGCATCGCAAACCGTCGAGCGGCACAATGTCCCGGAGATCGAAGCCGGAAAATCCCCCGAGCTCCTGTTAAACCCTTTAACCGTTTCTCGCAACGAAAATGAGCGAGTGCTTATCGAACCGTCGGTGAACTCGGTTAGAGTCTCCATACGAATAAAACAGGCCGACGAAATTGAGGTTATTCTCGTCCACAAGTTTACTCGCTTTCTTACCCAGAGAGCCGAGAACTTTTTCATCCTAAGAAGGAAGCCCGTCAAGGTGAGCAGATTGTATAACATTGATGCAATCAGTCCGGAATAATCGTTGATGTGCGAATGGTATTAGAGCTACGATATCTCCTTCCTCATTACAAACTTTCATACCGAAGCCATGCTAAAGCACAAATTGGTCGACTTTATAATACATTTCATGGACGAAGTTGACAAAGAAATCTCTGAAATGAAACTTTTCGTATGTTGTTCAGACTATGACAAGATTTACGATACCCCGCACTAACGACTATACCCTCTACGTTTCTCTTTTTACAGTTGAATGCGAGAGCTAGATTTGTTGCAGAAGCATTTTTAACGCCGGTATGGCTCTTTTCCAAAGACAATATGTTTTTTATACAATGCTGACAAGGTTTTCCCTGGCGATCTCAGTTCGACTAAATTCACTTGTCAAGAGCTTTCTCGGATGTATTATGCACGGTCCAAAGAGCCTTTGTAGAATTACATCAAGAACTTCTGCTACATATCTGTGGCTTTTACTCCAACTTCTATGTAGGGACGTTGTTAGAATTTTAAGGGTACAAAAGAATTGAAAGAAATCTCATTAACCTTTGAATTTGAATTTAAATAATCCTCTAACTCCAGAGCCACGATGCATAAAATGTCGCTAAAAAACACTGCTTAAAGAGAAAGAAGAAAAGAAAAAGGACTATACGTGAGCGAAGGGGAGGTGGATATGCCACTCAAAGAGCTTCCCTGCTGCTAGAATGCGTAGGAAAATATAAAAACGTCATTCGCTTCTGCTTCGTAGAATATAGAAAAATTTTCAGTCATTCATAATTCGACCAAACCATATATTTGGGACTCTGTCAGAGAGATAGATTGTTTAGGCGCGGTCAGGTGTAGACCTCTTGTCTTTCTTTTTGTGCGGGACAGTTTTCCCGGAAGATTCTTTCTTTGACACCTTGGTAAGCCCAGTAGCTGTAACTTTCTTTAGATTAGGGCTTTCATCAGGTTTAGGTATTTTCTTTGGCTTTGAATCTTTATCACCTAGGTTGGATGGCTTCGGTGACCCCTTGCGTGGAATGGCGGAAGAATCCGAATGTGCCTAATATCAAGACATCAGAAATGAGCCGAACTTAGCTTAGTATTAACTTTTGAAAACTTACTCTACTCATATCAACACCTCCCATCTTTTCCTTCTTGGTAGGAGTTGGGCTTCCAGTCCTGTCCTTGAACTTCGATACAAGATTTTTTGTTGTTGGGGTTCCTGGATGAGGAGAAACCCTGACAGCGTCCGGATTAGATGATGGTGTATTCGAGGTCTTTTGTTTCTTGTTGGGCTTCGTTGGGGTAACCGTCGACGCTTCTTTTTCTTTGTTGGCTCCGGGATGAGAATCGATATCGTAGGGGTCGAGAGAGCTCTTTTTTTCTATATCTTCATCTATGCTCTCGGCCTTTCGTTTTAGCATTCCCTTCTTCTTCTTGGTGATGGAGTTAGTCGATGTTGTAGTCTGGCTGTTCGTAGCTGTGGAAGATGGAGGTGAATCTGCCCTTCCGGAGGCCGTAGACAGAGACTTTTCGAGTCTCGGCGCAGAGGTGATTGATCCTTTCAGAACCGATTCGCCGGGATTGCTAGCCTCTTTTTTGGTTTGTAGCTTTTTAGGGGGCGGTTTTGGTTCTGACTGTGACTTCTTCTTTTTCGTAGGAGCCGAGTTTTCCCCTTCCGCGAAACTGGATCCCGGACTATCGGGACTCAGAGGCGTTCCGGAGCCACTGTCGCCGTTGTTCGCGTTCACTTTTTTGTCTGCATAACCTAGGCAGGACTTATGTTTTGGAATCCACAATTTGAACGAGGTTTCGACACCACATGAGGGGCACGGTAATCGGAAACCTTGCGGGTCTTTGACGGCTGGGAGTTTGCCATTCTCTTCGCCGATTGCAGGCGTGCTTTGGCGTGATCCAGAGTCGAGGGATTGCACCTTGGCCTTAAAATTGTTTTTCGGAATTTGAATAGTATTGCTTGCGATGGCTTTCCCATACATATCTTGTCCACTAACAAGACGATAGGGTGGCTTCGGACAATACTTGCGGGCGGGAGCCGTTAACGACGTCTCGAGGTTTTGTTGTATTGGGTGTTGACACTTTTGGCAGATGTTGTCTTCAACAGGTATGCGAGTGGAACGGCCCATGACCATGGCACTGAGAAGCTCGGGCTCCTCGCTTCTCTTCGACTGAAGCTCTTCTGTGGTAACAGGAACGCCGTCCTGGGAGAAGTAGCCCATATTTGTCAACTTCTCGGTTCGATGCGCTTCGAGGACGATATCTTCTGTGATACCGCTCATGAAGTCGGCAAACACCCCTTTCACCTAGTTTGAAGACAAACATCAGTTGCTGTAATTTAACCAAACAAGGCGCCCGATGGGATCTAACCAAGTCCTGGATGGACATTTTCTCGCCTTCCGACATTGTTTGTGTGAGGTAGACTTTGATGCTAATCGGTTTGTGGGCGGTTTTGATGAAATGGTACTTGAAAGGCAGATGCACCGCACGGTAATAGCGGTGGCGGTGGTGGTGATGATGATTAATGATGATGCTGGGACGAGGCTGTCAAGAAGCCAGCGCAGTCGTCCCACGCGGGGGCACGTGCCCGGCCAACACAAAAGACGCAACACACGCTCAACTGAATTTATTTTTCTACTCAAGTACTCAAGTATATAATATAATATAAAATTAGTTTCGAAGCCAGATATATAATATAATAGTATATAACATAATGATAAGACTCGGCGGATCGCATTGCAATATTGGTATACACGCACCATCCTATTCGACACTTGATAAATGGGGGAAAAGTATATCTTGGATACCAATATGTACTAGATAGATGAGAAAGTTGATCACCACGAGAGTTGTACTACGCGCACACGTCTTATGGAAAGAAAATGAAAAAGACTGCTTCTTGAATTTTTTTTTTTTTGTTCTTGTTTTCCTGGGCCGAACTGAACATGTCGGTTCGGCCATCAAGTGACCAAGGAATCATGTACCAAACGAAAAGAAAAAAGAAAAAAAAAAGGGGGGAGAGAGAGAGAGAGAGAGAGAGAGAGAGAGAGAGAGAGAGAGAGAGAGAGAGAGATAGGAAGCTTGAATAGTATCATGCAATCCGCTTAAACGAACCGCGTCCTGGCTTCTATCATGCCGCTACAAAAAGAAAGCAAACGAAAGTAAAGGCCGAAACATGCGAGCGGGTGGTCATGGCTGCTCATGCAACCAATGCTATCAGTGCCGCGCCGACGCCGCTTCCATCCTTCGCAATACCAATCCTGATTGCGTCTTCCAATCCTGCAGCTCCCGGCACCAAGGGTTGTATGTCACGCAAGGCTTCTCTCAGATATCTTTCAAACCCTGGGTAGTACTCGACCACACTCCCATCCACACCAATGTCAATCTTTTCGATCTCCTCGGGTCTTTGTGCTTCGCTTTTGGCTATCTTGTAGTTTTCATAGGCATTGGTGGCCAGCGCCGTAGCGGCAATCGGAACAGCGGCCAATCTGGCAGAACGCTTTCCAATACCGTAAACTAACGCCTTGATGGCCATCGCATCACCGGTGGTGGCAGCGGATACTCCCATTTCCCTTTCTAGAAGTTGTTTTGTTAAAGTGTATTCGGATGTGTAATCCGCCTGTATGGTGCTCAAAGCGCTAGTATCGATACTCCAAGGAGTAAACAGTGGCCCATTTTCGTCAATACTAGTACCATGCGCTCCTTGAAAGAGTCCCTCCTCTATCAACGCGACAATGGCATTTCTAAGGATTTCTCCAAGGAACATGCCAGAAACCCGCTTCTCAAACATTTGCATACCGGGATTTACAGAGTTTTTATCCAGTGCTCGGTCATAAGGGGTATCAGGTAGAACTTTCATCGCATTGTCGAATGCGCCCCATTCGGTGTTAATCACCATCACGCCTGAGGATTTGTCGAAATCACCTTCACCCTCGGGGGAAGTTTCTAGCTTTTTTATCCTTGAAAGTTTCTCAACATATGCACCGTTGGTACCTGTTCCAAAGATAGCACCGAGAAGGGTCCCCGCCTTTCCAGGCGATGTGTACGACCGCGCCATGAGCGTCCCAACAGTATCATTCACAAGAGCCACCACCCGGACTGGTAGGTTCAAAGCATCAATTTCAGCTTGAAGCAATCCGCAAACATCCTTTCCGATGGCGTCTTGAATGTCAAATCCTTTTGTCCATCGAAGGAGATAGCCTTTGTTGAGTGCGACTTGTTCAACCGGGAACGAAAATGTGAATCCGAGTTTGAGATGCACGTTAGAACTTTGGGACTCAAAGTGGTCGGAATGGTGGTTCTTGACAAAGTTTTCAATTTGCTTTGCGAGGAATGAGAATAGTTCTTTCGACGTCCCGATCATCAGAGCTTTTGGGATAGGCGTTTTGGCTTGAGTGAGGGTAAATTTACTATCCCCATGCAGATGGATAGAACAAACTCGGAAGTTGGTACCACCCAAATCGACGGCAAGGTAAACGCCCTGGAATAGTTACAGTAAGAAAAGATTATCAGAGGCGCCTCATTTTTGGAAAAGTGTATTCTGCAGCGTTGTTATTGGGGTTATACCTTCTCGGTACCGTTGGGAACGGCGGTAACATACGTTGGGATCATGGTCATCGCCTGCTTGGGCTCGGTCAACCCTTTATCTATCCAGATTTACGAACAGTCAGTTTTTGAAAAGCTTCGCATCTGAAATGTCAGAGAGCAAGGGATCTTCTTATCTAACCCATCAAACGCAAGTATTCCTTAACACCCTTAGCAACATCTTCGGGCTCGTAAACGAATTCGGCCCCAATCGCCCTTGCCTTTACGAGCAAAGCTTCCTCCTTATCGGAAAGAATTGACATGGCGTTGACAAGAAGGCCTTCAGGACTATATTTGGCGTTGCGATTGGTGTCTGCGATTTGGTATCTGAGGTCTGTCGACGGGCAAACACCAAAGAGGGTTTCTAGAAGTTGAGGATCACGCCAAGGAAGCGATATCCCGGATGACGACGGCGGGGCTATTTTATACTTTCCCGGGTTTCTGGAGAACGGGAAAAAGCGGGTCGTTAGACCGGACGTTATCCCAGGAGAATAGGAATAACTAGATAACAAAGAGACCACCAATGCTAGCAGGACAGTCGTGAAGGCCAATGAGGAGCAAATATTGAGATGGGGTGGGAAAGAAAGGAAAGAACGACGGAAAGACTTTGAGGAGCGAATTTTGATTGATAGGCCGAGTAAGAGGAGGAAAGATGCAGGTAAACAGGCGAGCTGACCAGGCTTGGTTCTTCGGCCGCCTTTTGGTAGTAATGGTAATGTGGTAAGGTCAAGTGGTGGTAGTCGGTAGTGGAGTGAGGTAAGTGGTTGTGGTGTGGTGGTGTTGGATGTGGTGTTGGTGGAGGGATGCTAGGCTGGTTTGGTGGGGGCAGGAGCCGGGTAGTAGTGGTAGCAACCAGTTCGGTTTGCCCGGGCTGGCCAGCTGGGATGATGATACCGTAATATTATAAGTGATATAATTGAGGGACGGATGAGTGAGGGGAAGCAAAAGGGAAGGAAATAATATCGGCGGGGTATCAAAAGCAATAAGCCCCCCAAGTTAATCGGTCAATCAAACCAGTCTCTCGAATTCTCGGTTCACTTGATCGGGAAATCAGTCTACTGTTTCTTTATCGTTGAGTCTCCGGTAATAAGTAAGTACTCGAGCACTCAAGTACTTGCTTCCTGACTGAAGATGGTGGAATTTTATAATTTATGTTGGAAATGTTCACGAGGTCGAAGATGCGTCGGATACCTTTTAGCTCCTAGAGTAGTATCTCTTGGGTTCTTTGAGAAGTGTTTGATAATGCGATTGATCTGATCTATCTGACCATAGCAATCATCGTTTTGGTTAGCAGTTGCAAATCATCAATACACGCGCGAAGGCTGATTTTATGAGAACGCAAATGAGAGCCCTCGGAATACGAATACGATGCGGGGCCGCACCGGCTGGTTGGACTTTGTGGTCGAGGTTGCTCAAGATCAAGATCCGATCAATAGCTCGATCCCATGCAACCCGCCCGCAGCCATTCAACCCGGAGCTCATTAATGCATTCCTCCCTTCGAACCGTTGCTGTAGCGCTCCAAATGCCCGCCTACACAAACCTAAAACGTAATCACCCTCTCAAGGCAGACTGTGACGGGAGCGAGCAAGCTGTCGTACAGCGTGCGAGCATTCATATCTCTGCATGCATGTGTTGACAAGGTGCTGGATATCGATGTTATTGTGATGCTGGTTGGCAAAGCCAAGCTCCGCCGCGCCGATGCAATGGGAGCATTCCACACCTGCAAAATATGCTAAAAAGAAAATTCCATGGGATGTAATCGTAAACAACAAGGAATGATTAAAGACGATAAAATGATGGATAACAAACAACAAGGTAAAGATTCCATGTTTGGATTCCGATTCGAGCAAAACACATTCGGTTGATCACATCTCTGCTCAACCCAAGTAGCTAGCATGTATGCATGCAATACGGGGACGGCCGTTTTCGATACCTCTCATGCGATTAAACCGGCCGAACCACGCGAGGCCAATGTCAATGTGCCTCTTGGTGTTTATCGCCAGGCAGGAATAAATGACTTACTCATACGGAACGCGGGATCTATAACATAGAACGACGCGGGCTAAAATTTAAGAATATAGCCGAAGCACGGATATCTATCGCTCAGGCTCCGGACGACCAATTGTAAGCCAGAGTTTAAAAAATAATTGATCAGGGGTGTGGGTGAATCTCTGGTTCAATATTGCAATTGAGCAACCTCGTTTGCGGAATTCTCGACGGTTCTTCCTGATGTTTATCAAGCGCAAGGTCAAAGTAATTTCCTAAGACCGGCCTACAAAACCGGAAATGGTAAATGTTGCCAGCTCGTTTCTGCCGATGTTTTTCGTTAATATATATCCAGATCGATATGCACTCAAGCTAAGTGCTTTTATTTATTCTTTTATTGGAAGATGACCGAATGAGCTGTCTATCGAAATATAGGACTCTTATTTTTGTTTCCGATTGCATCCTCAAGCGCGATTAAGTTGAATTGTAGTTGTAAATGAAAGGACAACTTTCAGATACCAGGTGGTATCCTCCGGTCTTAAATCTCAACATGAAATCTAGGCAAGAGGACCCGGTCTGGGTCAGTATGATGCAAGGCGGCCCATTGCCTTGGTCTTGAGTCCCAAGGGTACACCAACCGAAAAGAGTAAAGATGGAATATATATTAATATCTACCGCCACAAGTTAATGTCCCCCCCCAAAAAAAAAAAATTGAAAAAATTAAAAAAAAATTAAAAAAATTAAAAAATTAAAAATAAATTAAAGTACAATAAAGAAATAAAGAAATCAAGTGGCTAGCGATCACTACGAAGCAAGATTTATTAACTTATTCTGTTGACCGGGTTCAATCAAAGCTTTTACTAGGTTAGCAGCTGGTTGACCCTAAACAAATATTTATGCAGTTATTGGTATAATATAATATTGAGCATGGGTCGAATCGCAATTAATTGTCGCGGAATTAAGGTGCACCAAGTTTTCGGGGATGAGACTTAGTTTAGATCCGTGACGAGAGGAAGATATTCCCATTTTAGGATTGCGCCACTTACTTTAGTACTTAAGCACTTAGATATTGCATAATAGAATAATATAATGCTATACGAAGTACGAAGCACTCGAAGACTTGTGCAACCCAAGCACACTACCACTTTCTGCTGACTAACTAAATAATACCCGCTTATACGCATACGTGTGTTGTTGACCTGGCTGCTCCTGGGCAGAACGTCATGCCATGCATCCTTCGAGTTCTCACATTTCAGAAGGCTCTCAAATATTTTGACTAATGTTTTCTACTGCAACGATATAACGATATATTCCAGTCGGGGTTTCTTCTCTCCAATTCCTTCAGTTCAACACATACCTTCATCGAGTAACAAGATTAACCTTCTAAGAATGAATATTCAGTCCCTCGATAAAACTACTTGGGATGCTGTGATAGTAGGAACAGGTCTTCGAGAATCTCTCCTTGCAGCGTAGGTCAGCAACCTGTTCAGCCCTTTAAGCTCACATATGCTAGAACTCCGACTCATCGTTACGAACTTCTACCCCAACAGGGCCCTCGCAAGAGCTGGAAAATGTGTCTTGCATCTAGATAAAAACCCTTACTATGGCGATGAATACGCCGCGTTCTCAGGAAACGAGTTTGAAACTTGGGTGAAAAATGCCGAGGCAGCTGGTCTCCAAGTGGTCGACCACTTCGTTTTTGATCAATCGGAGTCATCGATAAAAGCTAAATCTCGATCTTATACATTGAATCTCTCACCGGGACTTCTTTATACAACTTCACCGCTATTATCTCTACTCGTAGCCAGCAATCTCAACGAATCGCTCGAATTTTTGAAGGTTGGTGGTTGGTTTGTGTACAACCCGAGCCAAGGCATAGAAGGCTCTCTCGTTTCAGTTCCCAACAGCAGAGAAGACGTTTTCAACGATCAGACGTTAGACGCTCGGTCCAAACGGCTCGTTGTACGAGCTCTCAAGTCTATATTAGGCTTGGAGGGGAGTCCCTCTGCAAATTCTTCCGCCCATCGATCTTCATTACAGGATTATCTCGAGCAGCCCTCATTTCGTCTCCCCGACCAAACAATCGCTGCCTTTGCAAGTCTAACACTTCGACATGATAGACTCAGCGAAATTCCTTTCGAAGAGGCTGAGAGAGATATACGGAGACATTTTGGGTCGATCGGGAGGTTTGGCCCAGGGTTCGCAGCGGTTGTAAGCAGGTATGGGAGCGGATCCGAGCTCGTTCAAGTATTCTGCCGAGCAGCAGCCGTGACCGGAAATGCTATATATATGCTGGAAAATACAATCATGAGGATCCAAGGCAGAGGCCCACGCCCCAACTGGAAAGCGGAAGAGGGACACAAGTCGGCAGAAAATACACGAAGTCAAGGTTTCCAGTTACGCCTTCAAAGTGGAGATTTGGTGTGGGCAGAGAATCTTATTGCAACCAAGCACAATTTACCAGTAGACACCATTGCATTCGGGGACCTTCCAGTTTCCATAGCCGAAGATACCTTCTGGACATCACTATACATCGTTTCAAATCCTCTACGTAGCATATTCCGGACTAACGAGCTCCCGGCTGCCGCTGGAGTGGTTGTGTACATTCCCTCCGGATCCCTGGCTGAGGATGAGAGTAGGAATTCTTACCCGATATATATATGCATTCACAGCAGCGAAACGGGGGAATGCCCTGATGGTCAATGTAGGGAACCCAGCCCGTGCATACTGTGACAGATACTGACAAATATTCTCCTTTTTGCCCTTTATTAGGTATAATGTACATATCGACGAAGGGTGATGAGAGCAAATTCTTAGATGCCGCAGCAAATTCGTTGCTGCGGAAGATGCCGAACGAGGACGGGTCCCCAAGTCAAATACTGATGAGCGTGAAGTTTAAAACTTTGGTTGAATCGCCTCTTTTAGAGAGACGTACGGATGGACTGCATTTGTTAGCAAAACACGCGCCGTTAATCGAGATCCAAGATGAAATAGTCGACCGAGTAATTGATATATATGACGCGATCGTCGGCTCAAGGGAAACATTCATGGAGAAACTAGAAAGTGAAGACCCAGGAGATGTGCGAGACGATACAGAAATAAGCTTCGAGGGAGCTAGCTAAGGTAATAGTTGATATTCTAACGTCTTATTTATCTCTATCCATTAATTTGAGAAATACAATTAATCTTACGTACTCAAGGACTTGAGTAAATTTTTGATATCTGTCTATATGGTCACCTTTCTCGGTTGCCAGATGCAGACTGCTGAGCCAACTCCGATGATATGGCATGTATCATGCTTCCAAGCAAGCGAAAAACTTGCCAGGATACAAGAACAAATATCCTCATTCCTTGAGGACAGGGAAGCGTATTCATTTAGCGCTCTGCTTCCTTTCTTATTCTCAAAGATCTTCCGCATTTGATTCTTAGGAGAGTCGTGCTTTTGGGGAAAGAGGGCGAATGACGTCAAATCGCTAGAGATGCATGCAGCGCGCGCGTTCGTAATGCAACCTGTCCAAGCCACAGCCTCCCATCTTTACCCTGCCGTCGTGCAGCTTTAATATTGGACCAGAAGTCCCAGAACAAATTCGAGAATCGAGTGAAAATACGAAAAAACATGTCCAAGAAAACCATTCGCCTCCGTTGCTACTAATTAGCAAAGGGCCAACTTGGATGGTCTTCAAACCTCTCTGGTGGCTCCATCCCTTTCCATCCCTTCCCTTCACTCATGTCTTCTCTAGTATGCAAGCAATAAGTTCCTAGCTACCTCTTACATCCTCTACGCTGAGGAGATCCCAAACCTTGATATTTCTCGCCCTACAGATTCCTATCAGGCCAGCCGATTCGACGGCCCAAGGGAGTCGCAAATTCATGGATTACTTGTCGTGCGATTGTTGCTTGTGAACAAGCCCGCAGGGCTTCCAGAAGAAGATGTGGAAATCGCTCGATTCTGGTATCGGCAAACTAACCAAGCCCAAAAGAGTTTCCTCTTTGCCGGGTCTCGATAAGAAACCAACACGGGGAGCAAGCCCGCTACATAAAGAATCTAAATCACGAGAAATTAAAACTCTGCTGGACCAAAATAGCGAAGTCGATGGGGGATCCAATCCCACCTTGAAAAGGAGATTTAGTTTCCGAGAAACTGTGCGCAAAGTGTTAGGTAGAAAGCACAAGAGGACTGTGTCAGAACCCGTCCAGGTAGGTATCTTTTGTTTCGCTTGAACCCAGGTCTTTGCGGCGACAGCTTGGAGATGCAAATTACTTATATATTCTATACAAAATATAGCACCAATTAGATGTCGCTCATCCCCAAGCTCCCAGTCGAACCATAGAGGAGAACGAGCCTGAACGTCCGAAAAAAACCAACCTCATAGCCCCAGAATCTCTGGTGCCGCCGAGCGGATCGCCTATAGGCGGGAGGTTTGTCGCTATTGACGAAACGACCCCATCTGCCGGTGACGTACCTCCACGGGTCCTATCGATTGCGTCAGAATCTTCCGTTTCGTCTTTATCAAATGATTCCCTCAAAATAACATCAGCCGCCTTACTTTCCCCTCGACCGACTGGACGGCTGAGACGCAGAAAGCCCTCGGACGGCAAACTTTCCCCTGCCGGGGATGGCATGCTAGTTGAGTCGGATATCTTGACATTGTTCGAAGGGGCGCCGGTTTTTTACGTCGACGAAACTAGCGGGAAATACGGGAATCCCTCAGTCCGATACACCAAAAAAGATAACTATCATCCGTACGATCTTAGTTTGGCGTTCTCTCGGGATGCGAAGGTCGTCGACCACGATGCTTTTAAGGGCTGTAGTAATCGATTGCCCCGAGGAACAGGCGCCCTGGATCCACAGCATCATTGGTTGAATGGCCCTGTGGAAACACCGTCTATGCTCTCATTTACTGGCTTGGAACCAGGAACCACTGGATGGCAGTATTTTCTGGAAACGCAAATGGAGGATTTTCAATTGCGGCAGGGCAACGCTATTGGGGAGGTTGACGAGTATGGGCTCGAGTATAATCCCCCAGATTCTATAGGGGTGCGGTCGATTGACTCGACCACTATGGTAGACCGACTCCGTGACATCGGAAAGCTCCACAGAGAGTTATATAGTTTGGATAAAGACCTTGATCTCGAGTCAAGAGCTTTATATGGCCAACTCTTCACCAAGATACTCTATCCTGCGACGTCTAATGCCGCGAGGGTTGAAGAGTATAGTCTTGAAAGCCAATGCCGGGAGCTTTTCAAAATTCTAGAAGAAAGGCACGTTTGGCTCGATTTCAGTAGACCTGAAGAGCGTATTCGCTTAGGAAGTATTCTTTATGGCACTGGACAGGAAAAACTTTTATTAGTTCTCCAGATTTTGCTTAGTTGCGAGCTTTGGCTCAGGCTTAAGATACTTCACAAATACGTACCCGAGAAATTGGAATTGGAATCCCTTTATTTTACGCCAAAAGTCAACTGGGACTTAACTATAGCCCAGGTGTGGCTATCAAACGTCCGTATAGTAGAACGACCATTCACGCCAGATTTTGACATGTTAACACCGGTTCCGCAGACATCGGCTTGGCATCAGTTCTTCCTAGCGGATGATATCAGCGTCGAGGATGCCGGGGAACCCCAGGATGCTGACACATATGATGCATTTTTTGTACCTCAGCATATAGAACGGCAACTTGATGGACTTCTCTATTTCGCGCGCAAAATAAATTGGCCTGGAATCGAAATGCTAGAAGGAGTTATTCGAGATAAGCTGAGGAACCCAACAGGATTCCACACTCCTAGCAGTATCCTTGGCCGTAGGAGCCCTGCTCATTCTCCTGGAAAGCTGACTCTAAGATCTGTTGGAGGTGCCGCGCGGAGTTCATACTTTAGTTATTTCACTGGAAAGCATACTTCGTCGGCTATCGTGCAAAACATAGGTCAGGGAGGATGGCTGTCGCGAACCTTCACTACGGGCCTGATATTACCCGGCGAGGGTATATCTCATCTCTTAATGAGCTGTCTATTAGAGAATGACACCCTGGCTCTCAACGAGATAGGTGAACAAGGGAGCATGTATGGGGGAATCATTCGCAAAACTCTGGAGCCCACTGGAAGCACAGCTTCATGGTGGAGTATGAATAATGTGGTTGGGAGAGTGCTTGCAACAGAAACTTCCCAAGGAACTGTTGGGTGGATCGGTAAGTGTGTCGGTACATATTCTATCGCTGAACCATCCTACCAAAATGTAACCATTCTCTCCGCGGTAGCTGCCAAATTGACACGGAGCGTCAACCCTTATCCGCCGCGCAGCTCGCAGAAGATGGAAGGGAAATGTGTGGAACCGATCGGTTGGGTTGACGTCATGGCTGTTTCTACAAAAACATCGTATGAAGTTCCTAGATTGTCAATACCGGGTGGAATTGAACGGGAATCCGGGATACTTGGGCCCTTTAAATTGTCTGGTTGTCAGATACCGGCTCGGGATATACATTACCCCATGTCACTCTCCTTCGATGCCACTGACATTCTACTTCTTGGGTTGAGATTCTGGGATCATAAGCGTCTGGCGACGACAAGTCTTCCAGAACGCGAACAAGGTTATAGGGATAATTTTGATCAGATGATCCCATGTTATCGCGTGGAGGTCGTCTTCCAGATACCTGGAATTGACTTAGCCTCAGGACATATTTTTGACAATGTGAAACGGGATACCGTTGGTATCTTACTCAAATATGACGTTTCATTCATAACTTCATACCCTTGCAGCCAAATGGGCGGCCTCAGAGATCGTTCGGGATTCGAAGCGACGCTTTCCAAATTCAACTTTCCAGTGACAAGCACACATCCAATTCACTCCTCCTTCAGATACAAAATTGTCAATGTAGCTGTTCTAGCTTCACATTGTCCATCTCGACGGGGCGGATCGACGGAGGGCAAGTATTTTGTCACGATAATCAATGCGAAGGGTACTGGCGAGGGATTATATGTTTATACCAAGGCATGGTGCGCGAAATGGGGCGTTGACGCTCTCGTAACTCGTTCGGACAGGACGTGTCTATCTTGCGCAATTCGAGAGGCGTATGCCATTGCTGTGGACGTTATAATCGAACGGTAATCGATTCATTATTTAAAGCTATCAAAAGGATTTTTGCTTCAATACACACACACGCATGTAAATTTACGCGTTTTAATCAGCGACTTTTGAATTTATATATACTCAAGTGTGTGTCTTTTTGGTCTTGGTAAATTTTATCAAAATCTTCACAAAATCTACTTTGCTTTGCTTGATTTTGGAAATTAAGCTATAGTACCTCAAATTTAAAACTTTTTGAATATTTGCTTAAGATTAAGGTAAAGCAGGTCAGGATGCAGGGGTTTGACAAGCTCGCGAAAGTGGGGAAGAGTAAGCATAGAAGGAACTAGACCCAAAAAGGGATGGAGCCCTAAAATTAGGTTCGCTCAGCCGCAAGCTGTGGTATTTGTGCACTTTGCTCTCCTGGTCTCTTGGTTGTGCGGCTGAATCCGATCCTTCTGTTAAGATTTGTCAAGATGTGAAGCTTGGAGGTGCGTTGGAACAACTAGTACCTTGTAAGCTGATAACGACCACCCCTCCTCATCTAGTCGTCTGCTATTAGTATGCGCATGATGAACGAAATCACGAAAGGCATGACTTTGAAAGTGTGAACATGGTCTTATTTCCCAAAAACCAAAAAGCTTTCAGTTGATTTAGATAATGTGACAGGTATATTGGAGATATAGAAAACAGCGATAAAGTCAAGAATTGTATGCAAACATAAAAGATATAGCCAAAAAATAGCGACTCGCAAACTCCATTTTTTCCGCTTATGAAAAAAGTACATGCCGAGAGAGCAGATCAAATGCAGGACCCCGAGGTTTTGTGGAACGGATAAGCAAACCTCCAAGATGAAAGGAAATAAGGAAATAGGACAGGTATCGTAGCTAATCATTAACAACTAAGACGGAGTGAGCGTAGGGTTACTTTCTTCTCCAAAATGCTCCTCTGCTTCTCTTCCTCTTCCACTTCAATTGTGACTTTCAATTTCCTCGCGCTTATCTCTTGGAGAGACCGCACTTGGTAAGGCACTCCTGGACACCGATGGCAACGTTGTGTGGGATCAATTCCTTGAATTGGTCAATATCACGACCATCAACAACGATGGTACCACCGACAGCAGCGGTGATGACATTGCTTGGGAGCTTGAAGAAGTTGTCGGCGACCTGGGAGGTACCGAAGTCCTCGTTGTTGAAGCCAGCGACGAAGATTGTCTCACCGCAGTCTGGGTTGAATTCTTGGTGGATGGCACCCTGTGGGAAGACGTGGAGTTGGAAAGTGTTGACATGAGCGTTGATGACACGGACACCGTTCTCGAGGATGAGAGAGGTATTCAAGCTTCCGACGACTGGAACGTTCAATTCGGTGGCACGGGGATGGGTGTGTGGGGTATTAAAACCGCATGGTCCGAGGAAACCGATAGCCATACCGGAGCCGGTACCGATGAGGGCTGGGAAGGTTTTTCGGTTGGCGATAACAACACGGCCAGCTGTAGAGAATTGTTAGCTCATAGCTCACACCCCCCGAAGAGAAAAAAATGTATGGAGATGGGAAAAGACCAAGTACTTACCATTACCGGTGGCGACCTGAATGGTGCCTTCGATATTTCTGAAATCGAAGATAAAGTCCTCATCTCTGAGCAAAGCAATACGATCCAGCTGAAGTGGGGCGGTAACCAATTTCTCAATGAGATCCAATTGACCGTAGGCCTTTCCGGTGTAGGTGGGTGCTGGCTCTTCACCCAGGGTAGGAGCAGCGCCAACCTGTCGCTTTTCAACCTTATCTGGAGCTGGAGCAGCCTCTGCAACTGGAGCTGGAGCTGGAGCAGCCAAAATCGAGGTGGCAAGGGAAGCCAAGATGGCCAAAGTAGAAACTCGGAAATGCATTTTGAGGGTAGTGGGGTAAGTAAATCGATTATTCGAGTGTATTACTGTCTAATATATAAAGGTCGACCCTTATGATTATTCCTTTTTTCTTCCCGACACTACTAGAAAAGAGAAAAGAATTGAAAACCAAAATCAACAGACCCAATGAAGGAAAATCGTGAAGCCAGGTAGAGGAGGAGATTGTATTGAAACAAGCTGAAGCTGAGGATGGAAGTGATGGTAGAAGAAAGAGGGTGCGGAAACTGGGAATAGCTACAGAATATATACAGCTGGATTGAACTGCTAGCCTCAGCCTTCTCAACCTCAAGAGGGAAAAAAAAAGGTGAGCTACCAAGGGCTGAGAGTAAGCATATTCTCCAAGAGGCGTGGTTCTTTGTGGGTGGGGACCTTGTCAGAAGCAGCCAGACCCTTGAGCAGTTGAAAAAACTGCTTTGGTGAGGGATACAAGCTGGTCAGCCTATCAGCCTGTACATAGACATGTAATTGGCCGTACCTGGCTCGAAAGATTTAGGTATTCCTGCTACTAGATAAAAAAAGAAATCTAATCTTCTTGGTTTGGGGTGTCGTGGGGCTGAGAGAGAAGCTCCCTCGCTCGCTTGGCACGACATGGGGAAAGCGTATCTCGACAGTGAGAATTTGATATGTGCATGTACTGTGAAAGAAAGGAAGAAAAGGTGTATCAGAGTGTCTGTGTAGGGCTGGTGGGAATATCTTTCCGCATCTTAACTCGCGAGAGAACACTCGAACTCCAAGAACATGTACATTGCTTCGTACATTAGCGGTAATCTAAACTTGGGCAACCTTTCCCCCCAGCTCTGACTTCCAAGACTTTGAAGGCGATGCTAGGTGCTAAGCTGCTATGTTAATTATGCTATTACTATGCCTGGAAGTCAAGATTGGACAATGTCCCACAAACTCGAGACCATACTTGCTCTTTTCGAAAGAGAAGAAAAGATCGCGAAGGGAGCACCCTCGTCGGTTGAGCACAATGAATTGGTCATGCATGCTGGCCCGGAACATAGAATTTGTGTTTTCTGATCCTCAAAATGGACTCAGCCCTAACTTGCCCAGACCCGAACCAGTTTTCGCTCTTTTGGCCCCACCTCGTTTTCAGCCTTTGTTAGCTACAAACCTCTTGCTGCTTGTAGCAGCAGCAGTCTTCGAAATCCTTCCTTCCCCCCTCGTCTCTCTACTATGGGATCGATTTATGCTTTGGTGTCAGCCGCACGTAAGTTTGGCGACTTGATAATTGGCCTTCCTATCGATAGCCTCGCGGGATTTGCACTGGTTGTTGTGTACCTCGTACTCCCATACACAGAGAGAGCAGCCTTCTGTCTAGGCGTGTCATGCTTATCCCTCGGGTCAGCCATGTCTCAATGAATCGATCTTGGGGCGTAATGAGATGTTTGGTACTGCTGTCTTTTTTTTCCCTTTCTTCTAAATTAATATTCTCATCTGGACCTGTGTTATATGTTAATTCAATTGACCTTTCATTTTACTATCGGATCATGATGCACAATGCAAATTCGTATTCATAGGGCAAATTTAACTGGCCCGGTCCTGTTTCGAAACTGCCCGCTGGTGAAGATTCCTTCTCGGACAACACTGTGAAAATTAAATATGTGTATTAAGTGTATATTCAAAACTAGGACGAGCTCTTTCCTTTGTGCTCCTTTTTTTCTTATTCCCTTGTTTCTGTCTTTCCTTCCCTTTTTTTTTTTTTTTTTTTTTTGCCATCTTACATGGAGAGCAGGCGTGATTCTCTTGGTAGTGAGATTTGCTCCAGCGATTCCAAATCATGGATGAGAGTCCAGTCTGCAGCGCCAAGGCCTAGTCTCGTTGCCGCCAAGGCCAGCCAGGCCAGGGTATTTGGAAGAAATCCCATCGTTCGTTCCCTGTCCAAGAAGATATAACATTTGGGCACTGCCCTCACTCTTTTTCCCGACAAACGCGACCTGTTCAAAATGGCTAGCGAGACTCCACTATTTGGCATTCGATAATCCGTTTGCATCTAAAAATATTTTTTCTCTCGCCAAGTCTTGCGTGATCAAGTGGGAAGGGTAGAAGGTTGAGTCCTTCCTTGGCTTGCAAATTGAATCGAAGGTGATATTCCATCCATGCATGCTTCGCGTAGATGCGAGATGTCAGCAACACAAAACGCGGACGGTCGTTCGCTTGGCGGCTTTCTTGGCGCCGTCGCTGCAGAGCATCCCAAAGGCTTGGCCCACCGATGGACCTGAGATTCCTCTCCAGCCCCAGCTTGGATGAACATTCTCGGTAGTGTATCTTCTAGCCGCGGCTGGAGCAAGAAAATTAGTCCAAGCCATAGCAATAACCTATCAACATACTCTCCTACAGATCATCATAATGTCGCTTCCTATCATTCTCGTCGTGGGATCTTTGAATACTGATTTGGGTGAGCATATATGCACATATATTCAATCCCTCTCTCAACTGATTTAGATATATTTGTATCTCGAGCTCACCCACACGCTCATCAATTTTGATTTTTGATTTAGTGACAAATACCCCGCGCGTTCCCGATGCCGGAGAAACCATCCAAGCGAACTCGTTTGCTACCCATTTTGGCGGGAAGGGTGCAAACCAGGCCGTAGCTTGCGCCCGTCTTTCGCGTTTGAAGACCCCGCAGGGTATTATAACCGCCCCGTCGACTTATGTGCGCATGGTTGGATGCGTCGGTAACGACGATTTTGGCAATTCTTTGAAAACCAGCCTTAAATCAGATGGTATTGACGTCGATGGAATTGAGGTTAAGGAGGGTGTTCCCTCAGGCGTCGCCGTAATTCTGGTACGACTTCTTTATAGAACCCGTTGGCTACTTGGTTACCCGCGGATTGCATTTATGGAATTGCCGTCTACAAGATACTCAAGTACTGAATTAACCCGTCTCTAAAAAAGATAATAGGTTGAAAAATCTGGTGAAAATAGAATTCTTATCACTTCTGGAGCAAATGGTCTCTGCCGGCCATCAGCTTCAAGCCTTTCGCCCAGACCTACACTTCTTGTCCTTCAGTTGGAGATTCCGTTAGAATCGGTCCTTGAACAGCTCCGACTTGCATCAGAAGCCTCGCCACCGATACCAACGTTACTCAATCCAGCTCCAGCTACCCAGCTCCCCGACGCTGCCTATAATAGGATCACCCATTTGATTCTGAATGAAACTGAAGCTGCCATTCTTGGAGGTGGAGAATCCGTGCGTACAGAATCAGAGGCAAACCTCAAAGAGGATTGCCAGAGGTTATCACAGAATTTCATTCAGAAGGGTGTCATGGGTTCTGTTGTCATCACACTTGGCAGTAAAGGCGCCTTTTTGTTTGATGTGCGATCAGGAACGAGTTCTCTCGTCCCAGCAGAGGATATCCAGGTTGTAGACACGACAGCTGCTGGTGACACGTTTGTCGGAGGTCTGTACTATTCTATGATCCTAGATTGTCGAGTATCACAATGGGCTTCAAAACGACTGACTCAAGGATATCATAGCGTTCGCCGTCAAGATTGTCAACGGTTATTCTGTCTCGGATGCGGTGGCGTATGCAGTGAAAGCCAGTGCGAAAGCGGTCACAAAGCAAGGAGCACAATCCTCCATCCCCTGGAGGGACGATATATCGTAAAACTTACTTAGCCATCTCTCCGCATATAGGCCATAATTGAGTGCTTAAATAAGTACTTAAGTAGTTATGGGTTTGCTTTTGCGTCGGCCACTGTTAGTTATACTTCGGGACAGTCAAACCATAGAGCTTCATTTCGTACAGCGGAGTAAACTTTAAGTTTTGGAAAATATAATTATCAATACATATATCTTACCTTGAGAAAAAAATATTATGTCATTATCATAAGAGAAATATTGGTACTATTTGGCTAGACCAAAGACCGGATATTTTGCTGGTACCTAAAAACTAGCCTTCAAGGGAAACTATTCCCGGGTCCTATGCAACATTAAATTCAGGAACGGCATGCAGAGAATCCAGATTTTCCCTCCCAGCTAGGAATGTAACATAACACAAAAAATTTTGTGTTTTTCAATGTCGTAAGATTTCTTGGGATTCAACATGCTAATGATGTATTTAATACAAGTTGAGAAGAATTGGAGACCGGCTTCTCGGCTCAACTTCGAGCATGCTGCGGACCGAGATAGTGGGTCTATAAGGTGACCCTGCATCTTGCTTACGCACCTGGACGGAGGACGGAGGACGGGGCGTTGTGTTGACCGATATATTCGAGCGATTTGGGCGACTAGAGTCTACATTATGGCTATAACGGTTGAGAGAGCTAGAGAGCGTTCGAGAGGGTCGAGTCCCGCGGCTAAAATGAGGACTTCATCCGTCAATGAGCACCAGGAATCAGATGCATAAACCCGGCCGCTAAGACTGCCGTTTTGGGAAAGCAATACGATCCTTCGATGGCACCGGTTGTTTAAATTGTCTTGGCCAATCTCGAATCCTCCCATTCCAATTCCTCCGCCGTTCGAGACGTATTTGCATACGTACGTGCGAAACCGAAACCCTTCAATTTGCCTTGATCGACTTACGCACTTCAAATTCTCTTTTTATCACAGATGCAGCACAAAATGCAAATGAGGAGTTTATTTTCGAAATCGCAGGCGCCCAGCTCGTAAGAAGGTATAAAAACTGGTTGCCTTGCGCCCACCGACGACGACTGGGCTCGCTTTGGCTTAGCAGTGGCTTCAATCTCGCCTGGAGAACCAACATTTTAATCGCTTCACACCGTTGAAGCATCGCCGTTGCCGGTCTCGCAATGGCCTCACTTTCCAAACAAACGTATATACTGACCAGGAAAACGCTTCGTATCGTCTGGATCCGCCATTCACGAGCTGTAATTTTCAGAGCAATTTTTCTTCCCGTTGGTATGTTTATTCTTCGCTCAAGATAAATGATGGCGAGAGGGTGGCACAATAATTACGTTGACATGGCCTTGGCTCGAACGTCAAGTGCGGGTTTAAGGCTGGGCAACTACAATGGCACAACGCACGCATGCATTGACCAGCGGGCGTCAAAAAAGTCTACATGTACATGCATATACAGGTATATAGAGAACAACCAAGGGATATACTAATGTGGTTTACGATCGACAGCCTTTGCATTCTTCCTAGCATTTGCGAAGAACCTTTTTATCCCGGCCTCTAAATTCGGATTTGGCGACCCAGAACCGATCCGACGGTTAGCTGACACTGTTGATAAGCCCCTCCTCTTTGTCGACAATGATCTCGGACCGACGGTTACGGACCTGATTGACCGCATCGCACAACCCGTGCGGGATGCTGGTAAAGACGTGATTGTTCTTAATAGTAACGATGAACTATTCCAGTCTTGCCGGCCCAACCTGGCCGGGCAGTCCAACTGCTTCGCTGCCGTCGTTTTCAATGATTACCCCCATGGCGGTCAAGGAAGTTGGAATTATACAATCAGGGCCGATGCTGCGCTCGTAAGACTAGCCGTGCGAGTTGACAACCATAATAATCCTGCTCAGAGAGTCATAATGCCCCTTCAACTAGCGGTTGATAACGCAATCAACAACTCGACTGTGATTCCGAACGAATTTATTTATACTTCTCTTAGCGATCAAGAGCGTAAGGATCGTATTCGAATTCGGTATATGGGCGCCTTGATCGACGTGCTCGGTGTCGCCTTTGCAATCTCCATGGTTGGCGTCGTTTACCACTCAACCGGGTTCCTTGCTGCGGAACGTGAGATCGGAATAAGCCAGTTGATAAATGCGATGGGCGGACGGCAGTGGGCCCGACTGTTAAGTCATCACATAGCCTTTTCTATAGTCTATCTTCCTGGATGGATCTTAATCTCTCTGGCCTTTGCGTTTGCGGTATTCCAACAAACCAATGTTGGGATAGTTTTGATATTTCAACTTTTAACTGGCCTGGCATTCAGCAGTCTTTCCCTTCTCGGTGGTGTATTCTTTAGGAAGTCGCAGCTCTCTGGTATCACACTCGTCATTGGGTCTCTATTATTGGCGATAATTGCACAAGTCATCTCGAAATCAGCAACGGCTACTACGGCTATTCTTGTGCGTATCCATTTCCCTCTGCGGTGTGTCAAAATGATCGATCAAATGATTGTCAGCTAAACTAGTGAAATTTGCAGGGACTTCTATTCTCACCTATGACCTACGTGTATTTTGTCATTCTCATGGCGCATTGGGAACGCGAAAATCTCGGGACAAATCTAGTGCAGCAAGCTCCAACGTCTACTCACAAGTTACCTGGTATTGCCTTTTGGGTCTTTCTTATAGTCCAAATCATTGTGTATCCCATATTAGCGGCCTTTGTCGAAAACTGGCTATATGGAACAAGTTCACCTAATCGAACGGTTGGGAACACCCGAGAAGAGAACGCCGTCGAAATCGAGAACTTCACACGAAAATATCCGCCGCGATGGTGGAACAGACAGAAGGAAACAGTTATCGCGGTAAATGATCTTACTATCAACGTTAGAAAGGGTGCAATCGTGTCCCTACTTGGTGCGAATGGCAGCGGCAAGTCTACTACGAACAATGCCATCGCTGGACTCGACACTATCACATCTGGATATATCCGCGTGGCTGGTGTCAAAACTGATCTTGGTGTTTGTCCTCAGAATGTAAGATTTCAGTTTATCATATCCGGACTTGGAGAATTGTTGCTAATTCTACGACTAGAACGTACTTTGGGACGACCTCTCCGTCATAGAAACTCTTCGCGTATGGATGTATCTCAAAGTGGGGTACATCGACCACGAAGAAATAGAAGGAATCATCAAGAGTTGTGATTTAGTCCAAAAGTCCAATGCCCTGTCCAAAACTCTGAGCGGAGGACAAGTATGACACTAATTCAGACGTTGCTATTTGTTCTTTATATGCTGACGTCTAGAGTAGAAACGCAAACTTCAACTAGCCATTATGTTTATCGGTGGGAGCAAGATCGGAATTATCGATGAGGCCAGCAGCGGCCTTGATCCTCTCTCTAGAAGGAAACTCTGGGATATCATACTATCTGAAAGAAACAAACGCACTATTCTCCTCACGACTCACTACCTCGAGGAAGCCGATTTCTTATCCGATTATATTGTCATCCTGAGCAAAGGTCAATTGAAATGCGCAGGCAGTGCTGCTGAGCTTAAAGCCAAATTTGGTGGCGGCTATCGCGTGCATTGTTTCGACGAAGATGCGCCTGCAACCGTAGAAGGCATCCCTGGAAAACAACTATACGATCAAACGATCTACAGAGCAGATGATACCATTGGCGCAGGTCAGGTTATCAAAGCCCTAAACAGCATGAATATGAAAGATTTTCATATCAATGGCCCCACAATCGAGGATGTCTTTCTGAAAGTCGCAGAAGAGACCGCTGCAGCACAGGTATCTGCTGCCGGAACAGATGAGAAAGAATCTGGTGTCGACTTATATACAGGACAGCGAGTTGGGATGTTCAAACAAGCATGGGTCATGTTCCGAAAGCGCCTCGTGATATTATTGCACACCAGTTTTCCAATGGTTGCTGCGGTCTTGATTCCAATAGTTACCTCTGCTATAACCCTACATTTTCTCAGGGGTTTCGAGGTTGCGTCTTGTAACCCATCCGCCGCGATGAGCAGCTTTGACAATGTTAATATCTCATCATTAAATATTGACGTAGATGTGGTTTTTGGACCACCCCAGGCTGTAGGACTTCAAGCAGTATTGAAATTGAAAGATGCTTTTGGAGGTTTCTCGGACGGCTCATCGGATGACAGTGGTGGCTTCAACATCGCATCCCTTGAAAATAGTACGCATTTTGTCGACTCTTACAGTGGCTATATGGACTACATTCACGATAATTACAAAAATGTAACACCGGGTGGATTCTGGTTGAATGATACACCGACTCTTGGATTCGTTGGTAACGACGGTGGTCTTTATCTGGCCATGTTGTCGCTCAATATCCTCGACAACCTTCGTGATAACGCTACTATCATCACAACGTTTACAAATTTTGACGTGAACTTTGGGCCTGGTACTGGGGATTCCTTACAATTCATCACATATTTCGGTTTGGCAACCGCAGTATTCCCGGCATTTTTTATTTTATACCCGACATTAGAGAGACTCCGCAACGTTCGGACGCTCCACTATTCTAACGGTGTTCGTGCCAGTAGTTTATGGATTGCCTATACAGTTTTCGACTTTTTATTTATCCTGCTGATTACCGTCGTATCTACCATCATCTTGGCGGCTAGTTCGAGTGTCTGGTGGAATATTGGCTACCTCTACGCGGTATTCATGCTCTACGGCCTCGCCTCCGTTCTACTCGGATACATCATTTCTCTCTTGGCGAAATCGCAACTGGCTGCCTTTGCCATGATGGCTGGGTATCAGGCAGTCATGTTCCTTCTTTATATGATTGCATACATGTGCGTTCTAACGTACGCCCCGATTGAGAACCAGAATCGGGATATTCTGATAGTCCATTTCGCCATGGCGTTAATATCACCCGTTCCAAGCTTTATTCGAGCATTGTTCGCATCCCTCAACTTATTTCAAGTTAACTGTCAAAATGACAAATTTGTTGCACCGCGTGATATCATTTCCTATGGTGGACCGATCCTTTATCTTGTTTTGCAGATTATTCTCTATTTTTTCATCATGGTGTGGTGGGAGAGTGGCGCGTATCGCCTGAATGCGAAGCGAATGTTAACCAAGACCAAAGATACGGAGAGGGATACTACTGAAGTTGAGCAGGAGGTTTTCGAAGAGCTAAAGCGTGTTGATAGCAGCACCGCGGACGGTCTTCGAGTTTTACATGTTTCGAAAGCCTTCGGGAAAGTTCAGGCTGTGGAAGACGTTTCATTTGGAGTCAAGCCTGGTGAAATATTTGCCCTTCTGGGCCCTAATGGAGCCGGAAAGAGTAAGCGTTCCTCTCATGACATATCACTAAAGATATCTTGAATTGCTAATGCGACAATTTTTACGCTGCGATTAGGTACAACGTAAGTACCATTTCGATTGCAAGAACGAAATTCCACAGCATTCTAACTCGAAATAGAATTTCCATGATCCGAGGCGTGTTACGGCCAGATCAAGGCGAGATATTTGTTCAAGGGCTTAATATGCACAGCAAGCACAAACCGGAAGCTCGATCCCATTTAGGTATTGATCAATCGAATTGTTCCAATGAAGAACGAAATTGACGTAGATCATAGGTGTCTGCCCGCAGTTCGATGCCTGCGATCAAATGACCACCCGCCAACATCTTGCTTTCTATGCCCAAATCCGTGGAGTTGAGGTACCACTAATTATGATGAACTACTTATCCTTGAAATATTTAGGATGTCGCTCTAACGAATATGAGGTAGAATATCGACCATAATGTCCAAGTTGTACTCGATGCCGTCGGATTGTCAGAGTTCTCCGAACGCATGGCGTGGAAGCTCAGTGGTGGCAATAGACGAAAATTGTCTCTCGCTATCGCATTGATGGGTAAAGATTAAGATCATTCCTTTTAACTTGTCTGGATATAATTGCTGATCGATTTATTCTTCGTTTAGGCAACCCAAGGTTCGTACAATTCATTTGCAGCTATTCAAACCGTAGCTAATGTCGATGTAGTGTCTTGCTTCTGGACGAACCATCATCATCCATGGATTCAGCATCTCAGAGACTCCTCTGGAACATACTGAGGTCTATAGCTCCTGGTCGTTCTCTCCTTCTGACAAGTCACAGCATGCTCGAAGTTGACGCCCTTGCGAACCGTGCGGGTATCATCTCACGAAAAATGTTGGCGGTGGGGACAACAGACTACCTTCGAGAAAAACATGGAAATCATTATCACATCCACCTCGTCTTGAAATCTTCGCCGAATACTCCAGATGAGGAGATGGAGTCTGTGAAAGGATGGGTTCTCGAGAATTTCCAGGGTGCCGAAGTCGAAGATAAATCCTTCCATGGGCAAACGAAATTCAAGGTTCCATCCATCATGGCGTTTGCAGACTCGGAAAACCCATTGGATGATGCGATTAGCAAGACGGAGAGTGAGGAAGAGAAGGCCAAGGCGCTTCAGAGGAATAGAACGATTAATGTTTTGTTTCAATTGCTCGGTGAGTTGACGACGACGTTTGAGAGACTGTAACTTTGAATGTGGGCTAATGAAATATGCTCACTTGTGCAGAGGACAACAAAGAAAAGTTGGGTATCGGTTTCTATTCGATCAGTAGGACATCCATGGATGAGGTTTTCCTGAATATTGTTGGCAAGGCGAATGTAATCGAGGAAGGATACCATATCGATGCAGAGGAAACGAGAAAGTCAACTAGCAGATGGAGAAGACGGAAGGGCAAGAAATGATTGCATTTGATTTTCGTTCTTTTCAATCGAAATTTATCCTACTTTGTGAGTACTTTTAGATATAGTACGTTTAACGACCTAGAAGCAAGCCCACTCGACACATCTTAAGCTCGATCAATGATATCTATCCATGGAATAAGCTATGTAATAGTCCAAAATTCACTTATCCTATGGCCGCTTAGTCATAGTCAGGTATATCTACACACATCACTCGCGATTTGGGCGCTCGATTAGCTTCTAAGCAAAATTTGATGAATGTCAACACGATTGTTATATTTATTTGAATTGCTTCTTGGATATTTAAGTATTTATATCAGATAGAGTCTGTATGCAAAAGAAAGTTGGATATCGTCTTCAAAAGCTTGATCTCATTCGCATTCATAGAAAATGTTTAAGAGGAGAAAAACAAGCAATAATATAAAGATAAGAAGAGAATAAAGGAACCAACTAGACGCTTTTCATCATCACCACCGACCACCCATCATCGCATTATCACAAGCGGAATCACATTTCTAACTAATTTTTTTCCACCTCTTCACTTTAACAGCCAAATATATCTATTTGCTCTTCTTTGGTGTCGACTCCGCCTTGACTTGGTCGCTCAATTCATCGTACGCTCTTCCAAGTCCCTTAGCCTGTTCCTTCATCGCTTGTAGCTCAATGTCCTTTTTCCTCAGCTCCTCCTTCAAAGCTTCGTAATCTTGGATGGACTTGTTGCCGCTAGATCTGCCAACCTTGACCTCTTCTTCGAGTCGAAGGATATCAAGGATGAGGACGTAAGTGCGGTTGAGGATCAAAGAGAGAAAGAGGGTGAAGCCGCAGAGGTACATGTTTCTTTGAGAGTAGAACTTGCGGGCTTGAACTTCGGTGCGTTCGTGGCCGAGGATCGCGGCGCCGCCACCTCGAACACCGTTACCGGCTGAGGTGGCATCAGAGAGCTCGCGTTGTACACGATAGACACGGTTGACCTGTCATTCCAGAACCCGAGTTGTTAGCAGGATGGCAAGACTGAAGGAGGCTGTAAAAGAGATAACGTCTGAACTTACGCTGTCGATGAATAGGATGAGAATAAAGATGAAAGTGATCTAACGGGACGAAGGATTTTATTGGATTAGTAAAACCTGCCAGTAAATGCAACAGTGTAGAAGTTCTCAGAGCTTCCGAGTTTCCGAGCTTCCGAACGGCTCGCTTGCACACACGCACCTTGAGACCATACTGGAGCTTGGCGATCAAAGGATTGGTACTGATGAAGGTGAACATCTGCCTTCTCCAGGTGAGCGGAAGTGGGAGAATGAGAACCATAAAGATTCCCATCTCGAGCATGAGGAGAGCGAAGACCTAGATACGGTTGGAGGCAAAGGTTAGCACAAGGAGCTTGCTTTGTTCTGTTGATATGGTAGGCCGCGTGCGCCATTAAACGTCAAAGTCGCCAGACCAAGAGGGAGCCAGCTAGCTTACGAGAGAGTAGTAGAGAGTCATGTTTGTTTGATGTGATTAACAAGTCGCTGTAGCGATTTCTCGGGAGATGCTATTAGAAGATATTTCGGAGGACTTTGAGACAGAGAGGTGAGTGTGTGAAAGGAAGAGAACGAGAGAGTGGGGAGTGGGTTGAAGAAAAGTTGGTGTTGCTGGTGGCAGTCAATTAATGTTAGCAGGCTTGTGACGATGGTTTGTTTGGCCTGCCTTCTTCGTTTGGGGCTGGGTGACGTAACGAGCGGCCAGGCTCGACCGCTAGCACTAATCAAGACGGATGGAATGGAGAACACGATCGAGTACTCTATTACTTTTAAAACCTCAAAGACTGGGGGGTTCTTTTCTTTCTTTGAATATGTTTATATATGGTCCCGTGATGGTATATATATATATATATATATATATATGTCCGCGTGGTATGGATACATGTTACAATATATGGATATCTTCATCTGGCATTCTTTCCAAACGCCCTGAATTCAAACACCCCGCCAATGCAATTCGTTCACAAAACTAACTCCCCCGTCCAATCCATTCCAATCTCTCCGCCCTTCTATAGATGGCTTTCCACCCGGTTAATCTGCACGTCCGCAACCGTCCAATCAGGCCATATCGCTCGGATCGCTTCCCAAATATTCCTGTGAAAGAAAAAAAAATTTTCTATTCAGATATGATATCATACGAAGGAAGAGCCTCTGGAGCGTTCTTACCTGATATAAACAACTTCAAGTCCCCTTTTCACCTCATCCGGTAGCTCCTGTCCGTCCTTTCGGTTTTGGTCTGGTAGAAGCACCGTCTTGACCCCCGCGCGCATTGCTCCGATGGTCTTCTCACGAATACCCCCAACTGCTGTCACCTTCCCTCGGAGGGACATCTCACCCGTCATGGCTAACTGTGGTGATACCCTTCGACCCGAGAATAACGAGATAAGACAAATCGTGATAGCGCACCCAGCCGAAGGTCCGTCTTTGGGAACCCCTCCGCTAGGACAATGAAGGTGCACGCTTCTATTTTTCATAACATCCTCGGTAGGGTCGTTGGTAAGTCCCAAGAGATATGCATGTGATTTGACCCAAGTCAATGCAACCTCTGCGCTCTCTGGATGTATACCCGCAACATTAGCAAAAGGTCAAACTCTATTCAAGCTTAGGATGTGTGTAACCTACCCTTGAGGACTTTGCCAAGGTGGCCCGTGAGATGTAACCTGCCGTTGCCTGGATATTCCGAGCACTCGATAAAGAGCACGGACCCACCCAACCCGGAACTGTAAGCGACGAGACCCGTCACAATACCCGGTCTGAGCTCCGACTCTGCGATCTCTTCCTCATACTTCTCGATACCCAAAATCTTTTCAACATCTTGAACTGTCATATTAGGGTTGTATCTTTCGAGTTTTCCTTCGTCTCTAGCCTCAGCATACTCGACCGCCTTTGCGCGACAAACGCTACCAATCTCCCGCTCCAAGTTTCTCACACCAGCTTCTCGTGTATAGGATTGTATCACTTTCAGCAGTACATCATCGGATAGTGATAACTGCTCCAGACGTAGCCCATTAGCTTGGAGTTGTTTTGGAACTAGATATCGAGCCGCGATGTCCTTCTTTTCCAATGTAGTGTAACCACTGAGATAGATGGTTTCCATTCGATCTAGTAAAGGCGCGGGAATTGTCTCTAACGAGTTCGCCGTCGCGATGAAGAGCACCTTGGAAAGATCTATAGGTATGCTCATGTAGTGATCGGTGAATGACCAGTTCTGCTCCGGATCCAACACTTCAAGCATCGCCGCGCTAGGATCGCCATGGAAGCTACTGCCACCAACCTTGTCGATTTCATCTAGGGTATATCCGCGTTTAGTAATTTTGAAAAGCCAAGATGTTCACATTTGAATAGACATACCGAGCAGGATCACTGGGTTGGCAACACCAACTTTCTTTAGAGCACTGACGATCACCCCGGGCATTGCAGCAACATAGGTTCTGCGATGGCCGCGAATCTCAGCTTCATCTCGAACGCCACCGAGCGATATTCTATGGAATTTTCTTCCAAGAGCTGTTGCAATGCTCTTAGCTAGCGAAGTTTTGCCCACACCGGGAGGCCCAACGAGTAATAAAATAGGTGACTTGTCTTGGAATCTCCTCGGTGAGGGAGCGACTTCTTTGCCATCAGTTGTCGGAGGTGTAGCCGTCTGTGAAGCCTCTTGTTCGAGCTGCTTTTTCAGTCTTAGGACAGCGAGGTATTCGAGCAGCCTTCGCTTGACCTTTTCCAAGCCGTGGTGATCATCGTTCAGCTGCTTTCGAGCCCGCGCTAGCATCGAAGAATCGAGATTATCATCTGTGGTTTTTACCCACGGGACCTCGAGAATATTTTCAATGTAATTCCTGCATACTTGGTACTCCGCCTGAGCAGGTGACATTCGCTTTAGACGTTTCAACTCACGCTGTGCAACAATGAGAGCTACACACAGCGTACTCCAGTTAGACACAAATGAAAATAGAAAGTGATGTGCGGGATATTACCTTCTGGGCTAAGTTTGGACACTTGCAGCCGCTTCGATAGATCTCCGTGCTCATCCTCTTGGTCATCGTCATTATTTCCTGGTTGGAACGGCCTAAACCTTGCGGGAGGTCTCAAAATGCTCGTGTCTGGACGCCTTACGACTGCTTTCTGAGATGCCTTGATTTGCTGTCGAATGGTCTACGACATAAATTAGCGCATAATCAAGAGTGGGATGAGACGGCGTATCTTACGTTGACGTGTTTTGTGAGAATTTCCACTGTTTTTTCGAGTTTGGAATTCAAGCTAGGAGCCGTGAGAATGGCCAATTGATCCGTATATTTGGCATCTATGGCGCTAACCATAAAGTGGGCCAAAGCGGCGGCCTCCGAAGGATCCTTGCTAGAGACGAATTGATCGACTCGGCGGGCAAGTAAGGGAGGGAGTCCGGTGCCACTACGCAGGGTCAACGCTGACATGCGAAGCAGGATAACTAGCTCCTTTGACAGAGATTTGAGTTGAAGAAATAGTTTCTGGCCGGTAGCATCAACCGCTGTAAGGTGAGAAAGAGGCAGAGGGCGTGTTAGCAATTATTATTCGCAGAGGATGGGATTGAAAGAAAGAAAGTTACAACTTACCATCTTCAGTAGGTGAGTATTCTACTTCGGCTGAAATATATGGAGCTTCCTGAACGATTCTCCCGAGCTTGAACACAAAAACTCCCTCCACCAATACGGTGATACCCCCAGCGGTTCTCTCCTCCAAGCCGACGACTTTGGCGGAGACGCCATGGGAGAACAGGTCTGCAGGCTTGGCAATCTTGCTTTCGGGGGTGATAACGGCCTTGATTATTCGATCCGCGATGTCTTCGACACCAAAGGACTCTCTTTCGAGGGGCGATTCGGGCTCGCCTTCGACGTGGCTCTGGCCGGCCTTGTCACGAAGGAATTGGACTTGAGTGGGTGGCTTTAAAGGGACACAGCCGACGATTTGGTGGGCGTTGGACAGGAACTCGTCAGCGGATTTACCAAAAACGGTACGAAGCAAGGCGACTATATCGGGACGATCGTTGACGTGGAGGCGCTTCATGACACCGGGGAGGAGAACGTGGCCGGAGGGTAGGGGGATTATCGGCAGGGCCGTGACGGGGAGGGATTCCGTGGTCGACATGGCCGACGGATTGCGACTGAAGCCGCGGAAGAGCTTCGATAAGGTATCTATGGTGACTGATGTGCCAAATATCGACTCTAATGAGGTATCTGTCTTTTTGGTGTTAGGTTTATGGAATGGCGCTGGGGGACCGTATATTAGATTTGGGGACGGACGCGGATTGGATCGAACGGGGGCGGGAAGACGTCGGCCAAGAGTCTGCAATCGGCTTGAACGAGTATGACTCGAGCGAGTACTGCTGGTATTTATATTTTATATTATATGTTATACACCTAAGTAAGTACTTATCTATTTTGTGACCGTATTACTCTGTGTCGGATTGGAAAGGTTGGGTAGGGAGAGAGCCCGGTAAAGTGAGGTGGTCGTGTGATCGTGGGAATTGCCGCGGTTCGAATTTGAAAAAAGCACGCGAAACAAAAATGTTGGACCGGCGCAAGAAAACAGGAGAATGTGATATTCGCCAACGGCGCTTTGAACCCTCCTCGTGGATACTCGAGTTAGTGCTTGAGTAAGTAAGTGCTTAAGTAGATGCTCGAGGACTCGAGGATTCGGTTTAACCACTTGCTCGCTCGAGCAGGTCCTTATCCCGGATACAAGCCGAACTTACGTACTCGGTTATCAAGGGTGCACGTACATGGTAACATCTTAGCGGTTTGTTAAAGGCACACCGGGATGGGAGAGATATGATAGATAAGTAACTAAGTAAGAAACTATCGATAAATGTCCGTGTTAGTAGATACATACTAGCTAGCTACCAGAATTGGTATGTAAGTACTTGAGTACAAAAGAAGATCTAGATGGGCCAGGTTGCACAAATACTATATTGGACTTAAATGCCCAGGAACCAAAAGCGGTAATTTGGGGCTAAATTGATCCATTCGGCTGCTCGGGCTATAATAATGATTATAACTTATTATAATTAATAATCTAATTGCTTGGAACTAAATTGCAAATTTAGACTTCTACCTCGCACATGCACACATGCTTTCCTCCCCGGGTCCGGGGTATGGTGCGCACACACACACTCTCTCTCCCTTTAAGCAAGCTGTGAATCTGGCTTGTTTTTCAAATGTCAATTGCTTGAACAAGTACAAGCACTTAATCGAATTTGCAGAGGAAAGAGAAGGAGGCACCTGTGGGAGATGAAGAACGAAGCTTAGACGACAAAGGCGGAAGAAAGGGGGCGCCAACATCATCGAAGAAAACCCCATTCACCGTTAACATTTTATTTTTTATATTTCAATTGCATTGCCTTCCATCATTGTTCATTACCGCCGCTATCATCAACATTGAAAGAATATATATCCTCAAGTACATACGGATGATAGGAGAGGGGATCCCATCTAATCGTTGACGACCTGCTTAATCAGGAGTAGTATTGATCATTCTCCATCCCTGCGCACCGCGGGAGGCTCTATCAAACGACCTCATCCAATTTAGAAACGCGAGAACGCTCCGGCTTCGATATATATATATATATCCCCTTTCCACGTTTTATTCTCGTCGCCATGACGGACGCTTCGTCACAGACACCGTCTTTACTGTCGCCTACCCATTTCCAAAGATTGCGACAAAGATGGAAGGCCACCATCACCGGAAACGACATGCGTGTCGCCAGCGACGATGTCTACTACGCCCTTTCCAAGCTGTCCGGCACCGCAGAGCAATACTTGCACACCATGCGCCCTTCCCGACTCCACATTTGGGATGACCTTTCGCCAATCCACCTGTCCGTCAACTTTAGAAAGTCTTACCAAAGACTACGGACTATCTGTGCGTCGCCTATTCTTTTCTCAAAATTGAAGTTAAATAAACTATCTACATTTTATAGAAGCTCATACTTTGTCATTCTCTCTCTCGTGCCCGCACACTGTAGCTCAATCATACTCCATTCCTGGCAGCGTTCATTACCACGATCTCAATGTTCAAGAAACCGTCATTCAGAGTCTCGATTTTATCTCCTCGGAAATCTACAATGCCAGTGTCGTTCAAGCCAAAGGCGAAAATTGGTGGAACTTTCGGTACATTCCTCCTTTCTTCCCTATCGCCCATGAAAGTCTAACCCTCTGCTCTAATACTTTGGATTCTCAACAGAATCGGTGCACCGTTGGCTCTCGTGGATATAGCCATTTTACTTTACGAAGACTTGACTCCTCGGCGCCGCTACGAGATTGGTGCTACGATCGTCAAGGTATCTACCGCTCACGTTCTCATCCTACCATTCCACGTTTTTCTCTAAACGAATACATAGAACATCGGTAGTATCAGTCAACGCCCCCTCAAAGGCGCCAACCGGGCCGATATCTGTCTCGCATTAATCGGCGCTGGAATTATAACAAACGAAGAAGCCGAAGTCAATCGCGGCAGATGGGGCCTTTCCGATAGAGACTTCGATGGCGAGAACTCCATCTTTCGACTCGTACGAACTGGCGAAGGTCTATACGAAGGTGGCAGCTACCTCTCACATGAGATTTTCCCTTACAGCGGAGGATACGGTGTTCAGCACTACTACTCTTTAGCAAAGGCCGTCAACATCCTCAGCAAATCCCCTTACCACATAAACGCTACCGAACTACGCGTCACATTCGATGCCGTCAACTCCACTTTCGTCCCCGTCATGTGGAGAGGCATGATGATGGCTCACATCAGAGGAAGAGATATTGCGAGAAAATCGGAACCCGATGCGTACTGGGGAAACCTCTTTGTTCAATCTCTGCTCTACTTCGCCGACACCGATGTTGTGCCTTGGCGGTTCAAGGTATACTTCAAATCCTTAGCCAGAGGTATATGGGAGGCAGCCCCGCTTCCGGACCTATTTGGTCTCAACATCACTCAAGCGTTCGGAATGCAGACCGTTCTTGAAGAGAGTGTTCCGGCTGCGCTACCTCCGATAGGAACATTTGCCACGCCAATGTCGGACCGTCTTATGCATCATCGGCCCGATTGGGCCGCTGCGCTGGCAATGTCATCGTCTAGGATAGGAAGATATGAAGCTCTTAACAACGAAAACCTCAAGCCATGGTACCAAGGCGATGGGTTCCTATACGTTTACACAGACAAGGACCCGCTGCATTTTTCAAATGACTACTGGCCGACAATGGATCCGTACCATAGCCCCGGGGTGACTAACGGACAGAACCCTCAGGAACCCCCCAAGTACAAATTTACGGCCTACGAAGATTGGGCTGGTGGGCAGGACTGGAGAGGCGACCTTGGTCTTGCTGGACTGAACGCCCTATCGACGGACAAGGGCTCTTCCGCTAAAAAGTCCTGGTTCTTCCTTTTGAATAGCATTATCGCCGTTGGTATCGGATGCGCTGGCATTAGCGGTACTGAAATTCATACCACTTTTGAGTCCCGAAACCTCCCGCTTGTTGGCTCAAACTTCAGTATCAATGGAGAATATCAAACCATGACACCTGGATGGATCAAGCCATGGCAAGTGACTCGGGAGAATGCTAGCTGGGCCTACCTCGATAGCTTTGGTGGCTACGTCTTTTTAGATGATGAGCCGATAACCTTCAAGCACGAAAAACGTAAAGCCCGATGGACGGACATTAACCAATACCCCGACTATCTTCGTTACAATTCCGAAATTACCAGAGAATATCTTACAATATATCGTAACCACGGGATCGATCCTACCAACGGCACCTATGCATACGCCTTACTTCCCAGTGCGAGCGAAGAAGACACATCCAAATTTGCAATATCACCACCTGTAAATATCACACATAATACTATGAAGTTGCAGGCCATACAATTCAACAATACACATATGGCAAACTTTTGGTCTGGAGGAACGATTGGCCATTTAACAGCCGTCACGCCTTGCTCCATTACATGGGGCTTCACTGGCGTCGAGGATAAATATCTCACAATCTCCATCTCCGATCCAACACAGAAAGCTACAAGATTAGTCATATTTCTCGATGATCCAGATATCGGAGGTGTAGTTGAGAAGGACGACTCGATCGTGTTACGTTGGGGTAGAGCCGGTCAAACGGGATCAGTCACGATTACGGTTAACGTAGAGAATACGCATGGGAAAACCCACAGGGTCAGTTTCGAGAGGATAAGTTGGCGAGGAACTCTCGAAGATATCCCCTGGAGGCCACCTGTTAAAGAAACGACCACGTCGGCGTCAACTAGCCTAAAGAAATGGCAACGGCCTCATACTAAATCATTAATCCAAACAGGAAGCCAAACAACAAAGACTGGTACAGCAAAGTCTGGTACAGCGAAGACAATTTCAGTAAAGACAACTCCCGCAAAGGCTACCAGTGCAGCCTCAAAGGCTAGCAAAGCTAAACCCAAAACTGGGTCTAAACCAAAACCCGTGAAACCTACAAAGACGCCAATCGAGAAAAATTCACCTCCTAAAAGCAAAAGTCAAAAGCAACATTCATAAGCGTTTATTTCCTATCTTTCTACTTTGGTGTTTCGGCGTTTGGTCATCTTGGATTTACAGACAGTTGGAATGGGCAAATTGCCACGATCCCGACACATTTGGGCCTAAAAGATACAGCGACTCTTTTTGATTTTTATCGCCCATGCTAGCAAGGATTTTCATATCGGAGAGGTCATATAGATACCTTATATTGAAAAAATAAAATAATAAGAAACAGCTGAAAAGAATAATAGTAATATAAAGTTAGATTCCCAGCACATTTGCGAACTCTTTTTATCGTTTTCCGTTGCACAAAGCGGGCCAGTGGAAACAAAAGTTAAGGAAAGGATCAAATGCTACACCGCTCCTCAGACGGCTTCCTCCGTAATTCAATTAAGGCTCTATGCCGCAGCCCATGCTCAAGGTCTTAGACACACACACACACGCACACACGCACACACACACACGGAAGCCCTCGCGCCCTTGCCGTATGACCGGCTTTGGTGTGAAAACACGCCTCCGCCACCATCACCACGTTGTTGTATTATTTACACGCATAAACCGAAGCCTTGCCACCCACGATCAGCAGAATTGTAATTCGGACCTCACCCCCATCTCCCGCGTCTGGGGTGAATCCAATGAGTGAACATGGTTCCAATACCGAGTAGCTGATGAGCGCCGGGACTATGGAATTCTCTCAAGGTGGCCGCCCCGGTGTACCAAATGAAGAGAATTCTCAGTCACTATGCAATCTCAATGCGCTTCGTATCTTCTTACCTACTTAGTTTAAATTTTTGTAGCTTCAAGTTATTCATGCCGGCAGACGTCAATTGATTGACCGTCTCTCAAGCCAGCTAGGCAGATCAGAGAAATGACATATTGAATGCATCGGATGGCTTGCAAGGCTGGTGGCAAAAAGAAGGGTCGTGCTGGATGTTGCCGACTTGTAACAGCAACTACAAACCCAAGTACATACATACATACATACAAAATTTAAATGTATCTATCTATTTTAGATAACGAAGTAAAGCTAATAAACATCATTAAGGAGTCTCAAAATTTAGTAGCTAGATCACGCCAGCATAGGGATACTTGGAGGGATCCGGTAGCGGGTTTTCCCCTCCTCGCTCTCAGAGAGCACGAACAAATTTAGTATACAGAGGGTTGGTTTAAACATTTGTATGCGTAAAGTATAATACAGAGTGTACGTTATATAGGAACGAGGCCCCTCTTTTCTTAATATAATCCAAGTGGAGTCGGTAGGCCTAGAGGAAACATGGAATGTGTGATTTTACATGGAGACACACCAAAAAAAAGAAAGCAAATGAATGCCATAATAAGTCTTGATTTCAATCAATACAGTCTTCAAGTTACTCTTGCTGGGCTTCAAACCGGTTTTGTGAGTACCCTAGCTCGCCGGGTAGCCCCCGACTTCAGGCGGATGCAATGACTAGCAAGGCGTCCTCCGCATGAATTATTGACGATAAGATATTCCAAACTTCATGCACGCAGATCCTATCGGCTCGTCTTGCACCTTGGCTCTTAGAGCTAAAATAATGACTTTCAGTTCCAAAAGCAAACAATCGTAAATCAAACCTTTTCAAATGGGCCTATAATTGAAAGCTTGGTCCAAAAAGGCCTGGCGACTCAATCAATCTTTGCTCCGGGGGAGGGTGTGTGTGTGTTTCTTTTCTTTTGTTCATTTCGAGGCGTAGGAGCTAAACTATAGATACATAATACTGTGGCTAGCGATAAAACAGGATCTTGTGCAGACTGGACTGGCTACTTGTGTCTCGAATTTGAATATCGCGAGTCGCTCTTGGGGGCTGGGGGCCCGTGATATTAAGACAAGGGATAGAACAGGATCTAGGAGTGAACTTGATAGCAGCAGCGCTTGCACTTGGTCACACGCACATGGGTGTCAACCGTTTATCTCTGACAATCAGACGGCCCGGCAGAGGTATTAGCAAGGGGGTGATGACATTTCGGCCAACGGGAGGGTAAAGATTGCCAAGTGCTGTAATATCTGTATCTCGAGTCGCAATATATTATTCAAAAAAGAAACCCGTACTCAGTTCTCATATGATCATCCCAAACAGAACAATAGGATCCAGGGCGGGTCAGAACCAAACTGGTTTTTCAAAATGGAAAGGTATGAATTGCTTTCTTTTTAGTATTATCATCAGTCCATTGCTTCACGGGATATCATTTTGTGAAACAAAGAGAGAAAAGCAAAAGTAGAAATAAGCTGCAGCAGCATGAGCGTCTTTCGCAGAATTGGATATGTCAACCCCCTCTATCTCAGCATCACATTTAACCTATTCTGGACAATAGTACAGAGCTATGGTGTTCACAACCCTGCAGTGTACCCCGGGAATATTTATTTGAAGCAGCCACTCAAGTCATTAGAGGCAGGGGCCAATGCATATGATACAGATAAAATCTTTAGGATGTTTTGATTCGTATTAACAAATCGACAAATCTTGGCCAAAAATACAATGATATCTAGTGTCGAATTTGTGTTTCGTCCTAATAGCTACCCAGATAAGCAAGCTATATTTCCCCGAAACTTTGTAATTGCAGGTTGTAATTGGAGGAATTGCTAAAAGGTGTACTATATTGCGCGATAAAGGCGCCTCATGTGAAACACTATCATATTTAATGAATGGTGAATTCATTGACACCAGATCGAAAAATGTGCCAGGGGTACATTTTAGTTCGATTTATTAAGAGCGGCCTTATCGGCTCAAATTCCAACAATTGGGATAAAGACGACATTTCCCCTGAATGAAAAAAACAAAGACGAATTCGAAAAGAAAGATACGTCGTTACTAAAATCGAGGCAGCCGAGGAGTAAAGCCTGAGGTAATTCTAATCGCAACCGAAACTACTGTCCTGCACAATTATTGCTGGTCAGCTTTACGGTGATAAATGTGTTGCATGTGGTGGATAATGAATACTGAATTTGCGGCGTGCGCTACGAGTGAAAAAGGAAACCCCGGCGGAGAATTCGAAGCAGTTTCTATTATTCGCCGGCGACAGGGGTGGTGGTCGAACGTTTTCGTTCACCAGGGTTATGAGCAAGGGCTGACATTTCGGTGACCTATTTTAACTTCATCGACTAGGCAGTGCTGAGGTCCACACTGGAGAAACCAGGTTGCCAGTTCGAAGCGAGGTGCATCGAATGTCTTGGTTGGCCTGGTTTTCTAGTCGAACCACTTGTACAGGTGCGGATGTTGCCTTATCACAGCGATGTACTCTACCTCCACCCTTTTTGCCATTAACAAATCCGACTGGGTGATTTTGTGATTCCCATTCGCACTCGTACCTGGCAGAGTCACCCGAATCTCGGGTAGAAGTACGGTATTTAAGTAACCAAGAACTCAGTGCGTCTTTAAAGTTCTAGCTTGCATCGCCTTCTTCGCTTGGATGAATCGTTTGGGCTCAGCCTCTTGGAAGCGGATTTAGTCGTCCTCGAGTTTTGACTATGTCATACAACTGTGAGAGCTGAAAGAACAGGGTCTGCTCTACCTGCCCCTCCTATGCCGTTGATATCCTTGGATCCATGGTGAGGCCATTGTATGTGTGTGATATAATCCCGCATTAGCGTCAATCAGAGATATGACCGGGGTCGAAAGTGCCGGGAGACCTCTTGTTCTTCGCCGTGGTTCTGATCGAGATTAATTCGAGATTGGATCGATTGTGGTCAAAATGCATGTAGATGATAACTGGAATTGGAAGAAGGACAGTGGTGTTGTTGAGGGCGCACTGCGTTGCAGGGAGCAGCGCTGATTCTCAGACGCCAACACGAGCCAACCGCGTGTTCTCTTTGACCATCGAAAAAAGAACATCAACCGACCACGACCACGACAAGATATAGAATCAACGGGCCATCTCCACGTTTTAGCCACCATGTCGTCCCGGTCAACCATCGAAACCGAAACGCAAATCCTGTCCAACTTTCTCCTCTCCAATGCTGCATTCCCGGATATCATCGATTTCAAAACCTTTCGTTCTTTGTTCCCAAAGAACCTCCAAGGCAGCCCCCAGGTCAAGCAGCTCTATAACCACCTGGCGTTAAAACGTTCAGTCACTCTCGAGACTGCACGTAAGAACATCGAATTCGAAGCAAAGATGTCCCATCAGCTTCTCAAACGCGAAAGGCGGGAGATGGACGCCCAAAATCGTGACGATGACGCGGAGATGTTAGATCGGGCGGATATCACTGGAGTCATGCAAATTTATGGGGATATGCCACCTCCCAAGAGGGAAATTCTCCCAATTGGAGATTTTGTCACGTTGCTCGAAGAAGCCAATGAGAAGCTCGAAACAGAAATGGCGATTCTAGACGAAGACTGTCAAAAATTGACCAAGGAGATCAAGGACATAGTTAGCGACCTCAGCTCTCTAAAGTTCGGGGGGCTCACAGGTACAAACGAGGGGCTAGTCAACAGTGTTATCGAAGACCTCGTTAGACTACAGGAGACGTGCGATCAGGTATTGAAACCTGACAACTGAAAACAAAGAGGGGGAATAAATGAGGAGGAACCTGCTTCACCACGGGACTGCTATTTGTCGGCGTATTTCGACCGAGGACTTGAGTGTATTAATCTGCAGACAGGCAATCCTGCATGTCCATCTTCATGCAAATGCGACTTTGGTCGGTCAGCTATCGGCAAATCCAATAGCCTAGCGAACCCGTTGATCTCCTAAATGTTTAGCCTGGCGATCACTAAAGAACCTGCGGTTGCAGTTGCTATAGCTGTTCTGATTTCCCGAGTCAGCCGGGGCTGCAAAGTAACGCAACCTCTGCTTTGACACTTGCTGTGTATGTAATGTACATGTACGTTTTTGTGGTACCGAGTCGCCAGCGGGGAACGGAAGGGGTCCACAATCCAAAGCTTGAGCGAATGACCAATTTATCAATTACGGCGCATGAGTTCCGAAATTCCAACGAGGACCCGTTTCTAAAGATAAGTTGCACTACGAGCGTTTTCTTGCAAACCCCGGCATGCTTCTGCGCGTTCACGTTATGCATGTACGCTGAGTTTTCAACGAGGAGGAATGGGCAAGTTCTGCGCTGTGATGATCCTCATGACGTCGCGGCACATGAGTGCGACAGACCTTCGTATCCAGCTACAACAAGAAGTCTAAACTGATCGTACCACCAGCCTCTTTCCCCACCAATGCCAAAGCTTGCCAAGCATATTCGCCGCATGTCTCAGTGTCTCGTTTGGAATTGAGACCTGTCTCACTTTTTTCTTCTTTCATATCGAGGCCAAATCGCTTAAAAGTGGTCATGTCACTCTTATTCCTGCAAAACCTATATCAACAAATTTTTTGTCCCCAGCAAGCACGTAACTCGTCACCCACACACCTGTGACAAAGATATTCACTCAGCCTGGTCGGGGTCTCCAAATAGTACCAGGAAGATTACAGACTCCATCGCCCGTTGGAAATCGTTTCGGCAAACCGACGTTGGCATCCTGGTGTGATAACGGGGACATATAGAAAGGGGGAAAAGGCGAGCATTGAAGACAGGCTAGCGTTCCCGGACATCGTCCCCGCCGAAGCAATCTGCACACCATGCTTATTTTTAATTCCCCTCTTCAATATTATAATTATTTTATAATTATTATTAATTGAAACAAAGTACATTGATTTGGACACGGGAACACTCGTTTCTTCTGTTTCAGCGATAGATATCGTAAAAATACGATCCATGAATAATGTTAACCAGGTTTCGACGCGAACCGATTAAATTAGGAATAAACTGCCTAACTTCACGCACACCTGCCAAGTGACTGCTTGATTCCTCGTGAAAGAAGGAAATAAAGAAAAAGGCGCCGTGGTAAAGAGCACATTAATTGGGCATGTTGATCCCTGTGTTCCGTTTTTGTTACTTTCCTTTGGCTACATTATGCGATCTAACATTGCAGGCCTATTAGAGGGACAAAGTGCCCGATGTGAGAATGAAGAGGAGAAAATAATTTTTAGCCAACGACCCGCTGCCTAGATGTTCTGTTTGCTGTGCGCATCACCCTTGCATTGGAAGGGAGATCTGGAGAGCAGACAAAATCCGCATCTCCGCTTGCCATAACGCTCACACAATCAACCTCGCAGACACGGCTGTACGGCTGATGAACCAAATATTTCTACGCAGCTGACTCGAGTATCCGTCCTGAAGTTGATATCGGTTCGGAATGCGCGATTGACCGGACTGATAGGGATAAAAACAATCAGGCTTTGTCAAATTTGAAGGAGATGCGGCTGTAAAACCGTCGCATCAAAGACGCCGAGGACTGGTTGGGGAATAGTCGAGCTTGACTAGCTTGAAAAAGATGTATGATTAAAGGCGACTACTCCAGACTATTGGGACGAGCAGACGGCTAAAAGGGAAGAAACCGGGCATGGGGCCCACTATAATAGCGAAAGTTATCATTGTTGTCAACCAAGCTTTTGATGTGGGCCAATAGTTAATCAGATCAGTCGCGCATTGTGTTCAATGTCAGCTCGGGAACCCCGCTTTTTGTCATTGGAATGATTGGCCGTTCCCTCTTTTAGTGGCAGTTTATTCTTCCCGGCTGAGACTGCCTGTCTGGTCGAGAAAACGAAAATCCGCTCTGGATGGTGTCCAAAGCTCAGATAATGCAGGCGAATTTCGCTCAGACATGCTGACTCGGGCAGAATCGAATCTCCACAATACAAAACCTCCCGGGAGGCTCCAGGAGGTTTCCCGTGCCTCAGAAAATGCGGCCAGCCTCCCTGCACTTGAAAATACTCAAGCGAGGACCAACGTCCTGATTCGCCAAGGGTGTTCGCGTACCTTACAGATTCGCTTGAACGAATCAGCGAAGAGAACACGCCAGCAGGCCAAACATTCCATTTGCGAGCAACAGTCGCGATGGCTGCAGGGGGAGACCGCTTCGTATCAGGATCTGTGGAATCATAAAGTCGTCTTTCTCGAAGGTTTCCTCATCGGCACCGCCAAAGGAAGAATCTTACCTCGTTCGAAAAGCTCGCCGCGTGTCAAGTTGCGAGATTACAGTTTAAAAGTTAGAGCACCCTTTCATCCAGCTCGTTATCCCAAAGACCCAGCCCAGTGTACCGCAGGTCAGTGCCCTCACTTCAGAAAAAAAAGTCAGCAGCTCTGATACGTAAAGATTGCTCTTGGTTTGAAACGGCAAATCCCAAGAGGCAGGTAGGAATCATAGCAATTCTCGCGTGAAGATACCAACGCTGGACACCTGCAGCCCTGTACTTGAGCTGCACCATCACAAACATTATGAAATACAATACGACATCACCACACAGATGTGAATTTAATCAAATGGCCCCTTGGCCTAAAGCTTTATCTGCAAGATCTTATTTATCTAAAATCAATACAGGCAATAATTTTCTCGATTTCTTATAATGCATGTATTGAAATTTTTCAGTTGAACGGTTTAAAGTCTAAAGTTCGTGCGCGCTTGCTGTAGATTCGAAGTCTTACACCTGCAGTGATGAACCAGAACGAGGACCGTGCACGTGCATTTCTGATCATATGAGCTCAAGTGTCGTCAAGAATCACCCTCTTAGCCTACTGTGCTATGTCACTTAGTGATAGCTATAACCTCTCTCTTAGAGTATGGGATACCATACTAAATTCATATTTTTCTCGACTCATGCTCGTATCGCACCGCACTGTTATATCTTTTAGTCGAATAATTATTTTGTCATGAAAAGCTTATTAACGGTATAAATGATGACTCCTTGTATTAAAAGCTAATGTGTGCAATGAATCACTTCTGATAGCATAATAATGTTCGTTATACTATACCTCTATCAATTCGCCTCTTTTCTTTTTCTTTTCAATGACGAACGGGGGGTTAATAAGGGATATATCTTAAATTTTCAGCATTCTGAAAATCAAAAATTTCGCCCCAAATCGTATACCTATCAAGGATGACAGGAGAAAACCCGCAATATTGGACGCTACAGACCCCAGTCAAAGTCAGTGACGTTGTTTCTAATCCTCGTAGGTGCAAGGTAACGATTGGACTTAATTCGGTCCGCTCGTAATTATCTGTGACACCGAAAACGATGCATCAAGTTGAAAATGCATTCCCGATATCTCCCAGGAGAAATATGCAGTGGAATCGATTCCCGCTGAGTTCGTATTCGTCTATACATACATCTATACCTGAATCATAAAATGTACTAAATGAGCCCTAAGATTAATTCTGTGCCGAGCAATAGGCCGCAGACCATTTTAACGGATTCAAGGCATCGATACTGACCTTGTAGAGCCAAGATGTAACGTGTGCATGGTACAGGCTGGGAAACTTCGTCTCGCTAAAAGTGGTCATGTCACTTGTCAATTGTCAATATCTTCATATTAAAATGCCAAGGGATTGCATAATATCTGAACTACCTCGCAAATGTCTACCTTCCCAATCTCGCCGTATCATTTGAGCTGTAAATCGCCATATTCTTTAAGTTTAGTCTGATGATAGGTGCGGGGAATTCATGCGATTGGCCAGCTTGTATATGTTTACGTGCGTGCTTTTGCGGAGGTACGGTGACTTCCCTTAACCCTGCTGGCTTGGCAGGGTCCCGACATGCCATGGACAACAGGAATAACTCATCGTATTGATCAATTCATCAAAAGTTCTACAGGCAGCGGAAATCTCCATATGGTATGTGCGATGGCACACCTCAGGAGGCAGTGCTAACAACATCCATGACCATGGACTTTGCACCATCTGTCGCATAATTCATATATAAGAAGCAAGAATCCCCAATTACCAGCATAGCCAAAAAAATGTCGATGCGGCCGCCCTGAAAATCTCCGCACCCGTGCGAACATGTTTTAGTCACCCGTCTGATGTTTTCTGAGATAACAAGGTTCTCTAGAATTTCATAGGTCAATATGAAAACGAGTATTATAGAAGAGCCACGGTTATGTTTGATCTTTGTAAGACGCAATTATAAAATATATCCACATGTGTTTAGGAGTATCTTGATAAACCGGATTCGAAGAATGATGGGACATCTTAGCAAGTCGACCCGACGCACATCAGAAATCTAAATGAGCTAATGTAGCCGAAATTTTGACAGATACTATTTCGGTAGGAAAATCCAGCGCTACTGCAGGTACTGATTCTTCGATGGGATAGCTCCTTGGCTGTTGCTCGAGTTCCAAATACAGGTAAAACCGAATGCACGTTATCTCCTGGGTAGATTCGTTTCAAGTGTTTGAAATTGAGCTATCTATAAACGTTGACAACATGGGGGCTATCGTCGAGATATGCAATAGTCGACGATCATGCGTCCTGATTTCAAGACGTGCATAAACAATGCACGAAGTGCTCTATGGTCGATTCGGAGACAGAGCAGTGACTCTCCATGGCTATGACATGGTCTTTGATAACTACTTTACCACTGGTGGAGAGGAGTTTGCCCGGAGAGCCGATATTGCAGATTCCCCCATGCCGCTCGCAAAGGAGCTTTCCGTGCAGCCGTGTATGCAGGATTTATTCCCATTGACCGAGCGAGTTGACATGAAACAAACTGCGGTGTGATGGATATCGGATCGCTTGGGTGGAGGACTGGGGCTGCGAGGGGAAGCGTATGCCCAAGCAAGAGAAAGCTCCAAAGATCAAAAATCGGTTTGAGCTTCGCGTGCAGACGCATGAAATCCAAACTCCCGCGGATGCCGCAGGTACGGGCCATAGACGCCATTTTTACTCTACTTCATGGGCATCTCGTCCCCGCATTGCTGCATCGACATTCTGTGACGTATATAAATAACTTCTTAGTGGGCCAACTATTGGTGCCCCAACAATGCAGAAGACATATCAATCGTGTTTCGATAGCACATAACAGCCGAACGAGATGGCCCACTTGTCCCTAGCAGTATTCGCGTCGAAACGGTATTCTGGTGCAGTGCAGTGGTGGTGCTCTTTGAGTTAGGATCGATTCAAGGAAAACCATCCCTCACGCAGACTCCCAATTTCGGAGACTGACAAGGATGCCAGAGACCTCGCGGCCTTGCGTTGCTTCTTTTCTGCTGGGACCAGCTATCAACCGCACAAAGTCCCCTGGTCGGGTTGATGGCGAACGCACAGTCCATGCATGCAGACGACACGCAAGGATACCCTTGCCTTGTAATCGGATGCCTCTTGAATCCTACCCCCCACACGTCCCTTGACGCTGATGAGGCCGGACCTCGGGAAAGGCACTTCGAGGACCTCCATCACATCCCGGGCCACGGAGCACGCTCTTGGCATACCAGGAACTCACAACCATCAACGGATATTGTTACCACGGATCCTAATTGTTGTGTGACGAAGCAGGCATGCACCTGCATTACGCTAGGAATGCAAGAGGTGGTCAAGCTAGGGTAACGATCCAAATGTATTTCTCTAGAGGTCTGGTTTTATTAAATCCACCGCGAATAGCTTCAACTTACTATCATAGCGCCCTACCCGCCGAACTGGTACAGGGGACACCGATATTGAAGGACTCTCTGTTGATACCGTTTAAGTATTTTTTGGATTTGGGATGGCTGACATTTGAGATCCGAGCGCGAGGTTGGTTCGGTTGTTCATTCAAATCAAATTCCTGCTAAATAATTGAATTCTTAATTTTCTAAAATTGTTATTATTATTATTATGATTATTATTTTTTTGAAAGTGATGAAAGTGATCGTTTCCAAGTTTTCGGCACCCTGCCTGAGCTAAGGTTAGCTGGGCGTCGGTTAACTTTGCGACGGCTACGTACCTCGGTCAACAGAGTCCCTTGGGATTTTGTGAATCTGACCTGTCAGGCCAGAAAGTCCGGATACTCTAACCGTCCCTACCATGGGCTAAACTTGAATATTTCAGATTCTAAAGTTAAAAACTCAAAATCAGAGGCAGGCTCAATCAATCAGCAGAAAGTTTATCTCGCCGGAGCTCGGGGTTCCTTGGTCTTTGGACAGGCCCCTATAGAGAAAACGGCCTCAAATAGCTCTAGTTACTTACGTACGCTATCACGCATCTTCAAGAGGCAATATTTGGGTGGTGTGAACCTGTTTGGGTTTAATTGATTGACATGATTTAGCGAAAGTATTTATTCGTCTGATGAGGCAAAGTCTCAAACAAAGTCGACCGTTTCAAACATGCAAGTGTGGTTTATCAGTTGTTTAAGATCTCGCCGATGATTTCGAACTTTATGCGCAAGATATCAGAGCCACTGGGACAATAACTGGGCCCATGGGGTAGAGACCTTCGCGGGGTTTTCGTTATTTTCTATTTTAACTTTCTAAAGAGGGCGGCATGGCACGGCTGAGGGGGCTCACGTGGGATATTCCTTGCCTAGGCACACAACGCCTGAGATTTGGTTGTAGACGGCTCCTTTTGGTACAATCCTAGGCTAATCTGCGTCTATCGAGACAGAACTGCAAAGCAATTTTCCAAGGGCATCATCTGCGATGCTCTTCGTTTCGCCTTTAGCTTCGAGAAACCTTCACTGTATTCGACTATTTTGAAATAAATTTGGACCAGGATTGATCCCAGTAATGATGGGTGGTTCGATATCTGCGGGGCTTTTATCTGTTTGCCATCTCGCAACCTGAGAAAAACTCAAAAATTCGCGAGGTACCAAATCATTTTCCCATATTAATACCTGCTGAGGAATATAGACTTTTTCTAGGAGTGAAGAAGGGTTGGGAGTAAAAATTTTTCACCAGAAAGCTGTGCTATATTCGTAAAGTATTTTTCGGCGAGTCTTAGGTACGATCCGAAGCGAACATTCTCACGATTTCAACAGGGGTAAGGAAGGTTACACACCTCACTACGCATGTCGTCAATCGGCATGTTTCTGAAAGAAACCAAAGTGCCTTGTCCATAAGTCGTCCGGTTTCGATTTGGGCCTGATAGTGACTTTTTACCGCGTTATCACTGTAAAGGGATGATGTGTCTTCTCCCCTTTGCTATAGTCATAGAGTACACACTATATTGAACAAGAGGTTAAAATAGCTTTCACCGCATGAACAATTTTTAGCTATTATGTTCGAAAGAGGAAGTAAAGCTGTCAATAGCCGCTTCTTTGGGCTATGATGTTCAGCAGATAAATTTCATCGTCTTTTTTTTTTTTGGAGACAACCAAGCTTAAGGTTCTTTTGTCGGCAAGGCTCCGGGGGGAAACATCCATTCGTCAGCCCCGGCTACAGAAAAGAAAAACTAGCACGGTGCGGTGGCCCCGGACGGTAAATTCATGGGCTTTTTTGGGCGTGGACCAGGGTATTGCGACCACGAACCCACTAGCAAGCCAGCAAGCGAAAAGCAAAATGTGGTGTGCTTTTTGATGCAGCATTTTGCAGGCTTGCTAATCATTATCACCCTTACAAACTTTCTGGCAAGATAATCTAAACTTGAAGACATTTTCAAAACTCCTGGAGGAAAAATCAAAAGAAACTGTTGCGACCTTTCTTTTTCTTCTCTTACTTGCGCAGTATTTTAATTTATTTTTTTCTTAAACAAAATTGCTTTTCCACACGCTTTTGAGGTGAACCTCCCTGCTCAGAACCAAAGACATTTCTCTCGCATGCAAACCTCTACCACCATCCTTCTATTCAAGGCACAGGGCAGGCAGCCCGAAGCCATTGAATGCACTCATGTCAATCAGTTCCCTCCACGCCAAGAAGAGAGACGCTGTCGATACTTCTGCCAGAAGAAAACATGCTCTCTGCGGCAGCCAAGTAATTCTCTCCACCCCCCGGCGTCCGCTTGCAAGGTCTGTTTTGACAAAGACCTCTTCCTCAATTACTTGCCGTTGAGAATTTGCTTGCGCTAGACCAAGCTAAAGCTTTCTCGACAGAAAAGTTTATAACTTCTCCATGTCCCCCGTTCTCAAACCTCACATCTTCAAGCCACTTGACTGGTTAAACCAAATCGAAATCTTTTGAGATATAGATAAATACATACATCTATAATCTAGAACCAAGCACTACCAGTCCTCATTTATTTTAACCTTTTAAGTGATATTTCCCTTTTCATTCGTTCGCTTTAACCATTCTTCTGCATTTTGCTGCGCAGCTTGAACAAGGCCTAACCAATCACCACTCTAAAACCGCACCCCAAAGAAATTCATATACACACATATTTTTAAGGGACCAACATTTTTCTTTTATCAAGTTGGATCTGTCATAGGAATATAAGAGAAGGGTTAAATAGAAAGCGACCGTATAATGCTAGTAGTACAGGCACCACCAAAGCCTATCAAAATGCCACGCGGGGGAAACTCGAGAATCAAAGTCGACGACAATACCCCAAAGGCAGCCCAAGACTGCAAAGTCTGCAACAGAAGACGCATAAAGTTAGTAGCTTACATGTTCTTACATTATCTATTATCAAAAAAGGGTGACAGGCTAACGGATGGTGATTTGACATTAGATGTGACCGAGCCCTTCCGACCTGTGGTAAATGTCGGGGCAGAAACCTCGAGTGCCCGGGATACGGCCTCGTTCTCAAATGGGGACAGGGCGTCGCCAGCAGAGGCAAGCTGGCAGGGAAATCATATCCCATCAGAAATCCAGATCATGTCGTCGCAAATATGAATAAAGAAAACACTAATATTTCGGTAACAACCCCGCCAAAGTCAACAACCACGTCTCCGAAACCAAAGGTGCACAAAAGAGAGGCATCCTTTAAACACCAGACTGCACCCGTACTCAAGCAACAGCCCGTGTTCTCCAATGTCAATATTGTTAGGGTAGACCTGGCAACCCAGCCGGATGTTGACGCAGATTTCGAGGAAGAGGATGACCATTTGGGTGGAGGCTGCTGTGGTGGTCCGATTGGCAATGCGGGCTCATGGGATGACTGGCTTGTTCAGAATGGTGCAGCGTTGAACCTTCCTCCAACAACATCTACTGGCTTGGAATTCTATGATACCAAACCAACTATGGTCCTCTCTCCGCCTAGCTCGGTTTATAGCATGGACTACACCCCACCTCTACCAGACTTTGATTTCAGTTACGATCTTACTTCTCAACTCCCGTCAATCCTTCAGAACACCTCGGTGAGAGATCTAATCGCCCACTACGACCAAACACTAGCTGGCTTGATGGTTTGGATCGATACACCAAGCAATCCATGGAGAAAGATTATGATTCCACTCGCAATGCAATCGCCCACCCTCTTATTAGCCCTGTTGGCTGTTTCTGCTAACCACCTCTCGGCACAAAATGGGGGGAGCCATCCGGTGTATTCTCCTGCTGCTACCCGGTACAGGGACTCCTCTCTGGCCTTGATCACAAACCGTCTCAAGCTTGAGACACAAACTCTCGGATATCAAAGCCCGGATCCAACTTATCAAATTAGAGACAAGATGGATTCTGACGCTACGCTGGCTGCTATAATCATGCTCACAAATTTTGAGATGATTGGGAGCCAAACCAACGCCTGGAGAACCCATTTAGATGCGGCTAGAACAATGATCAAGCTACGTAGAGGAGCCACCCAAATCTCGGCCGAGGATGATCAGACCAGCGGCTTCCTACTTTCTCAATTCTTCGTCATCGACGTGTTGGCATCCACCACCACCTTTTCTGCTGACGATGCAAAGGATTTTGAGATGCCTATGAATAACCCACCTTCTGGCCGAGAGGAACTTTTCGAAGATTTTCTCAAAGTCATGCATCAAATCACCCGCTGGGAACGACAAATCTCGAATCCGCAAAGAACCCCACCATCGATCCCACCACCAGAGGCAATTCAGGTTCGCTTCGAAGGTGCTCGACAGAGAACTGTTAGAGCATCTGCTGCCTTCGCTTCTGTGCTAAGTGTCGAACAGAAAGATGATTTTGATCATTTAATTAATGTTTATCATCATTCTGGGCTTCTTTATGCTTGGAGATCTCTTTATAACTTCCCTTCCACACACAACTTGATCACAACTTCAAAGCGGGAGCTTTACAGTTCCTTACATTCTATAAAGGATCAGAAGCGTTTCGCAGTTGACCTTGTGTATCCATTATTCATCCTTGGCACCGAGAGCATTGGTGATGTGAACACTCAACAGTATGTTCAATGGAGGATGAAAGAGGCAATGGATGTCACGGGATTCAGTAACTGTTTGGCTGCTTTGACATTTCTTGGCTCGTACTGGAGTGAAGCTGCGGTAAAGGAGAGCTGGGTTTCTTTTGCTCGAAAATATGGCGACCAGGGCCATCAATTTCTCCTATACTAAAACGCGACGACAGTTTTCTTTTCATCATTTCTCAGTTTTTGGATTGGCGTTCATGAGTATTTTCCTTTGTTCCTGCATACAGAAAGGTGTAAATCAATTATGAGTGAGTCTAGGAGTTTTGATTGGGCTGGTTTATCATCAGGGAGTACTATTTTCTTTCTTCTCCCCTTTCTTTTGCTTTTTTATACTTCGTAATGATCGGTTTAGTGTTTATTTTTCCCGTTAAGATGCATTGATGCATATTGTACTTATGCGGGCATAAATTCCCTCCCTACGGTCGTTTACGCGAATGCTGGCTCCAATGTGCCTTGAGACCTGGTGGCTAATGTCTGGAAGCTTCTTTATCGAATTCAACAAAGTAATTTTCTCTAAACTCTCTCTAATAATGTTGTAGCCTTTTTTTTCTTGTGATTCTTATGGAGTGAGAAGACACTTGAAGATAAGACGCAGAATGATTCACTAGTGTCTTGTAGATTCTCAGATGGGCTGGAAACGAGATCAAATATCCTTCAAGCCGGTTGAGAAAAGGAATGATTTACTTTTCCCTTTTACTTTCTTTGAAGATTGCTTTTGTGGTCGAACGGAAGAAGATGGTTTCATCAATTGAAGAGCCTAAAGCGTGTGAAAAAGACAAAGATTTTGCATCGTCCAATATTTTAAGCGTCCCAATTGTCAAACAGAGGATAAGGAGTGTGTGCAAAAAAAAAAAAAAAAAAAGAGAAAGGCACAAATACTATTATCTATGCTTTAAAATCCCGGTAGGAAGAGGAAATAGATCGGTCTCTTGGGTGCTGGCTGCATTATTGCATGCAAATACAGTTGACTGGTCACGAAAGGCCGAATAATACAACGCCAACAAAAATCACCACCAATTACGATGAATATTTCACATCTCGGACTTCGACTTACATTCCATCTACATACGGATACATCATCTTTCATTTGCCCTTTTTGAAGCCATTTTAGATCCCGAGATACGATGCTCTTGCTTAGGCCACAAATCAGGTTTGTCCTGGGCCCTTTGGTTGTTAGAAAGTGTGTTCATTTTGGCGGTCGGCGACTGGCCTTCCACTCAGCCCGGCTTCTGACGCCCAGCTTCCATCCAAACGCACCCGACGTTCCACTGTGGCTTGTCCGCAATGCGATTAGCATGCTGATTCGTTGGAAAAGTATATTTCAGGGAGGACGCCTCGTCATTTTCTCTCCAACAGGGAATCAGGTCGTAATATTAGACCTAGGATCAGATCCACGGAACATCCGACTTAGTCAACCGAGTTTCGTGAGGTTTCGCCGCTGCCGTTATTGGGCAGGGATCATACCGGTAGGATTCCCCTCGTGACAATTAAGGTAATACAATGACATGCCTTCGAACTGCGTTGCTGAGCTACTAGTCCTGTTTAGCTCTTGAACTTGGGCTGCTCGACGACTCAGAAAACAAAAAACTTGTTCGGAGACCGCGAGACTTATCCCCTCAAACCAAGGTTAACTTTAATCAAAAGAATACACTCGCCGTCGCCGTCAAAAAAGAAACCGCTAAGAACGTCAGCAGGCAGCGCTCCATCAGTCTCTTGTGATACGTAATTCTTAGACGACCCCGGTCCATCACTGAAGGGTAGTGTACTCAAGTTAGTTTGTTGTACCTTTGGGGTAGTTGGGGTCTCCTTAGCGTTTCTCTTGGAGCTTCGTCTTGAAGAATAACAAGCATAATGCACCCAGTAAGTGTGTGCGTATGTAAGTGATTATACTGGCTCGGGTTACTAATGGCACCTGTCTACATGATACCTGTCTGGCTCCAAAAGAGAGGGTCCTGGTCCTATTGTCTCCCCTTTTATCTTTTTACACCCTTCGGTCTCTCACCACTGTTTTCTTTCACTTCACTAGGAGACCATCTATCACCATTCAAGTAGAACCTGCGTTCTACAGTTTATGATTGGAACTGCATCCGCTAGCATGTGTTAACATGTTGAAATTTGAAATGCTTACTAGGTTTTAGAGACGAGAGACCCAGGACTGTCACTACCAGATTATTGCTAGGAGATTTCCAGTTCAAATTCAAATATTTCTTCCCCCCTCTTCTTCCCTGCGATAAGAACTAGTTTTAGGGGTCCCAAAACGAGGAAATCGATAACTTCTGCTTCTGCACGAACAGAAGTCCTTACTTGCGTATTCGAGAAAAGCGAAACCTTATTCAATCTGAACTAGCTAAGTAAGTAAGTAAGTAACTAAGTAACTAAGTAAGTATGTATTTAACCGATGGTCGCTATTAAGTTACAAGACGGTCTACTGGGACAACATATCAGAGACATCAGGAAGACTTCAAGCTTGTGATCGTGGTGACTACCGTTGTGAGGTGCTGTCCTTGCCTTGTGCAGCGCCCTCGCCACCAATAGGACTTGTTCGCGTGTTGGCGTGTGGTGTACGGACCCGCGTCGCGATAGGTCCGAACAAGGCGGGGAATTCCACTTCCAGAGCACTGGCTGACGACTAAGCCTTCTTGGGCTCTGTCTCTCGTCAAAAGCGTAGCGGCCGAAGATGGACCATCCCAGCGAAAAATTCGTTTCAAAGACCCGAGCCCCGTGGACAAGCTAGAATCTACGGTTCACCATCCATGGTCCCCAGCTAGCGAGCAGATCCCCCAAAATGCCTTTCTCGAACTTCCCCAACCGAGTTCAAGTTCAAAGGTACTTAATCATCCCATCTCTCATTGCCAGAAATGTCACTCTAAATTCGTACGAAAAGCTGAACTCTCGGGAGGAAAACAAGCCGCGCCTCCAAATGTGACCCATCGGCAGTGTTTGGAGGCCTACTAAATAACACCGGAGGCTTGCAGAATTTGCGTGGCATTTTCTTTCGTGGCGTTTCCCATCTCGGCTAGGAACATCCAGATGAGGAAACAAGCACAACGCTTTGATTGCGCAAACTCTCACCGACTGGCACATTCGCTGACCGTGGATCGCAAGGGGAAAACCTCAGCGGCCCTCTGGATATCCAAGCCGTGAAAATGTTCGAGATTCATCTTTGGTGGATCTACAGAGTGCCCTAATGTTAAATGGAACGGAGATCAATAAGGCCCGAAAGAAAAGGCCGTCTTCTCAAAATCGATCCAGAAGTCGTTGTGGACAAAGTCCAGCCAGAGTCGCTATAGTGGAGACTTCCCACCGCTAAAAGCCGTGCAAGCTGGTGTTCATGCATGACTGACCACCCTTTCCATCTCTGTACCCAAGGGAAGCAACTCTGATTCGAATTTTCATCATCCCTGGTACCAAACGGCGCTTGCACATCTTTATTTCGACTCGTCTACATTTTAATTCCGGAAATCGTCGCAGCTTTTGAGGGTATCACGCAGGTTACGACAGACTGTGGTTTGTTGCATGCAAGCATCGAAGGCTAACCAGACACCGAGTATCTGTAGAAAGCGGTGCACCGAAATTACATCCGAATCGAGCATCTGTCGATCCAGCGTGGGCAGATTTTGCCGCTGAGCTGTTGCACCGGAGAAATAGCCCCTGCCTGCCAAGAAACGCCATTTGTAAAAAGTTTTCGACTGGTTTTTAAATCACTGCACGCCAGATTTCCATCAAGGGCTTTTCGAGCTCTTAAAGGTTCTCTGCTACGTAGACACCGTCGACAATAGGCGCCTTCCTTGGGAAATTCCGGTTTAAATCTCGTGTTTTAGCGTAAAACTGGTCTTTTCCCATGCAACGAGTTCTACACCATCGAAATCCTTTTACTCTAGCCATATATTTCGCATAAAGCCATTGTAACTAAAGTTCCACTTTGCGGGTCCGGTTACGAGACTCTTGCGTACCGGTATAACACCTCGCTTTAGTTGTCGTTGTCTCCCTTGGTCTAGGGGCACAACCCGATTCATAGTCGAAGCTGTGCAGCTAGCTGGATCATGGGCAGACTGAATTAGATGGCAAGTCGGTCGTATCTTGAGATTACCCTAGCCCGGCCCGTCATGCAGATGTGGTCTCTGTATTTTCTTTATGGTAAAACTTGATATTGAATTTGTGCTGGGCAAAACCAAACTGAAAGAATCATCTCGACAAGCTAGGAGGCCCGAAGCCACTTGAGTAACCGCTCGGGTACAACGAATTTTGTTGGTCGTTAAAGCGGGGCAAATTTTCGTTCCAAGTTCAGATATTAGTGTAAAATGGGAGAGCGATTCCTTGGCTGTATTCAATTTGCTATATATCTCGTAGAGGTGAAGAATGGATACAAATTACTAGACGGATTCCAGGAAGAAGCTGCGTGTTCATCATGAAAATGGTAGAAATCGAACTCACACGGGTGATATTCTAAAAATCAATAGTAATAGGGTAACCATAAACCGGATAGGAGACTGGGTGGGACATCCTTTGGTGAAAGCAGATCAGACTTTGTTGCAATATATGTGTTGTGAACCTGACGCTCTTGACACCCAGCGACATGACAGATGAGGACGTTGATGTCAGATGATATTCCCGCAGTTCGTTCATAAACTGGATAATATGCCATTATAGGATCTCGGTATACAAAAGAAAATGCAATTATAAAAACTAGACGTGGTTTCTTGAGTAGTAGAGCATTCGAAATATAACGGACAACACAAACATAGCACAGACAACCAATGCAAAGAGAACATGCATAGAACTCTTCAACAATTAGACCCAACCCAAAAGGGCTTCCTGACTATTATCTCTCACCCAATTCTGGGCTCTCTCCCCGCCAATTGCTAACGCATGAGCCCTCAGAGTATCTGCTATCGGACGGATGGTCGCCTCGAACCTTCCTTTTTCGATACCTCGCGATTCAGACTCGCGCTCCTCAGCCTTACTCAACTGTTCAAGCTCTCTAGCCTGTTGCTCCCTTAGTCTATTGATATCCTCGATATTCTTCTGTTGGTTAGTCGGATGCTGTTTCACAGCCTCGGCTTCTTGGGCCGCATATCTAGCTTTAATTGCAAGCTTCGCAGCAACGTCCTTAGTCTTTTGAAGAGCCTTTTGAGACTCCATAGAGGCTTGGATGGCAAGAGCAGCAGCCAAAATCTTAGACCTCAACCACAAAAGTTTTCCTTCTTCTGACGAATCATAAGGTCTCAAGTCCTCGTTCTGTGGAACGTTGAACTCGATACGCCCACCGTCTCTCAAGCCGTTGTCCACAGCTCTCACAAGCTCCGTGAGAGCCGCATTCAAACCTGCAGTTTTGTTCTTCTCGCGGGCGATAATTTGGTCGCAAGTCTCAAGGATAAACTTGGAATACTTTCCGACCCGCTTTTCTTCCGCTGACTTGTTATCAGCAACCTGCCCGGCAACAACACTCTGATTCCAAGCCTCGATCTTCTTTGCTTCCGCAGCATCATTTGCTTCATAAAGGGGAACAGTTAAGCTGTACATATACTTCATGCTCCTTTCGGTCAGAAGGCTCTCCATCTCGTTGTGGACAGTTGTAGACAAGTCTTGCACAGCGGTCAAGAAGCTAAATATCTCGAGCAACTCTGCCGCTGACAAGGAGCTACTACCATCTCTCACGAAATCTTCAACTCCTTGTTTAACCGTTTCGATCACTTCTCCTGTTTTCATAAGCTCTCCGTATGTCGTATTGACGACATCACGATCAAAGCGTTCATAAGCGTCTGCGCCTTCCCTTTTCTTTATCTCCCGAACGACGCCTTCAGCATCCGCTGGGTTGCGTTTGCCACGGCGCCGGCGAACTTCTTCGACTTCATTTTGGACTTTACGCTCAATGATTGCTTGGTTGGCAACAAAAGATTGGCGATTCTTCTCGATGAAGGAAAGATTTGAAGCGCTGCTAAAAGTTTTCTGGAATGGTGCGAGCTTTGATGCAGCTGTAACCTTTGGAGGTGGAGGTGGATATATCAACGGAAGAATTCGACTGAGATCTATGTTTGTGACCCTGAGCTGAGCTGGCTGAGAGTAACCAGTGTATGAAGTAGGGCCATCTCTAGATTTACCTATAGCACCAGCAATGGCACTAGCACCAGCTCCGGCAACACCAGAGTATACATCGGTATCGCCTCTAGGCTTCGTGCTGAATTGCTCCGATGTCCTTTTATTTCCAAAGCTTAAACTATCCAGTTCGTCAGCTAAATCGGTAGCAAACTTAGGGCCTCGGAGTTTGGCCTCGGAAATGATCCAATCTCTAAAGACTTTGTGTCGTCTCGTTTCGAGGTCCTCTGATTCTGGCAAACCAGGTGTGGGAGTAGCAGTGGGAGCTAACGATGCTTCCTTCTCCAGCATATTCATAAAGTTGGCAATTCGCTCAGCATATATATCAGATGGTGGGAGAGTAAAGGAGAGCTGCTTTTGTGGTTTTGGTGGTATATTAGGGAAGCCAGGCGAGGTTGGAAGTTCAACGGCATACTCTTGGCCTTGGGCTGAGGGGGTTATGATTGTTTGCTGGACAGGAGCATATGTTGTTGGCTGCTGTGGTTGTACCGGTGGGGCGAATGGATGATAGTTTGGGTCCGCAAAACCTGTGTTTACAGGAGCCTGCTGCTGGGGCGTCGCTAAGGGAGAAGGGCTTGTGGCCGCTGGACCGCTAGAGCTCGGTGGTGCATAGTTAAGCGCTGGCGCCTGAAAATGTGGAGGGGAGGTTGTCGGTTGCGGAGGTGCGTAGGAAGGAGCCTGCTGTTGAGCTTGAGGTGTGTAAAAGGGAATCTGCTGCTGAGGTTGCTGTTGATATAGAGTTCCCTGAGGAGTGAAGGGCCCGCTGGCAACGGGTACAGGAGGAGAATGGGATAGTGGCTGTCCAGAAAACAAGCTAGGCCGTTCATAGATACTAGGGGTTGAGGCGATAGAATCTGTCACCGACGGAGCATAATACGCGCTTGCAGACCCAGTCTGTGCTGGTGGATGTATTGTCTCGGTTGAGGGCTGCGATTCACTCGCAATTGGCTGGGGCGCAACAGGCTGAGGCGTTGTTTGTTGAGATGCAGTTAGTTGAGATGCCACCGGAAGAGGTGATGGGAGCCTCTGAGTAGGCGGGGAGATTGGTCTGGTATCAGTCCGACCCGCGGGTTGTATCATAGGCGATATCACAGGAGATGGTGGGGGCCGTGGCTGCGCTACATTTGGCAACTGGGTCGACGTCACCGGCTTGGGTGGCTGATAAGCGGTATATGGTCCATGAGGCTGATTCGGAATGACGGAATCAGTTGAATAGGCCTGTTGAACAGGCGGCCGATATGCCTTGTAGGTTTGCATGTCAGCGAGAACTACACTGGTTGTCTTTGAGAGTTTGCACCAAGATGGTTACTATAATTTGTTCATACTTTATAACCGCTCTTATCGCCAGGCTTGGGTGACGGCGGGTTCGCTTTGGTATTCACAGGAGAAGAGGGCCCCGGAGAGCTGGTAGCAGCGGCGGCATAGTACGGAGTGTAGGCTGCTTGGCTGGAAGGGGGACTGATCATGGGCTGGGCCGGCTTCTCTGCTGGCAGCTTGAGCGACGCCTTTATTTGGAGAGATAGGATACGAAGTGTTAGCTCTCTCGAGCAAGTACAAGTTTGTAATAATAAACGTCTGCTGGACGAAGAACGCTCAGATCTGGCCTACGTCATTGGAAGGGTTCCCACGAGCGTGCCGCTCGGGTGAGGTTTCCCGCGAATAGGGCGGGGATGTATTCGAATTCGTATCCCGCCTGTAGTCGGGGTTGTAGTTGGACATGGCGATGGTCGAAATATATATATATTTAAAAAAAAGGGTCGGATTCAAACCTCAAAGGGATATTGTAATGTAAAAAGCAGGAGATATATTAATATCTGTCGTCTGCGCAAGTCCAAACTTGGAAGCTGCCTTATCCTCAGGCGGCGATGCGGAGAGAGGTGCACTGGACAGTAACCAAAACAGCCCCGCTATCTGCTTGACCATTTTTATATATATACATCATCGTTATCGCATGACAGAGCTTAGCTTACATGGCGTGGTTAGCGTTGCCGCCCAGGGATGCCCTACAACGCAACCACAACATTTCTAGTGCTCAGAGCTATCTCCAGAGGGTATCTTCTAGGGGAGTTTAATCAAAAGGTTTGATGGTCATGATGGAATATATAAGAAGCTTGTTTCAATGTCAAATAAATACATCGAGCCCATTTGCCATTTATTCTGTTTCATTTTGCTCTGCACGGGCTAGATCTTCCCGGTTCCAGAGCTGCGTCCCTATGCACAAATGCACAAACCCAGCGGACTGGGCTCATTTCTCCTTCGGAAGAATATCTGGAACCGGACCAACCGGTGTTATTGACTACAAGATACGCAAAAATGTTAGAATATGTATTTTTCGAAGTGATAGTTGGAAGCATCGGTGATAAGGCGTATCAAGAGGCTACTCACGTAAGGATTGATCTGGGTGTGGCTCTTGGTGTAATGTTTCTTCATATGCTCAAAATTGCAAGTATCCTTGAAAGCCGGAATATCCCAATACAAATGCCTCATCCACTTATGGATAGCCGGATAACTATTGACACTCTCGCCGTACATTAGCCACCATCGACTACCATTTTCCGTATTTCAAAAAGGGCATCCCCAAGGGTATCGACATACTCGTGACGAATCATCTTGATATTGCATTTGAAATGCTGGACGTAAACCGGATCGAAGCGGATAATTGTGGGGAAAAGTCTGATATCGGCTTCCGTGAGTGTGTCTCCCAAAAGATACGGCCCGCCCGATTGCAAAATGCCCTCAATACGATCGAGTGCCTCGAATAGGATGTGAACATTGCGTTCGTACGCCTCTTGGGTTGTCGCGAATCCGCATTTATATACTCCATTGTTGACAGCGTCCTAGATAAAATGTTCAAGCCTGTCAATAATCTATTCATTTAGAATATATGCAATGTCGAAGAGTAATGGAAGAGAGGGAGCGTACATAAATCCAGTCGTTCAACTCATCAATCTGCTTTGCATTTTCGAGTGTATAAAACTTGGCATTCTTATATTCATCGCCAACAAGATCCTCAAATTCAGTGTAAAACATGCGAATGATTTCACTGCTCTCGTTGTTCACGATGGTTTTGAGCTTCTTGTCCCAGAGAACGGGAACCGTAAACCGTCCCTTGTACTCCGGATTGGCACCAAAGTATATCTCTCGTAGAAATTTGGCATTGTTGAGAGTGTCCGGTCCCGCATCTGGAATCCCCTCACCCGCTTCTGCAAAACGCCATCCCTCTATGTTACGGTTAGCATCGTTTCTTATTGATCAATGGATGAAGGGTACCAGAGCGGGTGAGCTGAACTTACTTTCCCCCATATGCCAGTGAACCACACTCTAGAAGCATATACCCTGTCAAAAACGCAGCCCAACATACAAATTCGCGTGAAGGTCCAGGTTATACTAACATATGAGATGATATCCTGCAGGCCTTTCAACTGGCGCACAATCAAAGTCCGGGTAGCTGTAACCGTAAAGAAAAATCGTTGAGTTTTCGAATTCCAAAACCCGAACAGCATGCCATCAAAGTGCACTTACCCCATGGGCAGGCATAGCTGACGTATAAGTGGTACCTCCCCTTCTCTGGTTTGAATTTTGAGTCTGAATTTTACTCCATGAACCAGTCAGCCGTCATCTTTGGTAATACCAAGCTTCGGATTGCCACTTCTTTTCGAGGTTTCCTTACCTGATGCGGAAGATATATGCTCTCTGAATGAAGACTAGAGGACCATAAGCTCTTTGTCTCAATATATATTAATCCATCAAGTTTTACTCACGGCTTGGCGTCTGAACTCCCCATCCTTTGACGCCCAGTTTGTAACTTTGTTATCAGTCTATCATTCAAGACACGGTCAGCAGAATATTAAATTGTTAAATCTTATTACTAAAAATATAATACATTCAATCACCAAAAAAAGTCGAACCAAGGAAAATCAGCAGTGAATCAATAATATTTCTATCCGAATAGCCCGTTTTCAACATACCGGCCAATATCCCATTCTCGGGGCCAGAACGAGGAGGATCACACCGGCCACCAACGCTGTGTATAGTACCACCCTTGACCTCAAGCTATGACGGGTACCACTGCTACTTTCATTCAATCGTTGTTGACTTACCGACATGTTTCGAGATCTTAAAATGGTTTGATCACGCCGTGAAGCAAAACTCAGAGATCCCGTTCTAGGAGAGTTCGAATTCGTTTTAGGGTGACTTCTGCTGCTGTGGCAAAATACGAATCGGGTTGCGTTTGTGGTAGCGAAAGCTCGAAATGACGTTTTCGGAACGCGGGACTTTGCAATTGTGAACCGGATAGAATTGCGGGCTACAGGCGAAATCAATGCAGTGGCTCGGTATACTGAAATTGGGTGCATACGGTTGACTTTGATATTTAAAAAACACACACAAGCTCTCTGGGAGAAAGTTCCATCGTTGTCTTTATATTCATTGCAAAACTTTTTTTGTTTTTCAATATTTGGAGCCGCTAAACCTCATGTTAGCTCTTCGATTTTTGAGTCGGCCCCTCAATGAACAAGGAATCTACCAACGAATTAAACTTCATTAGGAGTAGCCCGAGTTCCTTTGAAAACGGATGCAAAACTTCTTAGTAACTTCTTTCTAATCGGCCGACTCTGGTCGATTAGTTTGACTAAACCGGTGCCAAAATGGTTTACTCATCAACAGTACCCATTACCTGCCCATTACAACTAGGACTAGGACGGCTTACCGAGCATGCGGAGTAACGCTTACGCAAGCCCCTCGCACGAGTCCCAATCCGCTGCCTTACCCATCCAATATTCCCCTCTCTAGCAGGGCAAGAGAATGTGAGCTCTACACTTTTTACATGATACAATAAAGCTACTTTAGTAAGAAAGGATGTATCTATAGTTTGTATACCATCGCACTCAACAAATTAAAATTTTGGAGCGTATCCATATCATTATTCTGCGTACATAATTGCATAAAACAGAGTTCCAAGGGGCAAAAAAGGGCCATTTTTTACGCGTCTTTAGTCTTGACACAAACGAACGGAACCTCCACATCCTCGCCGTCCTTGTCGTCTGCACAGATTTCAAAAATCATGTTGCGTCGACCAGGAGGAACAGGTTTCTTGCTAACAGCCTCGACAAGTTGGGTCATCCTATGGGAAAGTTTTAGCATTATTCATATATAGATATAACGTGTTCTAAGAATACTCACTTCATAGGATATCTATCCTTCAATTTGGCAGGTGGGAAGAATGAAGCGTATAACAGAGCATTACCATAACTCAACATGGTAATATCGAGACCCTTCTTTTCGAATTCGGCAATAAGTTCCTGGAGTGTTAGGTTATGATCAAAGTCAAACCTATCCCAGAGTTTATCGACCTCGGTATCGTTGTACTTTCCCTTGGGTGAAGCGATTGGCTCGGAGAAACCAAAGAACGGTAGTGCTAAGTTGATGAAACCGTTGCGGTAATCTTCAAGCTGATTCTTTCCGTCGATGAGTTTATAAAGCTCGAGACAGACCAAGCCGGTGACGAGGGCGGTTGTCGTTGCGATTGCTGGGATGATCTTACCAGCGATAAGCTGGATTATTTTGTTAGCAAAATACTACTATCATCAAAACTCAAGAATGTTTTACCTTCGTTTTGTGTCTATCCGCAACTGCAATGCCGTAGTTCAGTGCTCTAAGGTTGGACGCAGCTGTGATAAAGGCGATGTGGAAGTTGGTATCATCGTCCTTTTCGAACTCCGCGGGTGTCAATCTGTATCCTGCAAGTGTAGCTGGTGTTGGCAGGCTATCCGCAATATTCTTGAGCTCATCTTGGTCCGCAAATCCAGAGTTGGCGTTCGGATCAGGATCACTGTCGTTGGCTTGAATCTTGACTCCGCTCTGAGGCTTGAAATCTGGGATCATCATGGAGTCCAGGACTTTGTAGTACAGGTTGAGATCTGTGGAACCTTTAAGTCCATAGTTGAATGCATGGAGATTGGCAGCGGCAACAATAAAGTCTTGATGCTCTGGGTTTTTGAGGTCAAATACTAGCGGGTCTGGGGCACGCTTTGGACCAGACCAGAAAGGTGTCCCCGTGCTGGTGACGGAGTCCTTGGGGAATACGTGCAAAAGCTGCTGGATGTCGTTGTTGAAAAGCTTCTCAAACTTCATCCGACCCCATTCGATACATTCTTCAAATGTTAGAGGCTTGTCAGTAGCTAGGTAGTCACGAATGGTCTCGAGAATTTCTTTTTGGTTGCCGGATTGTTTGAGTGTGCTCTCAATGAAGTTGGGCTGTGAAAGGTAAAGGTTGACGCTTTGTGCTGGGTTGACAAAAGAGGCATCGAAAACTTCACGGCCCCAGGCAATTGTGTGCTCGATCCTATTCGGGAACGACTTGACAGTACACATTGCAAACGACTTTTCTGGTGGATCCTGTGAGGAAGAGTAGGATTCCGACAGATTCGGTAACACAACTTGAGTGTTCCCCTTCGTACCTAGTGTGCCGCTCTCGAGTAATGGCTTTCGGAAGAAGACGCATCGTCTGTCAACATATACACGAGCCTCAACGTTGTCCAAAGCGTTGGTAACACCGTCCAAAACCTCCCAGAAGTCTTCGTTGAAAATTTCTTCGGTATCCTCGCCAACACGATCTCTCATTGTCGTGATTTTGCCTTTGAGGTCGGGATTCATGACCGCGACAGCAGCCGCAGCACAGTCACTCTTCAATTTGCCAACGTCTGGAGCTCTAAACAGAAATTGACGGTTCAAGTTACTTCTTTCGATGGAATCCATATCGGTAACGTGAATGCTTCCGTTAGGACCAGTAGCCAAACCCATCATAGCCCAGTTCTTGAGCATTTCGCAACCAATGGCACCTGCGCCGACCAAGAACTCCTTGATGTTCTGAATCTTATCTTGGAATTCTGTTCCAAAAACCGCGATCTGAGCATCATATCGGGAGCCAGTTGGCTTGCAAGTCTCCTCGCTGCGTTTGGTAGAGGTTGGCAAGCTTTCCAAAGAATCAAAGTACATAAATTGAACGAGTGGGTGGAATTTTCCGGACAAAGCCTTAAGGACCTCCTGGGCAGTGAGGCCACCAAAGAATGCTGCCATCGGTGACAAATAGCCTTGGGCTTGGAACGATAGTTCAGAGAGAAGTTTTTCGTCAATCTCCTCTGGCCCGCCTTCTTCCACAGTCTTGGCTACTTCTTCGGCGTACGACATAAATTCCTTTGCATCTTGCTCATTCATTGGCCGAGGAAGTTTCCCGTCGTGGTTCGCCGCGAATTTTGAGAGCGCCTGGAAACCAACATGGAGCTGACCGGGACGATCCCATTTTGCGAAATCTGCAATCAAAAATTCCGGTTTCTTGAGTTGATCTGCTAACGACTGGAAATTTATGGTTTTTGGCATTTTGACCTGTTGGAAAAGACCACCTTTAACGTATTTGCCGAGACCTTCAACGGAGCCGATGGAGAAGGTGTAAGGTCCCTTGACCTCTACCCTTCTTGGGGTCGCGTCATTGAGCTTATCCATACCCTCAATCTCCGAGAAAACGACGTGGTCACCATCTTCGAGGCCATGTCGAGTTTCATCCAAAGCAGTAACCAGTCCGTCTTCATCAATATCGGAGATGATTCCACTGACTGGATTCTCACCAGTGGCATCCATAACCGTGAATTCTTCTCCAAAATCGCAAAAGATGTTTCCAAACAATCCACGTATATCCGCGCTAATAAAGTATATCTTATTCTGACGGCAAAATTCGTTCACCTTGATCTGGTAGTCCAGACTGGTTTCAGTAAGGACAACCACTTGGTATTTGGAAAGCGAGGATAAGTTCTCGAATGGGTTTTCGGTATGAACGCTAACTGGGACGTATGTATTGAGTTCGGCAAGCCTTGGTTGAGAAGCTTCCGCGCGAGCTTTTCCAACATCTTCTTTTCTGAGGAAGAACTGGGCGGAAAGATCGGATATTTCGACAGGTGCGGGGTCGTAGATTGCCATAGCCTTGACGCCCGCCAGTGCGATATTCTTGGCTGTTTGGAAGATGGGGAATCAGTCATATGATCTAGTATATTATCTTCAAGGAGAGGACAATGATCGTACCAATTTCGACACCTAGGCCTTTCATTCCAACGATAAGGACGTTGGAGTTGGCCATCCGACGCATAGCTTCGTGTCCCAAGACATAACTAGAGTTATCCCAATTAGCATACGCACGATGGGTAGAACGCAAGAAAAAGGTCTTTCTGGCCCTACAGCTGCCGAGAGTACAGGCTCTCGTCGATGTTCTGATCTCCCTCTGGCTCGGTATTCATTTTGTCCTAGATTGCGGGGCAACACCACGAAAACACGTCAGTTCCCGAAGCTTGGAGACAGCTAAAAAAACGTAGAACGGCGCGTAAAACATACAACCATGGCGATAAATTTCTTCTGACGGGGGCTTGAAGGACTGGAAGGAGCAGAAGGGACGTCTGCTTTGCGTTTGGACGACAGTTTGGACGCTTAATCTGATTTGTAATTGATGATTACGGTGCTAAACAAGAGTTGATGTAGCTGTTTTAGCTGTCAAGAATGGAGAGTAAAAAGGAAGAGGAAGAATAGGAGAGAATAAAGCGTGAACTAAAGGCTTTATAGTATACCTAAGTAAGTTTGAAGTAATGGAGGAGGAAGTGGTAAGGTGGTGAGGAAGGCGTGACAGGATGAGGAAGTGGGATGAGTTTTCGAGGTTGAGTTGTTGCTAGCAATCCTACTGCGAATAAGATTGTTGTTGTTGGTGTTGGTGGGAGGAGCTTGGGAAGCGGGCGGCTCCTGGTAACGTGGGGAGGGTGGGCACTTGATGTCAGCCTGCTGGTAGGATCACATCCATCCATCCATCGGGCTCACAGCCCCGAGCCACATTTATATAGATTATTATATGAGCACTTCTAGTGCCTTCTTAGCTTCTCGAGCAGGCGATAGTCTCGTAACCTACTTATTCCATGGATCCTGCTGCTGCCAACTCAAAGTTCCCAAGTTGGTTGTTCCTACATACAAGCACTCAGCCATGGGATCTAATTATCTAAGGGACTCCTGGGAAGGCTACTACACTTTTGGCAGCAACAAGAATAGACTCATTTCGAAAACAAAGAATCGAATCTAATCTAATAATACAGTCTAAGAAGCGAAAAGAATGTATTGGGATAATGGAAGCAGCCAGAGGCGAAAATTTGATATTGATAAGGATAATGATGGGCCCCCGAAAGAATGGTAGACAGTTCGCGGATACAATATGTCGATTGTCTCTCAGGAAGAAAAGAAAAGGGAAAACAGCAAGATACTCTGGTAGTATAATATGGAAAGATAACGCCATGGAGCAAGTACTGGCCTAAAACGCTGGCAAGGATTCAAGAAGATATAACGATCGCAGATGCTAAAAGGACAAACCGCAAAAGAATAATAAGTGTGACAGAAAAGTAAACCGAGGATAGAAAGAAAAAGGAAAGAAACGAAAAGAATCAGATCTTGGATTGTTTTTTACAGCTCGCTAGCTAACACGCTTGTAATAATTTGGCAATCGAGATGCGAGATGAATACCCAAATGAATAACCAAGTACTTCATTGCATGTGGGGGGAAAAGAGAAGAAAAGAAAAGAGAAGAGAAGAGAAGATAAGAAAATTAAAGAAAAGAAACAAGGAAATGGAGGAACCTTTTTGAATGGGGAGTCTATGCAAAACTGGAAAACCCGCTAATTGCCCGATACAAAAGAAAAAGAAAAAGGTTCAAAAGAGAGATTTTGAAGCAAAGGAAAGTTGATTGCTTCTTCCAAGGATAGTGAGACGAGATAAAATTCAACAAGACTCCGAGCCAGTATTTTCCCAATGGTAAGTGATTTGTAGATGCGTATATGAAGGCTGTATATGTATGTATGTAAATATCGATAGATGTCGAGAATAGGAAAGTTTTTTGCACCGAAATTGACGAAGGACCACCGACGTGAAAATCGTAATAAGACCCGGACCCATGCCACCGAACCCAAGCAGCACCGGAAACATGGCGATGCACGCCTCGATTAGTGAGTGCCGGTTAGTCAGCAGGAAAGTATCAATGGTCTACTCTGAGCTCCCATCGTTATCACTATCCGAGGAGTCGTCATCGTCGTCACCGTCGTCATCGTTGTTCGCCATTGTCCAGCCGCTCTTCTTAAACTCCTCAATTTCTTTGAGGGATTTTTGAAGATCAGTTTTCAAAATGTCCACCTGGTTGATATCCGCCTTCCCCTTGAGGAAGAGGAAACTTGACATCTCAACAATCCTCAAAGACTTTTGTAGCATATTATCCAAGTTTACCAGCAGGTTTCTACACGCTGGGTCTTTGGCAAACATTACTATCCTTCCTTCTCTTTTCATCGACTGGATCTGTTGAGACATTTCGAATACCATATCGTGGAATACCTTTTGAGTCACGCCATCATACCATATCGCATTCCTTGCCTTCTTTTCCATAAGACTTTCGAGAATGGTCTTTGACGACAAGCGTCGCTTCTTCGCCGACGAGGTTGATAGGGCATCGACGGATTTAACGCTAGTATCGATGTTCAAACTGTTTTCGGTAGAGATTGATACGGATGTCGGCGCAACGATGGTGGATGGAACAGAAACTATCATTGGCTCCGCTGTTGAAGATGATTCACCAGGTGTAGCTAGCGGGGGGGTCGGAGGGATGCTGGCGACGGACGTTCGAGCAGTGACCGGTGGTCGAAACAATAGAGCCGGTACGGTTCCTTGGACGATGGCATCTGATGACAGTTGTACAGGTGTTGATGAAACGGTCGGCAAGAACGTATCAGGTTTTTTGGTCTCATCCTTCCCATCAACGGCGTCGAATATGCGGGGGGTGGAGATCGGAGCGGTCGGTTTCGAAACCACTGGGGCAGGAGGGAGCACAATTTTCGGCAAGTTTGGGGGCGTGCCGGGCCGTATTCGATCGTTAGAGCCTACGGATTTTCCCGAATCGTCGTCGTCCAAAGCACGAGAGGCCTCCTTCATCATGACGTCTTCAGCTTTCTTTCTCGTAGCAAGCAGTTTGTAACGTGGCGTTTTATGTACCCTTTCATCACCTGAAGCAGCCGGGTCATCAGGTCTAACACGCCGTAGTTGCTGTTTCTGAGCGGACTCTCGCAGCTGCTCTATACTCTGCAGCCACTTTTCAGTAACAGATGTGAATTTGTCGAGGGCTACAAGATAAGTCGGGTCGGTGGAAGGGCCACGACTCATCGCGGCGGCAGCAGAGTTGGGTAATTTGTAGCCTGTGCCAGTCATCTTGGCTCGAAGGGCTGCAGCCCGAGCGGCGGCTGTAGGCATCGGTCGGCTGTATGCGATTCCCTCCATTTGCGACATTGTGATGAAGGGATTGTTGTTATATAGTGTATATACTTCAGCGTATGCTCAAGTATAAGTGTTGGGGGTTGAAAGAGAAGGAAGGGGGGTGGGTGAATTTTTGGTTAAATGATATTCGTCAACGGGATGTGAGGATAAGGCGTGTGTGTGTCTGTGTGGTGGTAGTAGTGATTTAATTCAAAGAGGCAGAGGCAGTGGCGGCGGCAGCGAGTCAGGCTAAATTTTTTCCCTTGGGCACAGTCGAGAGAAATCGAATCGGAAGAAGGGGTGTTAAGGGAAGGGGAAGGACGAGGGAGAGAGGGGGGGTTAAAGGCAAGTGTCAGGGAGGCCGTGGTCGTGGATGCAGTCGTTGATGATGGAAAGGAGGAGGATGTCGCACATGCACCGTACATATACATACATGTATTATGTATGTCTGTCTGTACTGCTGCTGCTTGCTGCATCCAGTCCTGGGGGTGATGCGGTGCAATATTCCCAGACGGACAATAACAAGATGGGAAAAAAGGATGTCAATTGGCAGCAAGCAGGCAAGAAACAGGCAGGTCAGGCGTTCTGTCCGGGGTGGTGGGAAAATATGAACAGGGCCTGTCGGTGAGCGATAAAACAACAAATGGAAATAACGAAGGAGTAAGAGGTCGAGGAGGAAGAGCGAGAATGAGGAGGAGGATATGTAAAATGAGGGAACGATTGATCGATCGATTGATTAATTGAACGGGGACGGATACAAAGAAAGAAGAAGAAAGAAGCGGTGTGAGGGATAATAATCAATAAGGAAAGTTCGGCGACCCCGATCACAGTTACTTGCTTAACAAATACGAGGTACTACCCAGTGATATTAATTGGATGGTTCCATCTTGTATAACGTATAAGAAGTACAAAGGGAGTCGGATAGATAGAATGCGCACGCAAGTTATAATACCAAACTATTCGAATCGACGTATGCACAAGCCAGTGGTGAATAGATAGATAGTGTCTGAAAAGAATTGGGGGGAAGAATCGAGTTATATTCCCCCTTCTTTCGTCTTCGACTTTGGCTTCTTTCGGTCACTCGGTCAAAATAATACGACTGTCTAATAACATCGAAAGGGTCTTCTTATTAATTGATTTGTCAGGCCTAGTCCATTATCAGTTGGTGAAAGCAAAAGTGGGCACCAATCTCACCCTCTCTGCCACAGCTATCACCACTTCTCAACTCTCCCAGATCATTCGCTTGACCTCCTTCGCGATTGAAACATGCTTCTTCATATCATTCTCCTCTTTCCCTACAACAACATACCCATTGCGAGAGACGGCTTGGGAGAGAGTAAGGGAGATGAAATACCCATATAGCTTACATCCACCACCAACGCTTTTCTCGCTCGTAGGATAATAATACCCTTTCCACACTAGTGTCCGCTCCACCCTCACCCCCATGCTGTTTCTCTCGCACCCTTGACCGTTTCCCCGTCTCACTTAATCTTGCAAGTCTTAATTATTCCACCACCAAGCTTTGTTAGCGGCAAACTGACATTCAGTAAATGGCACTGGTGGTTCACTTGCAGGCATGTGTGTGCGTGTGGATGTGAATGTGGATGTGCGTGCGTGACGGATTGCTCGAATATCACTGAGGAGAAGGCCAGCTTCTGATGTTGGCCTCTTTTTTCTTTTCTTCTCGGTTTCGGCATTTGACGCAATAAGGTCGCCCAGACTCCAAGACTCTGGGAAAGGCCGCTGAACGGCAAGAGTTCTCACAGATACATCTCCTCGGTCTTAAGATATATTCTATATCGTTTGTTTCTTTTGCGACTTGGAATTTACACTACCGCTTTTTGCATCCTCTTTGGATCCAGCACAGAAAAAAATAATAAATAAAATAAAATAAAAATTGTTTGTTTGTGCCGTTTGAGCTAAGCTAATTCTGGTCACCAGCCAATAGAAGGCGTGGAAGACGGATCGAGGAGTGTGGAGCTTGGTTGAGACGATCGAGCCAGGGCAAGCAAGCTCAACTAGACACTATCGTCGACAAGACTATCCATCCTGTCTCTTAGCCTTCCGTTTCAGTGAGCGCAAGGCGTTGTTACCTTCTGCTCTCGAAATTTGTGCCGGACGGAATGAATCCAAGCAATTTCTCTATCAACAGCCCTCGGCTGACCTTTCCGGCTGTCAGATGTTGAGCGAGAATCAAAAATGAAAATGTAAAAATACAGAAAATTACCCAGCAAGGCCTTCCGCCCTGAACACGACGCCATCGTTTAAAATCATCCATTCATATTTTTCCTCCCAAGCCGCCATGAAGGGGGGGGTGAAAAATCATTCCAATCAGGTCGATGGCATGAATCAGACATTGGGTGGGAAGCGAGCCTCTGCTTTCGAGCAAAGAAAAAAAAATCTCAAAACCAGAAAACCTCGAATCTGCTGGTTGGACTCGATCGAAAGGCTGTCATATGCGGGTGTGGTGGCCTCCTTCCGAGTGGTCAGAGCAGCAAGAGTGTATCACCTCGTTCCCCACACCCCCCAACTTGCCGCTCTCCATCAGGTTTCATTTTCTCCCCTCTCTTGCAATCGACAGACGCGAGGATGCGAGCAGCTGGCGTCGAAAGAATAGGAGGAAGGAGAACGTTAACCGCAGTTGCATCTTTTTCATTCCGCACCATTCGGCTTCGATTAACCTTCAATAATGATTACACGAAGGCAATAGTAGAAAGCATTATGCATATTTGTCGACCGATCACAAAGGGCACGAGAAATCGATCCTCAGGTTCACTTTTTTAAGCCGTCAAGTGGGGCCTGTGAAATTACAATATGTCGGAAGGAGTCTCAATGTTCAGCACGCGAATTAAACGAAGCTGACTTTCGAGCATCCTGTCGAACTCGACGCAGCCAGAGAAGCTTATTCTTCGGACTTCTTCGGACAGTCGCTTAAACCGTCCAGCGTAGTAGATCCTTAGCTTTGACCCCAGAAAACCTAATTTTGAAACAATCTCATGGGTATCGTCATTTCCCGAGTATGCAAATTACTCTCAGGGTGCCTAACGATCGTAATATGAACAGAGTAATAATACCTTAGAGGACAGACGAATGGGGCCTGCGGAACCTGAAGCCGGTTGATCATGCACCGGATTCCCTCAAAGCTCGCCCGCAGATCTCAAACGCGCCAGGTCGAGAACAGATGCTGCTTTTCTCCCTCACACGCACGCTGCAGACACTTTGACGACAAAACTGCAAGCTGGTACTACGCAACAGGCCTCCCTTTTGCGAGGGATGCCTGGTAGCCGAACTCGGGAAAGTTGGCAGGTTTCGAACACGGAAGGGAAGCGGATATCCGGATAAGGCGCCTCGATACCAGCCGACACTATCAGAAATCGCCCTTGGCGAGCGCCTTTGGTTTCCCCCATTTTGATTCCTATGATTCCCATAATAGCTGTTAATTTTAATTTTAATTTATTTTGTTCTATTTTACTATTTTTCCGATATTCCAATCCTTGGAACTCTTTCTTCCTGCCTCTAAAACGATTCCGTGGGCGATCGAAGCTCTCAGCTCAGCGTTCATATGTTAAACGCAAACGGTGTATCCTCGTCTGCGAAGCCCCTCGAAGAGAACACCTCGCCGACAAGTAACGATGTCGGCATGCTGACATTGCCATCCCTGTAACAATTCAATCTGTTCAAATCACACCCACACGCAGGGTTCTTTAATTTTGCCATCTTCTAAGCTTGTGTGACTTATTTCTCGCATACAATACATATACTAGATCTATGTCCCAGATATTTACCACTACTCTACTCCTTGCAATGGTCGATGTTTTAATTTGGCTTAAGTTAATTTTTTTCCCTCGTGTGATTCAAGATGCATATGTGAAATGCATCTAATGTGATTCCTCACAGCGCATGATCATGGGAATTTCACATCTTTCTTGCATGACAGCTGCTGTGAACTTTTTCTCCCTCCTTCGCCCAGCCAAGTCCCCCAATTGGCCGGGTATTGAGTTTTTGACACTTTCGGGCCAACAAATTGCTTATCGAAGCCTCAAACCAAGATAGAGTGTCTGACTTTGTTTGCTCGAACGCATGGTAACATAACAGCATCAATCACAATCTTGATCGCCTCGACCTTGAGACTCTCACCTTGACAATTGACGTTTCAGTTAATTACAATGCCATCACAAATGCCATCGCTCTCTTCTGAATTAAAGGCGGGGCAAGAGCGATCGAGTGATTAATTCGCGAGCGGGTCGCAAAAAAGCCAAGAGATTTAACCCAAGCCGACCAAGAAAGAGATCTTCAAGCCATATCTTTCAATTGACCATGGAAATACGGACGCCTCCGAAAAGGAAGCTGGAAACCGTATCGGAAAAAATGATCCACCATTTCTTTGAGACGTTGTTTTCACCCAAATCCGTACTGTGTGTTTTTCGATTTCTTTTCTTATTATCTGGCTGCTGTTAATTCTCCGTTTACCTAGAACCAGGACATATGCTGAATGCACGCAAAACGCAACTCTCACATCCAGCCCTTTTTAGGCTCTAAGAGAGTGAGAAATATTCCCCACTGTTCGTAGGCTGTCATGTATGGACGGTGTTTCCTTGGTGTTGCCAATTGTGTATATGAATTAATCTATTTATTGCTGCCTATGCGGATCACTCTTATAAGAGGTGTTAAGAAAATGAGGCAATGGCCGTTATACGTATGTAGACGAGACAATAGTGGGATATATATCCTTGGCGAGGCGAGTATATTTCATCTACGACACCGAGATCTAGGGACCTAGCTAAAACACAAGCAAAGAATAAAATTTTTAATATTTATTTATTTATTTATTTATTTATTTATTTATTTATTTCTCTCCTCTAAAGAACATTAAAAGGGGGTGGTGGGTTAAGCTCGTGACGCCCTCTGTAACAGGGCACCTGCTGCATCATGTGCATTCACAATCTCTAGGTGTTTCGCCTGTGCGATAATCACTATATCGTTAGGATGTAATATAAGTGAGCTCGTTCCTTTTTCTTCATAGATTCTAGAGGTCAATCCTATGAGATCGAAATAATTAATATAAGATGCAATGCATATTATAAAAGTGAAGAAAATATCAGCTAACGTTCCAAAGATTTGAGTACGTGGCATACGTTTGCTTTCACAAATCTGGAGCCAAAATACTGTTGGTGGCAGCAGTAGTTAATGCTGAAAAGTTTTTTTCCCCCGATAAGTAAGGTGAAAAAGAAAAAAAGAATACCTGGACTTTAAGAAACTATGTCATTCATTAGGTATATTTGAGCCGTGAGCCGACCGAGGCTGTGCCTCATAGATTTAGTAAACCCTTCTCAATACAACAGGTTAGTACAACAGTCCTGTGGCCTGTTCGGAACACACTCTCGTAACCATTCGGAAGATACGAGGCTACCGAAACGTTAGATCCCGAAACACCCATATCATAGGTGGCTGACATTTGTGTTGTTCTTGTGGTAGTTTGACAAACAGTAACTCTGCTGCTAGGGGAGTCATATACGTTTTTGCCATCATATTTTTTATCTCCGCTAGCATAGTATAGTGGTTAGTACGTATCGTTGTGGATGTCTCGGCTCCTTCGAGAACAAGCTCCGATTCGACCCAGGTTCGATTCCTGGTGCTGGCAACTAACCATTTCATTTTTGGTTTTTTAGCTTTCATAGCAAGAAGCTTTGTCGACTGCTCGTTTAGGCAGGTTGAGCAGGATTTAACTTTGGAGTATATTGTATTATTTGTGTTGAATATTGCAACATTTTTTGCTTCGGATCACGATTACCGTCCAAACGGACGGAGATAATGTAGTGTAGCCAAAGATTGTAAAAGATACACATACCTATATTATAGTAAGTGAAAGATCATGGACAGAGTACTTGAGTAGATACATCGAAAGAAACTCTGAATTTTATACGTTTAATAAAGAATTCCAATTCCCCTGACTAAAGGTTAGATATCATACTTCATTTAATATGTTCTACTTCAATAATCAGATGCCTTAATATCCTACGCCTTTTAGCTATGTCGATATACAGAGCTTCATCCGTGCCATAAATTAAAAAATTTTTGGTTCAAAGTAATTAGCGTAACTAAAATACACACCTAGATCCGCAATATATGCTATAGTATCTTCAGCAAGAGGTATATGTCCCCAACAAATCATAGTAGGCAGATTTCATAATTGATCTTACCATTCATATAGTCTTATTTCCCTAAAGCCAGGGTGGCGGCTTGCCTTGGAAACTAGGTTTGAGGATCGAAGAATGAAAACTGAAAAAAAATATTGAAATCGAAGTGCTAGGCGCTGACTCATTAACAGTTGTTCGCTATCTTGACTTAAAGTTGATTTTCTAAACGGTGTACTGATTTCACTAACAGATATTTCTCCGAAGTCTATAATTATAAGAAACAAGGTAACTACAAAACCGTCTCATCAGATAATTTCGCAGTCTCTTGAATTAATTAAATGGATTAGAAGTTAGATTCCGGTATCAACTTTAGCTTCGACCTTTGATTCCAGATGTTGCCCTTATTAATTGATCAAAGGCCTACTTTGAGTTACAAAGACGAAGGAATAGTCCCAAAGATCTTGATTGCCGAGAAATTCTGCAAGTGTTCACCTTAAAAAATATCTGCTCTATGAGTTTACCTTCTTATCACCACTTGTTCAACCCGGTAAATGGATATTAGTGTGATAATTTAAGAGAAATTCATAAAAGTTAATAGTTAACTAGTGAAGAAGGAAAAATAAAAACTAGAAAAATATCATTACCGACGTTCCTTTATAGTTACGTAGAACCGATAGCAATAATTCTACGTAATACTAGTTTGTATTGCACCAGGAGTAATAAACTCTCATAGGTTCCTTGTTGATTAGTGCCTGAGGAAAATACTGACCAAGAGGGTTCTCGTTCCGTGTTCATATGCATCGAGGCTGTGCTAGTGGGACGGGAGTTTACCTGGCTTTGGCCTTAGATCTCATCTTCAGAAAAGGTTATACTTTTAGCGACTGGAGCTAGTCACGAACATTGCATATAATATTCGCAAGGAACAAGCCGTACTAGAATGTGGAGATTTTCTATAACGGAGGATGTGAGACATATACGTCCCTTTAGCCCCGGAGCTAGAGCTCGTATTACAAGGCCTTCAACGAATTCGCGAAAGTGAGACAGGGGCTTGGAGATGACTTTGGGCTCTAGAAGCCTTTAAGACTATCAACTTATTTTTGGCAACTTATTTTTGGTTAGAATGAAAAGGTTCAAAAGCAGTATATAGTAGCATAGTTTAATTTCTTTTAGTTATATACGAATAGATATAAATTTATATTTTTGTAAATCTATTTACAGATGATCAATCGCTAACAAGCCCAAAACCCTGAACGCCAGAAATAATACGAAATGAGATCGGTCACATCCTCAATTCCTCTTCTGTTGGCCCGAAAGCGAGCCTTTTGCCGTAGGCTAGCCATCCAAGAAATTCAAAGATAACGCGTACCGGGGTAGGCATTGGCGGCCAGATCTCCTTCTCCTTTTTATTGAAGTGTCGTAGCTGGAAGGATACACTCCAAATCATACCACTCTGCTTCATTTCTTCCATTACTGCTTTTTGTATTTTCTGTTCGAATTCATCATAGACAGACTTTGGAACTCTTCGACCGTACAAACAAGCCAGCGTTTCTTCTTTTTGAAGATGTGGAAGTAAAAGTTCTACGAGCCTTTCGGTCGTCGATGCCATTTCCTCACCTGGCCATTCAGGAGCGTTCGGTCCACCCTTTAAATGTTCTTCCGCAATTTTAGTGTACTCCAGATTTTTGTGGAGTAAACTTTCAATTTCTTCGTGCTCGTGGCTCGATTCCGTGAAATCAATGTACGGTTTCATGAGTGGGAACCAGAGGTTTTCTTCGTGACCGTGGTGGCTCTCCAAGATGTGGAAGGCTACTTTGGCGTATGTAAGGAAAGCGGGACGTTGAGAGGGTTTTACGCTTCCAGCCTGGCGGGCGACACAACGAAGAGTACGGCGAACGAGTGCGTGTACGGTGAATAAGCCCACCATAGAAGCAGCTATATCTCGTTAGATGTTTGGGCTTATGGATTTAGGATTACAGATTTATCCTTACCGACGTGATCCTTCATATCGACCGTTGATGCGGATAGATTGAACTTATCAATTTTCAGTGGCTCGACTGGCTCGGGGAATTTCTCCGCGTTTAGGTCGATAACCTGCATCGTTGGCTCTGTAGATGCCATTCTGAATTATATATAGATGTCGGTGTTGTGAATTGAATTGGTGTGTAAATCTTTGAAGACGAAAATGATTATATAATGATCCGATAGAAGGGTTTGGAACAAGTCTGAAGATATAACTATATGGAACCACGGAAGGCGGTATCGTACGCGAATGTAATTCGAATATTCAACTGAGGAAAGAGAAAATCTCACATCTTTATATCAGAGACCTAATCGGGGTTTTCACACCTGACGTGACTTTGTTCGCAGTGACCGAGTGGGGCATCTCGTCTTCATGTGTCAGAATTTCCTTGATCAACCAGGCTCACCCCTGGCAGATGATTCGAAGAGTAATCTTATCCGAACCTCGTTCCACCAAAGATGATACCGGATTGCCATTGTCAAGAATATCAAGAATAATTTAAAATGTCAGACTATGCCAGGTGAAGTGTTTTGTTCGCCGCAGCCACTTCCCTGACATTTCCTATTTTGGTGTTTCGCGTATTGCATCTCTTTTCGGGTCAAAATTTCCCTGCTTCCACTCCACTAGGGCTGAGCGGCGGAAGAGGATATTATAGATATGTTGCTTTCATCAAGAGCCGTGTTTCTCTTGTTCAAATCGGTTGATGGATCCCCGGCATGGCCCACGTTCGGGTCTTGACGGGAAAGCATCACCGTCTTTGTTCAATTTCTCTTGTCTGCCTCAATCAATATCGCCTCACTTAAATCAAATCTTTACGCCCGAAGCGGGTTGGAATTGAATAAAATGTGTTTCGTTATCTTGGGACAAGGTAATGCCAAGCACTGACATCTTCAGCTCTGCTTGGCTAAAAGGAATTCAAGCTTGTAAAACGTTTCGAGGGGAGCTATAAGGTTTAGAATCCTTACACCGACTTGATAATTACTAGGTATCCAAAAACTAGTATAACCTTACACTCTGCGATAAAAGGCCCAGAATGGAAATACGCTAGTGACACCTGACTTCGAGCATCGCCACACAATTTCAGTGGCCCTCGCCACTCCTTCGAGCCTCGCATTCCTTTCCCTCTTTAACGAATTTCCAACCTGTTTTGTTTGCTGGCCTTCGATCAAAGTTAGCGTAAATTCTCCTTATCTGTTGGAAATACAACCTCTTTTGTCGTCTTTAAAGTTTCGTTTATTCTGCAAGGCCGACAACAGTTCGCTGACGAGTCCTTGTCACGTTCTTTTCAAGTTGCTTGATGTTCCGCAACGGCAACCTTATTTTGATGTCTCTTGGATCGTCGCCGTGTGTTTTTTTGGGTGCCACAACACTTCTTTCGAGAATCGCTGAAAACGCGCCATACCTCATAACGAGCGTGGTATACATATTTTCTCCTTCTAATAATTAATGTATATATTGATCCAATCACTTAACTCTTATAATACAGATGATTATATTCTTTGTTTCTATTATATAGAATTTGAAAACATGACATGCGACCCATTGGTTCTAGAGAGCTACTGTTCTAACATACTAGTAAGTGTTTAAAACACGGAATTCTGAATTGGGAACATCGCCAACCCGCACAGCCATGGTAAACCCTTCAGGTCACAATTGATCGAGTGCCCTGTATATTTATGTGGTGTCTCATTTCACGTGGAATCCCCTCACTTCGCGTGTGCGTGTCTGTGTGCGCTGGTCCTAGTTGAAAATAGAATAGCGTCCAGGAGTTCCAAAGCGAGGGTGCTGAATTCGAGTGTGACAATTTCGATCGATCGATCGATCGTGGACTCCGTACCGATTTAATAAATGCCAGAGCATCTGGGCCCGGGGAATTCGCAGGGGCTCCCGGGTATGTACACCCGAACATATATATTTACAGACGCCGGTTGACGAGTACCCCGAAGTTCAACCCAAGAATATTATATTAAAAGTGTACAAAAATAACAGTCCCTTGATGAAAGCCAAGGTGCCCAATTATGCATGCATCAACTCGTGAGGTCATCCATGTTTGTAATATTTGCACGATTCCTATTTCTTCCACCGTAGACTTCCGTTTTCTAGAATGTGACACATCGGAATATATCAGCCACGAAAGTGGAATATCGTCCGTATTATTAGCTTTTTTTTTTTTTAAAAAAAAAAAAAAAAAAAAAGGTGCTTGTGCCTCCTCCTCTCACCTCCCACTCTGTTCCCAGCACAAAGCAATCGCCGTGAGTGTGTCGATCGGGAGAACCAAGAATTCACTAATTCAACCCAATAGACCCTAGGGTATCAGCCGTTGAACCAGCATCCTAGGCTACACAAAAAGAAAGGCCCCCTAGAACATGCTACAGGGCAAGCTCAAGGAATGTTGCACAAACAATTGTACGAAAATATATAAACTTTTTCAAAATCAAATGTATTTAAGGTCCTCTTGCATGAAGAAGGAAAGAAGCCACCTCGATCGCACCAATAGGGCGACTGCAAGTATCCCATTTCCGGTGAGACGGGTTTTAAAATTCCAATGTCTTGTTTCCGGCCATGCTGATTATAAAATTTAGCAACTTTACGCACAACGGGCGTCGCAGGCCAACAGGCACAGAACTTCCAGCCTATGCTTTACAACGATACCATGCTTCATTAATCTCTGCGTCTGCTTGTTAGATGCTATCTGGTGATGTTGTCTATTTGTGTTTTGTTCTGGTCCAACCAACTGAAACAACATTGATTTGGCAAAGAGGTTGTAAGCACGGTTGACGAGTTTTCCAAGTGGCTTGCTTCGAGTGATAATGTTATAGGTATTATTAAACTTCTGCAAATCCTCACTTACGACACTAGTAATAATTCGACCTTGCGGCGGTGGTACTGTAAAAAAATCCTTATACCTTTTTTTTAGAACACAAACATCCCGGCGAGGCATATTCTGAGAAGCTGAGGCACAATCTTGGGAGGAACAGGCTGCCTTTATTGGACGAATATCGTAAAGTAGATAAGTAGATTCTGCATAGTTTGTCCCGATCTGGAGTCCTGAGCGAAGGAGAAACAATCTGTGAAAGTTTCAGTCTGGTCGCCTATCGATCAAAGAAATCAAATGACAACCTGTCCCTCTCTTAGCTTGGTCTTGTTGGCAGTCAGAAGTAATTTTGCTCTCGAAAATGTGATAGCAGCCTTTAAAACAGTATCACAAAATTTTATTAGTCTACTTTGTTTTTAGTTTCGTATTGCTAACGAGTGATGGAGGATGATGTTATGCAGCTAGAGAGACTTGCATATTTAGCACTCCCTCGTAAAATATGAGGAAGTGGTGTGAAACAGGCCAGCGAAATGCATGCGGTTGGCTGGGGCATTCTAGACGATGGCGAATAATGAGCTACCTGTCTGGACTTGGACAGCGTGGTGTAAAACTGAACTCGCCCTGGCCTCGTCACAAGATAAAGTTCCGTTAAAAATGTTTTGCAACAGGCAACGGCGTCCTGTGCCGCAAGAAATTTTTCGAGATTAAATGAGAAATGTTCCACCTCAAAAAACCATCGGAAAATGCGTAATGCATGCGGAGGGATTTTCGTTGCCTTGGACTAATTCTCCTTGTGATGAATTCATAGATTTAGATTTTAAGGCTAGAATATTCCATTTAGTTTAGCAAAATCGTTTTTGTCGAGGAATCAAAGCCTACTAAAAAAATAAAATCATCAAAATTAAAACCCATGTCAACAGCCGTTCCAAAGCTTGAGTCACACGAAAACGGAAATGGTTTCTAATTGCCCAGAAGACATAATATTTGTCTAAGATAAAAATGAGAAAAATGGAGGGAAAAAAAGAAAAGGAAAAAAGTGGTGTGTGGAGATATCGACCAGGATTTCGATTAACGCCCTTGCGTGATGGGACATGCTACTTGGTAATGCATTGCGTCGTATTCCACGGTTCTCTCTCCAATTGAATCGCTTTTCAACATGACTCGGCGGAAAAAATAAATAACATTGAAATACAAAAACTGACTGATATTCAAGTGACCTGGGGATTCAAAGGGAAGGGATGTACGTTTGAGTGAATCTTGTGCGAACAAAAATATTGGTGATAAGGGCGCAGCAAGGGTGTAATGTGCGCATATTTATATTATTCATACTTGCGTCAAAACTAAAAGCAAAATCCACTGGTATAATACGATACACGTTTAAGCGCTAGAAAGGAACGCTTAATTATTCAAATGATACTCGCTAAGATGCAGGACGACAAAAAGACCAGTATTCCAAGACTTGACAAGGAATGAACAAACCATGATCCCCAAAATGTGATATGTATAAATAAAAACGAATAGGAAGGATGAAAATTTTATGCAGAAAAAGAAAGGGAAAAATTAAAGAAAGCAAGGAAAAAAAATCAGAAATTAAAGACATGCAGGTTTCACAGGGCACACGTAATCATCTTCGGCTATGTGGCCTGTGATAGTTAGAAGTTCTTTGATCATTCCTTGATCTCCGTTGCAACGTCTATTAATGAATTCCTCAAGCTTGAGTCTCTCTATGCCTTTTTGTTGTCGATACCGCTGAAGTGCTGCTCGAAGACGTTCGTTTTCTTCCTGAAGCGGCGACTTGCCCGGTAAGGCGTAACTGGGTTCTCTCTTGACCCGGGGCTTGCCTGATGCTCCATTATAGTATAGACTATGTTGCTCGAGCATCCTTGCCCGGTACTCTTCGATTTGCTCATCGGTGTCTTCCTCATCACGTTTAGGGGTCTCAGCTTCAAGAGGTGGCCCAACGGAAATGTTTGTGATGCTAGCAGCTCGACCCTCTCGCATTAAATTACGATCTGTAGGTCGATGTTAGATCTTGAAACTATAAAGGTCTTTCATATATGCAATGAAAGGTCTTTGAAGCTTACCTCCTCCAGCTGGTGATGGCTCTGGGGCGGTCCTGAGGATGTCGGGAAATGGCGGTCGAGAACTGCCTGGACTTCCTGCACCCCTTTGCGGAGTGTTTGCCTCGGTTGGGGGGGCGCCGTTGATAATATGACCAGTATGCAAAGGGGGTATTGAAGGCAGTTTGTTCTCGTGAGGCCCATTCCGGCGGTCGAAATCAGGCTTCCGGGAGACATCATCGGGCCTATCCCATCGGGGTCTATCCAGTGGAAGATCGCTGAGGCGTGGTAGCTCACCAAGTCGTGGAAGAGTGTTTTGAGAAGACGCAGGTGTTTCCCATTTGCTGCTAGATTCCCGCCCTATTTCCGGAGGCAAAGGAGAGTGTTTTGGTGCCAAATCCCTGCCCCGGTGTTCTGGTTGGTCCGCATGGAAAGGCGGTTGCCTCAATGTTTCTGAACTCCTGGCGTTGATCGAAGAAAATCCAGCAGGTCCGATGGGTGAAGGTGGGTACCTTGACGGGCCGAAATCGCCAGCTCCCGGCCGAGAGTCAGGAATTTGTACGCTAGGGATCCTATCTGATTCTGTTGGTCTGGATGACCAAGGGGCCTCTGGTCCTGATTCTGGGTTGGTTCTGAGAGAAGGAAGAGCAGGTCCTTGGTTCGAAGAGACTGGAAGATGATGTCGATGCAGAAAAGGATTGAAATTAGCTGTAGGACTATGTGACTGTGGCGGTTGCTGTTGTTGCTGTGATGACCCTGAGAACGAATTAAAGGCCGGATATGTGTACAATGGATGAGGAGGTGGGCTATTGCCATCTTCCTGGGGCGAGTCTTCAAGAGAGTCTCGTCTTGGACTAAGTCTCCTTCTTTTAAGAGAACTTGGTGAGTGATATACGGACTCTGAGTCCCGATATCCGTAGATTAAAGCATCCTCTTCCATCTGAGCCTTCGTTCGTCTCCTCCTGGGTCGCTTGTCTTTTGCGCCGGGCGGTCTGCCATAGCGCTTCCTTGAGCGAGCATCATCATCTAATTCACTGCCATCACTATAAGGTAGTGATCCAGGTGGAACAGCCGTTGAACCAGGATAACTGAAAGGACGAGGAAGAAATTCCTCCCGTCTGCTAGACATTGCGTCAGGCGAGGGAAATGGGGAGTTTAAAGTTTGCTGATGCTGGCTTGCTCCAGGCTGGAGATATGGTGTGGGACGATGATGGTGATGGTGGTGGTGATGGAAACTCGGGAGGTTATTGCCATTGTGAGCCGGAGGCCCGGAAAGACTTGGTAGTGCGTTTGCAGAGGCGTTTAATTGATCGCCAACAGCAGATGATATGGTAGGTAGCGTATTTTGCTTATCGTCCATAATAAGAGGGCTTGCGGATTCTAGTCTTCCGCTTATTGGACCAACCGCAACGGTGGAGACAGCAGTCGAAGGTGTGGTTAAAGCTGATGAAGGATTTGAAGAAGCAGTACTTGCAGACTTGTGTATGACTGGAGATACACCTGTGATCAAGGAAATGCTTGGTTTTTCCGAAATACCAGGAGTTCGATGGCTAGTTGAAGATTGCAAGGACGAATACTGCATTCCGTTCTTGATAATGGAGGACGAAGAAGCATCGACGTTCGTCAAGAGATCACTACGCCTGGGCTTGATATCATTGCCGCCATGGATATTCTGGGAGATACTACTGTGATTGTTGCTGCTGCTATGGCGGTGGTGAGAGTGGGAAATTATATTCTTATTTATAACGCCGGGCTTGAGACTGAACGGTGTGATGTGGGTCGTGCCATTCGTGTTGTTCTGGTTGTTGCTGTTGGTGGAGCTGTTGGTATCGAAATCGACTGCAATTGCAACCAGAGGTGCCATAACTTGCTCCTACGGCAGGAGCAGAAACGATGGTAGAAACGACCCGGTGATCTGGGACGCTTATATTAGTAACAGGCGTCTTTTTTTTAAAAAAAAATGTTTTCCCGTTCTTTATATATATATACTTTAAATGTATATATTTTTCGAGACGCAATGTAGGCGAAAACGAATGGCAAAGTTTGAACAATCGAGGCGGTTCGACAGTTTCAAATAAAAGGAAATAAAACCGTATACGGTCATGTATGGGATTTTTATTTCCTTTTTACCTGAAACCTTTTTGATGTGTAATCAAATAAATAAATAAATAAATAAATAAACTCGACCACGACAGAAGCAGGATAATAAAAAATAATAAGAATAATAAAAAGATGAAGGACGAAGGAAGGAAAGCTGAGATCAGTGGTATATGCAAGAGGTGTCTGTGTGTCTCCTTCCTAATGATGACAAAGAGGCGACTGACTGAGTTCCCTCGATCAGATCTCTTTATAATATTTTTTGTTTTCCTTTGGAGCACATATATAAAGTTTTAAAATAAAACAAGACTTATAAAAGCTTATACCCGGAAAGAAACAACTGGGCCTACCTTCTCTTTATAGAATTAACAGTTCATGGACTGGAATTGGCTGAAAATTGAAAAGGAGGGCAAGCTTTTAGAATAGATTTGGGCCCACCAATATTATTATAAGACGAAGCGTCTCCACCTTGGAAATGAACAAAAATGTGAAATGAACGAGACCAAAGAAAAGTAAAGGTCCGCCAATCCAAAACCGAATGAGATGAATAAGATTCGGGTCCTTGTTTTAAACTCTGGTCGAAACGGTATTTATTTGGTCCAAAATTATTATCCGTTAGCACGGAACCACCCAGGTTTACCGAGATCTGGCTCTGGCGTGGCCCGGGCCCAATTGTTCGGGCACGACTGGGGTGAAAGAAACGAGTTTGCTGGGATCCAAGAAATTCTCCTGAAGAAAGGAATTAAGATGATGGTTCGTTTCCTTCGAATTAGAAAAAGAAAGAAATAAAAGAATAAGATTAATCTTGTTTTCTCGAAAGAGTCTTTCTTTTCTTCGATATGCAAAAAGCCGTCCGAAGAATGAGAATGAACGTGCAAGCCAGCCAAATGGATTTGTGCCTGTCTGTTCTGTGTCTAAAAGTCGAACGGTTGAAGGTTTTCGGATACCTTTCTGAGTTCCACAGGGCTGCCGGCGGTTGTCCAGAGCACTCCTTGTTCTTGACTACCTAGCCTATAAGCTGCGTACTTTTGGCGTTTGCCGTTTCCTCCCTCGATACGCCAGACCCTTCGATTTTCTAAAACAGAAAACTAATTCGAAGGAATTTGGGGGTAGAAAGATAATAACTTTTGAAAAAACAAGAGCAAACGCAGATTACATGTTCTAATAATAAGTATTCGTTTCCGCTTGTTTATTCGCACTGGTTTGGAACCGATTAGTGGTGGAATCCGAGTTGTGGAACACTGCCGCTTTGACCCCCTTCTCGATTCTCAATTAGTCGCTCACTCCCTTTTCTCTTGAAGGAGTGTCTATGCGTTCTTTGCTGTGCAGAGTCGCAATCCTCCAGTTCAGACGACGAAAATATGACGAATTTTATTCTTTCTTTCTATTCGATTTCTTCTTTCCACCTCGGGTATATGCTGACGGTATGTCTGCTGAACTGCCTCGTTTAGTGATACATTCTTTCGTCCTGAGCTACTGCAATTCGGGTTCGTCTGGGCCAGTCAAATCTTCGACGTGCTAACCACTTGTAGGATTTGCACCGTCATAAAACGAAAGATAAAGAGCCTAGGCTGAGTGTGCCATCTATCGATTTGGGATTTCGTTGTATTGCATATGGTGAAGCAGCCGTTTATTGTGTAGCTTCTCAAGCTAACTAAAGACCGTGAAATTGTGGACGGATGGAGGGAACTTGGGTCAAGATATTCGAGAAACAGAAGGGCAAAGTCGCAGAACTCAACCTTTTGGAATAACGAATCGAAAGGAAGGGGAGAAAGGAACAAAAGGAAATAGCTATTAATGTCCCCACAGCGGAAATCTTTCATAAAATGGAAAATATGAATACTATATTCTTCTGTAAAGAGAGACGGGATCTCAGTCCGTGTCTTATTGGGATCCGGTACTTTCGCCCACAACAAAGCATGGACCCACCTGGAATCCAATCGGTTGAAACTTTGGTTTTTCTAAATAGCCTAATGCCCGAACCAGAATTGAGTTTCTGGCGCACAGTCCCTCGTTCGGTCTTTCAGGTGGTGGGGGATGGTTTTGTGCAAAGTGTAATTAAGTATAAATTCTTTCACGTAATATTCAGCTAAGTGCTGAGAATGCGAATTCCGCACACGAGGATCAAGTTTTCATCGATTCGTCCTTTTAAAAATACAGTCGGTTCGATAGTACAACTATTAAGCCTAACACGTGAATCCCTAAAAGTGAGAGGGATGGGACTCAGTGTTACTATCCACTCGACCATGCGAACTAGCGAGCCGCTGTTTTAAAAACCTTGTTCTAGCTTCCAGACAGACTTGTCAAAGGAAAACCATATTCTGGTGAGTACCGCATTGTGGATTTGTGTTAAAAGTGTCACAGAAGGTAGGGTAGATGTAAAACCCTGTCCGCCTCCAGGTTTCTCACCACACGGAAGAATTGGAGTTGGGGTCCCATGCAGAAAGATTTCCTGAGGAGTCGCATGTTATTGACTTGGAAGGTCAGAAGGCCTCCAGGATTGTCACTCTCTTTTTTCGAGCACCTGTCGTTATGCTTTGTGGCCTGCCACGGGGTAACTAGAAAATGGGATAATATTATAGAATAATGCAAATTCATTAACGCCAAAGCATATCGCACTGATAATGGCATATTCCGAGAGTCATCAACGGTGACTATTAAGTAAATTGTTGCATAGTAGGCTTCACCTGCTTCGAAAATTTAATTCTCCACTAAAATAATCATATAAGAAATTGAAAATTAAAGATTGAAGATTAAAAAACAAATCTCTTCGCTTGGGATTAAGAAACTCGCCAGCTGTCAATGCCCACTTAACAAGAATAAAATCGTCTGATCTTGACAACTGACAAGTAGCAAATTACGCAAACCGAGCCTAAACCCGTTGAGCGAAACATCCGTGATAAACGGGGCAACCAGTGTCCCCGTATTGCCATCGAGATGACAAGAAACATCCAACAGTTCGTCGTAGGAAGGAAATTAACTTATAAGTTTATAAAATCGCCATTTTATGATCCATCAAAGGGCGGCCGACGGTGTTACATCGTTCCTTGCCCGGTAAGTAAACAGTTTGGCATCTTGGGCATCATCCCGGGACCAACATTAGTTCCCTTTAAAAGTGAGCGTCTCCAACTAGCTAGGTCCAGCGAGACCAAGTCGAGTCAAACGCTCCAGAAAAACACGATTATAATCTCAACACCCAAGTTGTTTTAAATCAATTTCTTCGGGGGACCATTCAACTTCGAGCCCAAGATTGCACATTTATTAAACACTAAAGATAGGCGTATTTCCGTAAAAGAACTCAAGCTAGCTGAAAAAACCATTACTGCATGATGCAGAGTACTCGCATTTTACATACATTTGCCACGGCGGCATTATTGGAATTACTCCGAAATACGGACTCTTTATACTATATCGAACGGAGTTCCGTATACATATGAGCAAAAATTGAAGGTTTAACCTCAGAAATTAGCAAAAATTACATTTTCTTTGTTTTTTTTTAAATAAAATTCGGATTCAATCAGATTCCGCAAGGGCTTCGGAGGCAGTGTGTAATGTGGGTCAGCAATCCACCTGGGCCAGGTCGAATGATATTGTTTCCTGGATATGGTCTACCTAGGTACCTGTTTTCCCACGAGGCACAATCGAGCTCGGTATCTTTTAGTCGAAGAGGTTCAAATTTGTTGCCTAAATATAAGATCATTTGAATATATTAGACCACGCAATAACCGTTGCATGTTCAGATTTGGGTGACGAAAGCACTCGTGGATACCTCAGGCCTTCGGCTTCTATGCACAGAACATCGGATGTTTTATATTAGCGGGCTGATGATAGGACCATCGGACGAAATTTTCCGTCGTCCAAGCGAAGGTGGCTTCAACCGGCAAATGGCAATCTTTCCTCAGATTTAGCCATGGGCCATCGGATCTACCTTTGTAATTTTCAGCTGGACTTCCAGAGAGATAACCAGTGGAGAAGAGTCGAATCAGGCTTCTGAGGTTTATACGACGATCAGCTTGGACGTCGAGAGAGACGCTCTCTGGATTGATTTTCGCGAATACCTTGGCTGGATTCGGTCAGATTGAGACACGGAACGTGAGAATCGATACGTCTCAATTTAAAATGGTGGCCGGGGTATTTTGTCGGCATTGGGCCTTGCTTTTGCAATCGTACCGCTCGGGCTTAGCCAACAGAGAAGGGAGCATCCGCACGATTTGATGCATTTCCTCGTTCGAGCTCGACGCTCCACCCAACAACAAACAACAACCTGGGCACTTTGATCTATCGGGTCCACCAGGGCACTCGTTCCTGAACCGCTGACGACCAAGACAAAATATATTAAATTTCGTAAGTCCTCGATTATACGATATACGCATATATGAGATAAATTGGTTTACAAATTTGTATGGATCGATAGACGAGCTGAGCTACCACAGTTTCAACCACTCGCAGACCTGGAAAAATTTTCAATTTCAACCGAGAAGGCGAGTGATTGTTATACGCCTGTTCGGAGGAACCTGGTGGGGGATTACGAAAGGGCTCAAAAGCATGGAACTTATCATTTAGCCTTCCAAAGTCCAAAAAATCGCTTGCGCACAGACAAGCCTCGCCGGATCAGCCATTTAGGGGAGTCTTATTATTGACACCATGCACGCGGAATCTACCGAGGACCTTATCCTGTGCAGATTAATCTATTCGCGCAAACTGATTTTTCTACCAGTTTATCAGGTAAAAGACAACTTTTTGGGGCCAAAGCAATTCCAGCTCGAACCGAAAACAGACAAAGCAAACGAGAAAAAGTCTGGAGAGAAATTTCGAAAAGAAGGGGCTCCGATCCGTGATTTTTGTTTTAATACTGATTACACCGGAGCAACCCAAATGTGCATATATGAAGATTAGCCTTTGTTTGTACACTAAGGCTGCACATGCCTAAAATACAATGAGTGGTTCCCGGCGCCAAATAACGGAACCGGACCACTTCTTCCGTTGCTGGGGCCAGTTATGCTGCCGTCTCTTCGGAATCTGGAGTACAGTCGACAGCCAAAAGTAATGAGACTTTTGCTGGCCGTGCACACGTTGTATGGTGAATACTTCAGTTCAAACTTGCCCTCTTCACCATTATTTTTATTGTGGCTTTGAAAAACAAAATTTACACGTTTAAAATCCTTGCATCTTTTTTAAATGAAAATCTTCAAAATTCGGTGAAGTCACAAAGAACAAAAAAAAAACCCCCCATTTGCGGGAGCACGGGTAACAAAAGTCTCATTATTTTTGGTTGTCGACTGTACGAGAATAAAATAAACGGGTTCCTTGAAAAACACAGCGCAGGTTTCTAATCCTGGTTACACAGCCCGTTTAGCCTCAAGTAAACGCGAAGCAAAGGCTCGTCTCAACCGTTTTACTAGCTTTTTCGTGCACGGATCCTGATATATCTGGCTCAATGCCTTTACTACCAAATGTACACATATGTACATACGTATCTTCCATGGTTGTTTTAATCTGCGGTCAAGATGACCCCGTCGGTAGGAACCATTCCGTCCGGCAGCACTGAGCTCGGTGTATACCTCTCCAACGCTCCATATTTGGCAGAACGGAATGATTCTCACGAACTTCTTCTCCTTCTAGTCCGCAATGGCGCCAAGAAGTTTTATAATCGGCACGATCTCTGGGTATGATTATAACTTCGTCTCGTTTAAACTAGACAGGAACCATGTTTTATGTTTTTCTATCTAAAACCCTCGTGTGGAGACTCTTCAACAAACCTCCACAGGCCGGCCTCTCTGGCTGCGAGCTGCACTGCTTCCACTTCTAAACTTGTTACAGAACGATTGATTTCCGCGTATCTCGAATTTCCAACATCCTTTCCTCTATTTGCTTTGCCAACGTGCGCGGCAGGATGATATTGGTCCATGATATTCACATAAGTGTCTTTGCTCACGTGCTCTGCTAAATACCTCATAATTTCCTTACCCTCTTCAACGTACGTCGGCATGACGAGATGCCTGACCAGAACTCCACTTTGCGCAATCCCGTCAAAAGTAAATTTTAAGTCACCAACTTGTTGTTGCATGAATTTTATCCCTTCTTTTGCCATTTCTGGATAATCGGGTGCTTTCAGCAATCTTTTCGAAGACACAGGCGATGATAGTTTGAAATCTGCCAGGTACACGTCTACCAGTCCGTCCATCAGAGATAATGATTCTGGACCATCATAGGCGGACGTATTGTAAACGATCGGAATTTTCAACCCCAGGGGGATCGCCGCAAGGATAGCTAATGCGAGCTGTGGAACTACATGCTCAGGTGTAACAGCATTGATATTGTGAACATTCCCTGTGAGGTCTTCGTTTAGCATGATAGGAAGCAAAACTCTTCTCGTGTTCAGCTTTCTAATTAGGGAAAGGTGCTAAAGTTCTCATCGGGAAACGGTTGACATACCCACGGTTTGTAGTTTAATAAACCATTCCGCTAGTTCTTCAGGCGATAGATCAAAACCAGCTCGTTGATGGGATATATCGTAATTCTAATTCGAGGAATAATAGAGGCTGTCGGTTAAATACAGACTGTCGAAGCATAGACGTTCAAGGGTATTTGCAGTGTCATCAAGGATCAAGGTAGTTTTTACCTGACAAAAGGAACATCTCAAACTGCATCCTATTATGCCACCCGAAGATTCCGCAAGATATATTTTTAATAGGCAAGTTCCGAAAACCGTTCGCGATCTCGTTAAAAATCTTATAAAAGCAAAGAAATATATAATAAAAAAAAACTCTTACCGGAAAAAAATACGCTTCCGCTCCCGAATGTTCCTTGAATACATGGCTCCTCACCAAAGTGAGGTGCAATAGCTATTTCGAAAGAAGGATGTACCCCGAGTTTTGTCAGCATTATTCAGACCATGGGTCAGAAGAAGTCAGATAGAGAGAGCTATGTACTCGAAACTTTGACCTTCTCGCCAATCATGCAGTACCCCGTCTCGCCGGCTAACCGGTTCACTCCACACCTGCGGGGACATATGTTGCAATTTCTCAAATGCTCGATCGCCTGCTCTTTCTTCTGAGAGATCTGAGCGTCGGTCAGAAGTCTATATCGGGGGATATAATTATCCAACAGAAATGCACTCGGTATGTGGGCCGTCCTGCGTGGTACGAGCGCCCGAGGCAGAAACCTGTGAGACCGGCGGGTAATTTGAGAGGAAATGCTGAACATTTGAAATTTGCTGTCTAATAGCTTTCGATATACATGTGTAGATATAGTTTGGAATTAATTGGAGTTCGAAGGTGGAATTTCAAAGGGAGCCTTGCAAACAGACTTTAAAAAAATAAAGATTCCGTGGGAGTTGAAGTCACAAAAACACTGCGCTAATGTTTTTCTTAAGATCTTGCTTGCAAGCTAGAGAAAAGGCGGATTCCACCCGGGATGCAGGTACTTAGTGACGTTTACATCGACGGCATATCGATGGCATGCTAAGACATAGTCGTCGAATAACTGAAAGAATTGGAGGAAAGGCTAAGGCAATGGCGAGAGGCCAATGGTAGAGACTTTACAACAAAAACAACACACCCATTCAGCCGGTGCATTAGAAGATAGAGGTGCGGGTATGAGACTGGCGCCAAACTAAGTAAGTAGAATTGTTAGGCGAATAACATTTAGTGTAAATAGCTCAAGGATCTTCCGCGACTCTAGACGAAGAGCTGAGCCGTCCCAAATTAGACTTGTCGAGTGAAGGGGAATTTGTTCTTAAGGTGAATGGCACAATTGCTAGAGCGTGGCAATGTACAATCATGCTTCATATAATATATATCTTCTGATAAAGGTTAAAACGAAAACGCTCAGGAACGTAACATATCTGGTTATTCAAACGAAAAGCATAACAATAAATGGAGGGGTATCACATCGCGAAAGATTGATGAAAAGATTCATCCAGTCCAGGTAGAAGGGGGAATGATAGACACAAATCTAGAGGAAATAGTAAGGCATGGGTTTCTTCGATGGCATACCCCTCGAATCTTGAGCAGCGGCCTCGAATACTCTGTAGCGCCTTCCAGGACCACCTCGTTTCATGGAACCCCCCATATATGTGCTCGCTAGCCTTCGAGTGTTCTCTCTATTAAATAGCATCTCCTCTCCGCCGCTCCTTAGGACGGCATTTGAGTTGTCTTCCCCTAGCTCTAGTATGGCTGCTACGTTACCGCATCTGTAGCAGTAATTCGGAGCAGACCATACAGTTACAATACTGGAATCAAACATTTCTTTGAACCCTTCCATAACAAGTTGATGGGCACGGGCGATGAGAGTTAGATTGTTAAGATGATTGAATTGCTTGACAATGTCTGCACCGAAAAGGAAACCCGCACCACGAGGAGATAAACCCCAGCCGTCGATTTCTTTGAATAAAATTAGCGCTAATCCTTAGAGGAGTGATAAGAGACAAAGTACCTTCAGGATCGCTCCATAGCAAGTCACACATAGCTCCATCATGGGGTACCTCCTGCTTTCTATCTAGTAATCTGATTTTGTCGACAGAATCTATGAGGGGACTGAGTCCCCCATGGACACATAGTATGGCGCCACCAGTATTAGCAGGCGCATTAGGAGTTGTGGTGCCTCTGCTACTACTGCCTGCACCGGTTCCCGTGACGCCTGTTAATAAAGCTCCAGCTGGGCCAGAGCTAGACAAATGAGGAAGAGCAGATGGTGTCAGATTTGTTGAATTGATCATTCCAGCATCTCGTCGTGACATTTGCCTTGTAACGACACCGCCCAACCCGATGACTTCAATTTCAACCTCATCCTCTGCTTCTCTAATCTTCATTTCTGCATCTTCGCCATCTGTTGACCGTGTAGGTTGAACGGAGGACCCAGCTCCTATTACCAGAGCCCCAAGCGCCAAATAATCAAATACATCACAGCAGTACCGCCAAACATTCGCCGAGCCGTACTTTCTTATGCATTCGTCGTAGAAGCCATAGACGGTAGTGATCTGCCGCGATTCGTGATTTCCTCGGATAAGGGTAATTCGATCTGGATACCGAACTTTAAGGCATAGGAGGAGGAGAAATGATTCGAGAGAGTAGAAACCACGGTCCACGAAATCACCTATTTTGAAAAGTTTATTTTCCATAAGCTTTTGCAATGATTGTTGTTAGGACGATTAATTGCCCAGAGTGGCTGATATTTACCCATGAAGAGATAATTTGTGTCGGGACAATCGCCTCCGACTTTGAAGAGCTCCATCAGATCGTGGAATTGGCCGTGGATATCACCGCATATTGTGACCGGAGCGTCAACGACTTGGACGTTCGCTTCCTCAATAAGGATCTCCCGGGCTTTGAAACAAATTTCGCGTACTTGCAGCTCGGGAATGGGTCGACATTGTCGGAGTTGCTCAATGGCCCTAATACACTCAGGATAAGGTTGCGGCAATCAGCGGTCAAAATTCGTGCGCGATCGTGAAATATATGGAAACGGACTTGTCTAGATCACTCATTTAAGATATCTTCGACCGGCGAGGATGCGACGATAAGAAGGGGGTTGTAATAAGTCGGGCGACTCGAGTGCACTATCAGCGGTCGCGAACCAGATACTCGATCTCTAGCTGCAGCGGGCACACACAGCCAACAGGAACCGACAATCTTTTATGTGAAGCGAAAGCAAGATACTATTGAGCGGGAAGATGGGGAATATGGGGACCTGCGTGAGCTAGGGTTCGTAAGGGTAGCGTGATAACGTCGTGGGGTAGTGTCGAGGTTGGAGATGCGTTCTTGGAAGGCGGTCTGATTATTTTCTTTATTTTCTTTTTTGAGATCTCCTCAACACGCGCCTCTTACCTAACGTCCTCGCAGCTCGAAAGCAGCTAGCGACGCCAGAGCCGACGAACAATAACGAATTCGAACGGAGAGCTACAAAATGGCAAAAGTACCCCAAACAAACTCCGGTGGGGTTCGTGTTTACATACGCTAGGCCACTTTCTAAGTGTTCGCAGTCGCCTATTATAATATATATTACATCTTTGATCTACGAGAGCTCTGACCCTTGTTGTTTTTATAATTTTATTTTCAGACGAACGGTTTCGACAGGTACTTTCGAGTATGGATGTCATCCCAGAGGATCGAGATATCAAGGCGTTGAAGCATTCGAATCCTTGGCTCGCAGATATCAACAGGCGAATTCCTGAGCTTCTCTGGGATACACGAGATGGCAAGAAAGAGCTACGGCTGAGAGTCAAAGTAGTAGATCACCATCATATCTTAACCAGAGTACGTCGCTGCTAACCTCATTACTCTGGCAAAGTTTTCGATTGTTGATCTTAAATTCATTGAGAACTATAGCTTGAATCCTTCCAGGAATTCCCTCAACTGTTGGACCCAATATTGGCAGAATGCATAGGAAACTTAACATCTGCCTTTTCTACATATCTGTTATTGGAAACCACTCAAGATGGTTCGGTCACGGATCCCGAGGATAGGAGCAAGGTCAATACGGTTGCCGCCTTAGGTCAGCTTCTTTATGTTTGGATGAAGGTCCGAGGGCCGAAAGTCGTCCTACGCTTTCTGTACAATGATCCAAAATGGCTGGAGCCAATGCTTGGGGTCTTTGAAGAGAGTGAGAAGCTCATCGGCAAATCCGACGCATCGGCCAACATTCTCAGTGATGTTGTTGAAGAGAAATTTAACGCCTTGCCGGCGCCGAACACTGTCAACAAGTCAGGCTTATCATGGCATCTACGATACGTCGCATTGATGTGGATCTCTCATTTACTCTACACACCATTCGATTTAGTCACAATCGCGGACGAACCTGCATTGAATCCTCCTGTTCCACTAGTCAAAGTCCCTGCATTTCCAACTGGAACACCAGAGGTGGCAAAGAGGGTGGTCAATATTGCTTGTTGCAATATACACTCTGCAGGGAAGGATAGAGAAGGGGCATCCGCAGCTATCCTCCGCCTTGTGGTTCGTAAGGACGTCTACGTATATCTTCTGGATTGGTTTATCAACTGGGTTGGAGATGTCGTTCGCCTTTGTGTTACGGGTAACCGAAGGGAAGATGGCAATGGTGTCGCTTACGTTTATTTGCTCATGGGATTGCTCAGAACACTCTCTGGTATATTTGCATCTGGAGAACGATCGATCGTTGGACGGAGCGAGCTGTTGGAGAAAACATACGAAACTGTTGTGCGAGAGCTATACACGGATGAATCAAAGCTGGTATCCGAAAATGCTATGCTCCGAAAGACACTTTGCAAGCTTCTGCGCAACCTATCCTATCTATATTTACCTCCACCAGGGCAGTCAGACTCACAGGATGGTCCTCCAGAGCAAGTAGAAGAAATGATCGATCAGCTTCTTCGCCTCCTGGATGACCGGGACTCGCTAGTTCGTTATGCTGCATCCAAATCTCTTAGTCTCGTCGCGTTACGCCTGTCAGCAGCAGATCGAAGCCAGATTTTCGAAGCCGTGATCGAACTATATGATTCGGATGTCCTATATCCCAACCGCGCACTAACAAAACTTGATCCTAAGCAGAGACATCGAAAAGATCTTTCGCAAGTATCAGTTCACCTCTGGCATGGGGTCACATTGACGGTAGCAACCTTCCTCCGATTTCATGCTGCCACCGTATCGATGTTACCAAAAGTTTTGGATTGTATCATCACAGCGCTAGCCTTCGAACAACGAAAGGCAACCTTTGCGACCGGAGGCAACATCCGCGACGCAGCTTGCTACGCTGCATGGAGTCTAGCAAGAAACTATAAAACGGAAGAAATGATCACTGAGAAGCCCATGCCACCCTACCCGGAGACGATGACATTACCACAGCTGCTAGCGCAAGAGCTAGTCATAGCAGCATGCCTCGACCCTATCGGAAATATCCGTCGTGGTGCTTCTGCTGCTCTTCAGGAGCTCGTCGGAAGGCACCCCAACATGATTCTGGATGGCATCTCTTTGGTACAAGTAGTGGATTATTCAGCAGTTGCCCTTCGGAGCAGAGCTAGTACGGAAGTTGCTTCTAAGGCCGCTATCCTTGGTGAAGCATGTTATTGGGGCGGCCTGGTCAATGGACTAATCGACGAATGGCGAGGGATCGGCTTACAAGAGTCTGCTGGTAGGATAATTGCTGCGAAAGGAATCGGCTCTCTGGCAAAAATCGGGATTCTCGAGTTGAATAGAAAAGAGGAGGTGTGGAGCATCACTAGAAATATTATCAAAAGACATGGCGCTGGTGCCACTCTTGACATTGAAGTTCGCCATGGTAGTTGGTATGCACTTGCGGACATCATTTTTACACTGATCAACGAGCTCCAAGAAAAGGATCCAAAGCGTCTGGCTGATATTCTGGCTGATATGAAAGCCAAAACCGGGGTATTTGATGTTTTTAATGATGTTAGACCACGGGATTTCGTCCATCCGGTCCTGAAACCAGAGATGACATGTGAGGCAGCGGCATACTTGGTTACAGCACTTGCGGATGCTGCAAAGATAATGTGTGCTCAAGGGTATCCGGATCTCTCCATAGCGCTGCTACGAAGGTATTTTTGTGTTATCGATTCTGCTCTCGAGAGGTGGGAAGAGACTGTTACTACAGTAGCCGTCTACGCCGCGGAGAGATTCTTCCTTCACATGGATGATAAATATCGTGTCCAGATTGTCAAGCTATGGCTTGGGAAATTGAAAGCGAGGACGAGAAGGATCTTGGTGGTGAAGGCACTAGGTGCAGTTTTCAGATTTTTCAAACCAAAAGATGAAGATGAATCCACTCTTTCGAGTATGCAACAGGATATTATCGACGGAATTCTCGCCGTCACAAGATCTCCACATATCGAGATGCGTGTAGCGGCACTGGCGGCATTTGCCGACGGTATATTCCCGGACGGAGGTAAGCTTTAAAATTCCGCTTCAAAAGGAGAGCCAAGAGGTTCTAACAAAGGAATAGTCATAAACGACCATATTCTTCAAGCTTTGTACAGATCACTTGTCGACTACTCTGTAGATTCCCGTGGAGATGTTGGATCCTGGGCGCGAATTGAAGCTATTAGGGCTGTTCTATCACTGCATGCCATTCACCCTATCGACATAAACACACCCGAAACAACCAGTATAAGAATATTCCATAAGATAATTGGGCTTTCGGCTGAAAAGCTTGATAGGGTTCGTCAAAAAGCCTGCGACGCAGTATGGAAAATTACCGCCCAGGATCCCATATGGGCAGATGGAGTTTTCAAGGGAATCACTCCTGAATCTACATTTTGGGTCAACTGGGATGACTATTTCGAAACCGCAGTTAAGATACTAAATTACAAACCTGTGATGGAGCCATTCTTAGAAGGCTATGCAACTAGTGCGGGAGCGGGATCGGATAGTGTCATGAGATCAAGCATGCGTGCATTACAGAAACACCTAAGCGGGTTGACAACATACCCAGGCGAAGATAATGCAGTAGCTCTCAGCGATATAATTAACTGCTGGATCAAAATTGTAGAGAACGGGGTGGCAACGGGTGATGAGAGGGTGGTAGTTCCTTCGTTGGCTATGCTAGGTAGCTGGTTCGAAAGCGGCCTTCTGGAACGACTACAAGATGGCCCATTCAGGTTTGTGCAAGAAAATCGTACCAAAATATTCCATCGGAAAATCTTATGAACTGATGTCCAAACAGATTCCAGGATTTGTATTCTTTGACCCAAAAGGCACATTTGAAATCGACAAATGTTGCAAAATTGACAGGTGCAGTGAAAATTTACAACGGCCTGGCCTCTATAAAAGCAACCCGAGCACCAGCTGTCAAGAAATTAGTTAGCATGCTATTACACCCATTCCCAAAGGTCAGTTTTAATATTTTCTTTTTAAATGTAGGGGTTGAGTGCGCTGTTTGAAAAAACTTTTTTTTGTACCCTAACTATCAGCTCCCTCCAACTTACCCTAATACCGTTATCTTTCGAGATATCAAAATCCGCGGAGAAGCTCGTTGACTAACATCAACACAAAATTCCACTCCACGGATAAACCGAGGAGTGGGGGAATGCCGGTTCACGAATTATAGATACGGAGTACAGTTGCTGAAACGCTATATCTAATAATTTCCTTGGAAGGAGACCAAGAAGAGGCGGAAATCTTGCTTGCAGATACAAATTGGGCTGACCAACCAAGGGAACTGCGACCGATAGTGGACGAAATAAAGACCACCCTTGCGATATGAGTGGAGATTTTTTTAAATATGCATACTAAAATAAAGTTTAGAGAAGATCTAACCACTTATCTAGTATATTCAACGAAAATATTTTGTCAAGAGTTTATAAATTTAGTTACCTGGATAAGTTCATGATGATTCGGGTCGCTTTGATGTCTCAGTGATAATGGCAACTACTAGATTGCTTCAAATTGCAGTATTGCTTGGAAGTCGTTTTAGATTATCATTGGCTTCTCTAGCTAAATAACAGTAAAGAGAATGATACTATGGAAAATACATGAGACTTGAAAAAATCTCGCTAATACAAAAAAGAATAGAAGGTTTCAAGATCAACCAATACAATGAACAATAAAAACGTTGTTTTCGCGACCTTATCGGCCTCCGATTTGCCCTTTGGGAATTGGCCTGGTCCACGCTACAGAAAGGTTCAAAGCAATAATAATTGTTCCCATGATCCAAAGCACTCTTGGGTAGTTGGTGCCATTATACCTAAAAATAATGGCAAATACAATACCGCCAAGATTACCGCAAGCACCGACGAGACCAGAAAGGATACCATTGGCATGGGGGTGAACATGCGGTACCAGCGAGAAATTCGAGCCATTGCCCATCTCCAAGGGGATAGCGAGGAGGGCGATCAGGCCTACCATGGTAGGAAGGTGGTGGGGGTCGACGACACCGATCACGATGGCGATAATACCAGTGAGAATAGTAAGACCGGTATTCCAGAACTTCTTCACCCAAAGAGAGTGGGTACGTTTGTAGAGTGCATCGGAGATAAAACCACCAGCGGGACGGGTGACCACATTGAGGAGACCGAACATGGCCGCCCAGTTGCCTGAGCCTGTTTGTCCGAGCGTAGGGAAGTTCTTCAGGTAGTAAGATCCCAAAATAGAGTTGATGGCGAGTTCGGCTCCGAAGGTACTGAAGTAACCAAAACATAAGTTGAGGGTAGAAAGGGAGAAGATAACCGGTACCGCTTCGCTCAAACTAGGCGTCTGGATGACTTCATGGGAAGCGATAGCAACGGCGTCGGAGCTGCTATTATTGGAGGCTGTCTCGATATCTCCCTTCTTCGAATCAAAGATGGAGCTATGTCTACTGGTCTGGACCGGTGCAGCGGATGGTTCAACAGCATCAACTACAACGCCCTCCGATGTGATGTTTACACCATTCACAATCCCTCTCTTATTCCACGAACCGTTTGGTGTGTCCTCACCAAAGGCTAGGATAGCTAGAGCTATCGCAATGATGAGAATACCAGGAACAACGTAAGATACTCTCCAGGCGGTGTGAGACGAAAGTCCTCGACCGTTGACGAAAGAATCGTAAATAGCGGGCATGACAAAGTATGTGATGCCACCACCAGCATTACCAATGCCAGCGGTGATTGCATTGGCGGCGCCTACAACGTTCTTGTCGAAGAAACCAGTGGACCAGACTTGGCAGGGGACAAAAGAACCTCCAAGAATACCGATGAAAAACCGAACGGCCATAAGACCAGTTGCGCTCTTGACTGTACCAGCTAGGAATGTTGGAATCGCACCCAAAATCAGAACGCCAACGAAGACATATCGAGGCCCGAATTTATCGCAGAGTGGTCCAACGAAGAGACGAACGAGAAGGGTGGCGGTTAATGCAAGCACGTTCGAGTTGGCTACTTCGGCAGGAGTGAGGTGCAAGTCCTTTTTGATGCTCACACTCAGCAGCGGCGGGAAGGCATACCAAGATAGGAATGCGATCATAAATCCAAAGGTGCTGAACCATAGAGTTCGGCCATATTTATCAATCTAATTTGAAAACTGATGAGCGAATGGGCTGGTAAAGGTATGATATGAGCTTGAATATTTGACTTTGGTTCAACTTACTGGGTTGAAAAATGGTATGGCTTTGGCCTTATTGTTGATCGGATTCACTTCTGGCGCCGCGAACCATGATTTGATTGAGGGAGCCATCGCAGGAGTCTAGAATTAAAACCAAAATAATAAGAAGAAAAAAGACAGAACGGAAAGGAGGGAAACAAGAAAGATATTTGTAAGTTTGATGGATAGCTGGCTGGTTATGAAACCAAAATTGCTATCCTTTAAAAGAGGCACCCTGTCTATTAGATATCAGACTCTTTATTCTTTTGATGCTGCTCACGATACGAGTGTTAAGTTTTCAGTGAGATCGTGATCTTATATGCAACCGTCGAACTAGCTTATAGCTCCATTGATCTTCAGATTCACAACCAAGATAGCTTAAAGATTTGATACCCTTCTAGATGTGCCTCGGAGAAATTCTCCACTCTTTTCGTTTCCCAGAACCTCACGACGGGGCCTCAAATATATTTGAAGAGGCGCGTTTCGGAGGGTGGGGTGGTTCTTTCCTCGGAAATTTCAAATTCCTGGTTGTGACACGAGAAATCTGGGACGAGGAGGGTCGTCGTGGCCTATCGGCGTCTGCAGGGAGGTCTATTTCCACGGAAAGAAATAAACAGATCTTAAACTGAATAATTTAGATCTCCTAGGGTTTGCAGCCGATTTTGCCTTTGGTGGAGGCGATCTAGAAATTGGGAATACACTCCAAATGGAAAGACTCCGAGAAGGGCGAGGATAAGCGCGCAAGCTACGCAGAGGTACCTTGGCCGAAAGGTGCGACATCGTCCGTTGTAGGTCTTCTTAGCGAAAAATGCCTATTCGGATAATATCTGATGTGGAATACCGGCGCACCCTTTGTGTCGACTCCATCAGAGCCAAGAAAACCGAATGGCGATAACTGAGATGTGATGCAGCTGAGAAAAAGCCTGCCAGCGAGAGACACTTGCCGGGAAAATTGTGGTTGGCTCACAGACGACCGGCACTTTGCCCAAAGCACTCCGTCCCGACAAACTGTGGACTTTTGGGCCCAGGCGAGTCTTCCACCAGCTTATCTCCAAAGCCCCCACGCCAACTTCCCTTCTCGGTATTGATGTGTTGAGACTTTGCTCTTATCAGGGCGATATCAAATCCCAGCCACGACCCTGACTGGCCGGCCAACCGTTTCTTCTCAGACCTTTAAAGCCTTGTTGAAAATATGAACCCCGTGGGAGTTGGTCGTCCTTGTTTTGAAAGGAAAATTAATCGGTCCGCGATGCAAGCATTATCGAGACTGCACTGATCCTAGCATAAATTGCCTCTTTCGACTGCTTGGAATCCTATGATAAGGGTATCAACCCGTCTCAGAGCTTGTAAGAGAAAATTTGAAGAAGGCTAATTGGGTAGTTGGGCACGCGTGGGATGCCAACGGGAATGCCCTTGTCGATTCTCTGGAAACCTTGATGAAGAGTCCGGGAAGAGGACCTCAAGCTGAGCGAATGGCAGTCTTCGGATTACTGACAACCAGCGGTTGTCATATTGCACTCTTTTGCCATGCTCGGTCTGGAGTTAAGTACTTAGATACTTGAAAGATATGCACGGATCGTAACTGCATATACTTTTGCTTCAGAGCCGCAGCAGCGTATGTTCTTTTGTGGTGCTACAGTCGAAAGCCAATAATGAGACTTTTGTTAACCGTGCTCCCGCAAATGGGTTTTTTTTTTTTTTTTTTAGACCACCGAATTTTGAAGATTTTCATTTAAAAAAAGTGCAAGGATTCTAAACGTGTAAATTTTGTTTTTCAAAGCCATAATAAAAAGAATGGTGAAGAGGGCAAGTTTGAACTGAAGTATGCACCATACAACGTGTGCACGGCCAGCAAAAGTCTCATTACTTTTGGCTGTCGACTGTACCTTATGAGACGGTACCGGTTTATGCGGGAGTAACCCCTTTCGAGATTTGGATGTTTACATCAACGAAAAAGGGTACCCCTCGCATTGCAATACTAAAGATGGGTTGAAGAGTGGAGTAGTCAGCAGGAATGCCATGCTCGAATGTTATAGAGACCAGGGTTTGAAGTTCAAAGATGGATGAAGATGGGGGGAAACTGACGAATAGGGGTAGGTGCGGTGCGTTGAGTTTGTTGGATTTGGGAGGCTAGGCAACACAAACCGAATGATTTTAATTGAACGGCGACGAACAAACGCCGAAATGAACAACAACAACAACAACAACAACAACAACAACAACAACAACAACAACAACAACAACAACAACAACAACAGACAACAGACAACCGACGGCCGGGAGGGACGACCGGGCACACCGCAAAACAGCATCATCTCCAGAAGAAAGATTAAAAAGCTTCCGCATCGAATGCCAGTTTTCGGATTGCACAAGACCCAAAATCTGCCCACAGCTCCGGACACTTCTTTTTCCAGGAATTGCACATGCCGTCCTGGTCCGAGTAACTGAATTCCAATTCCAACCTTATATATTATCCGACACCTTAATCTCGCTCCGTGCCGGAAGCGAGAAGCGAGAGATGCCACACGGGTCGTTTGACTGTTTACCCAATTTCCTCAGCCGGCTAGCTCCCTCCGACTTTGGAGCAGCCTTTGGATGGATGGATGGACGAGAAGGGCAAAGAGGGGGATCACGCCGACTTAGACAATAGCTTAACGGCCTTCCCACCGCACCGCCGCTGCCACCGCCCTTGCTCTTTTTCCCACAAGGTCGCTTAAGTTCCTCGGAGATGCCATGACCGTCCGAACAGAAATCTTTGGATTTGTCGAAGTTTGATTTGCTCGTATGCACATTATTGCTCGATAGCCCCTCGCTCGATAACCCGCTCGGTCGCAGTCCTTATCCTTGAGCTTACGGAATCGAAAATTGATCACTTAGCCTTCTGCCGGATGGTTATCTAACCATGCCTCAAGGTCAGAAGCATCTCAAAATCGAGGACGACGATGACGATTTGGAGGTGCAATGCCTCGACAGCGGGCCGTTATCAGTCTCTTCCGCTACAGCTCCGAATCTCACTCCGCCAACCTCGACTGCGTCTTCGAAGAAGAAGGATGATGATGCCAACCGGAAACGCAGGAAAGTTGTGAGCAGTGCATGTCTAGCCTGCCGGAAGCGAAAGTCGAAGGTTTGTCGATACTGATGTTCTCCTGCACCCAACCCTCGTCGAAGAAAGAGGAGGCCTGGAAGGAATGCAAAAGGCAGGAGCACGATTTGCAGTCACTTTATGGACGCAACTTGAGCATCAAAAAAACAAAACAAAACAAAAAAAAAAAAAAAAAAAAGGATTCTTGATGGACAGGAAATAACATGTCGTCCTCGTTTGCAAAACATCGAGAGCGGTAACGGAATTGAGTTTGGGTGGCAATTGTCAAGTCCGCCCCCTTGATAGAGACCGGCGTCGATCAAAAGCTGATATTCTTTTCAAATTTTGATATTTCCAGTGTGATGGCAACTTACCCGCGTGCGCCGCATGCGCATCCGTATATCTCACCGAGTGTATATACGACCCCTCGTCCGACCATCGACGTAAAGGCGTATACAAAAAGGACATCGATAACCTTAAAACTCGAAATTCGACGCTACAAACACTGATACAAGCCATCTTGAACTACCCTGAAGATAAAGTACTTCAACTGGTTTACGACATCCGCAATTGCGAAAGTCTCGACGATGTCGCTGCAAAAATCATGAGCCAGGCAGCCGAGGATAGCGGGGCTGAGGACGAATCCGATCTCGAAGAAAGAACTGGATGGGATGATACCTTTTCAGAAGCCCCTCCGAGCTTGGAGTCAGACATCTCCGATAAGATTGGAGCATTGAGCATGGATTCTCAGGGTCAGGTGAAATTTATCGGAGCAACTTCGAGCTTGAGTTTGCTACCGATGGGAATGGCAAGCAGTGCTATGACAGGAGATGCTACAGCGCTGCCTGCAGATCCGATCTTAAATGATCAAGACCCGATGACTTCGTGGACCGAAGTCACGAAAGATAGGGATTTAGTCATCCATCTCATGAACATGTACTTCACATGGCATTATCCATACTTTACAACACTGTCGAAACGACTGTTCTTCCGAGACTTCCTAAGAGGAAATCCTGGTAGAAACTCTCCCGCAAGCAAGATTTTGCACTGCACTCCACTCTTAGTCAATGCAATGCTTGCTTTGGGTTGCCACTTTACCGCTGTCCCCGGATCTCGCAGGAACCCTTCCAAGCCGGAAACTGCCGGTGACCACTTCTTCCAGGAGGCCAAACGTTTGATAATGGAAAATGACGAGCATGAGCACCCCAGACTTCCCACTACGCAAGCTCTCGCGTTAATGTCGGTGAGGGAGGCAGGATGTGGTCGTGAAGCTCGAGGCTGGGTTTATAGGTATGACTCAATAACTTGAACTGACAACTTGCGACCGCGAGAAACTTCTAACTATTTAAACAGTGGAATGAGTTTCCGCATGGCGTGCGACTTGGGACTTCAATGGAACCCTGACTCCCTATCTGGGATGAGCGATGAGGAAATCGACGCTAGGAAAATTACGTTCTGGGGTTGCTTTCTTTTTGACAAGTAAGCGGAGTTTGATGTTTATTGAGTTGGATTGTAAACTATTCTGACAGTTAGATAATAGATGCTGGAGTAATTACACCGGAAGGTTACCTCAATTACCCACATCATCTGCCACGACCCCGAAATACGATGTCTTCCCCGATGAAGATGCCGAGATCTGGACCCCATATACTGACAATGGCCTGACGCCGGAACTCTCACAACCGGGAAGAACGCGAGCGGTCAGTTTATACTTGATAGGGCTCTGCGAAATCAGCAACGACATCCTGCTCGGTTTTTATCAACCCGTAAGAGGAGGCACGACCAAGGAGAGCAAGTTGGGGAAGGGTAGGGGCGGAAAGGACGTTGAGATGAAGAGACTGCTAGAGTTATACAATCGACTTGAAGAGTGGAATCAAAAACTGCCCGCAGAGATGGTAGCCAAGGAGGGTGCGCTGATGAGCGTACTATTGATGCAGTGAGTGATAGACATCCATGCTGATATTAAATTAACTTTCTGACATTGGTATCTTTTCTAGTATGTTTGGTCAGGTTTTGTATCTGCTGCTTTTCCGGCCATTCCTGAAAGGAAATACTGGATCGATGACATTTCCAGCGAATTTGTCGCCCAAGAGGATTTGCGTAAATGCGTCGACAACGATTTCCAAAATTCTTCGGCTGTACAAGCGCACGTATGGCTTGAAGCAGATTTGCAATATTGCGGTGTATATTGCTTTGTCAGCTTGCACTATTCATCTAGTGAATCTTCCAACAAAAACGGCCAAAAGAGACATTGTTCAAGGTATCAAATGCCTAGAAGAAATAGCGGAGTATTGGCTGTGTGGTAAAAGAGCTTTGATTATCCTAAAGGTCTTGTCGTTGAAATACTCCATAGAGCTGCCAATGGAAGCCGAGGTCGTGCTATCACGGATAGATACGTCTGGCGAGATGTTTGGGTTTTCTGTGAAGGATCTTTTTGGCACAGCCATGAGCCAAAAGTCAGAGTCGCCTCCTGTCGCTCGCCCACTCGCCCCGGGCGCACCCCCAGGGCCTGCAACGACGTTGGTAGGCAATGTTGGCTCTCCTGCTGGATCCGTAGGGACCCGAGTATCGCCTCCATTGACGTTTGCGAGCGTGATGCCTGGTGTGGAATATGGCAGCCCGTCCATGAACCCTGGTGTTCCGGTGACCTCTTCGCCGCCCCAGATGATGCCACAAACAACAATTCCTCTGGTTCCAACGGTGCCGACATCCAGTCTCTTCACTCCTTATTTTGATCCTGGATCCAGCCCGGCACCTAGCTCTTACGGTCGAAGATCCATGGAGCCAACGAGTGGTGCCTCGCCGCTCCCACCGCCTACGACCACGGCTCCCATGAACACTAATGTCGCTAATGGGAATAGTCCGAGCACGTATCCAGGTTTTACGCAACTTGAGGATCAATCGCAAGATTGGTGGTTGCGTGACCAAAACGAGCTCGCTCAAGATTTCGGCAGCTGGGATTTCTCGTCTGGTGGTACGATTAGTCCGGAGCCAAACCAATACTCGCCGCCGCCGCCGATGCCCGCAAGCCTACAGTCGTACGTGCAACAGATCCAGACGACGAATGCGCAACAGCCACCCAATTTTGCGGTCACCGATACCTTTGATCCGAATATGTACTGGCCATCGTAGAGGAATTCATGTTTCAGGAGACCTTGGATTCTAGGCGACTTTAAATATCGAGATAGATTGGATTATTCGGAAGATGCATTTTCGGGATTGCAGGTTTGGAATTTCGTATTTTTAAAAATTTCGATATCATATCTTCGGCGCATTTTTGGTGTTTAGATATTTCGATCAGGATAGTGAGGATTTTCTTTTATGGTATCCTTTTGTAACTCTATGCATATATTGTAGATTCCTATTTGAAATACATACAATTATATACTTGGGTATCTCTAAGTGCGAAATGCGTTCGTTAAATATTTAAAGTGGAGAGAAATGTTGTTCGGCTGAGGCCGAGATATCGAGATATTGATCTGGGCGCCAAACCCCACTTTATGTCGAAAAGGGTATACGTAGCGACACGACGCGATGCAACCAGAAAACCACATTAAAATTTCGGCAGTTATATCTCCAGCAAACTTAAAACTTTCGCCAGAGCAATTTTTTTCAATAGGCGTTTTTGTTGTGTACGGACAGTTAGGTGGGCTCTCTCTTTTTTCGGGATGAGAATTTAAATACACGGAAATTCCTTGAAAAGGGGAAAGACTGGAAATAATGGTTTCTAAATACATGCGAAGGGTCATGGTGATATCTTATAAAGCAGGAAGCTTATAGGGCTGTTAGGGGTTCCAAATACTTCACATCTGATGGCATCAATCCCTCTCTCACGAAATCTGCCAATCCGCGGAAATAGATGAGGCATCCAGACGTTTTAAACCTCTCGTTTTGTCTCTTTTAGACGAAAAGTGAACACACCACCCGAAAGATGCATTTCCGGGTTGCAAATTTGATAATATATGGGCAAAGTGTTACTTAATAATCCGGTTCAGCACTGCCGTTTTGAGAGTTTCTGTGTGTCACAGAAACGAATTGTGCAACGACACCCGGCAACGCAGGCTCCGGGGAACCTGGCCTGTGCGTGATCCGTGCTTGGCTTCTCCGTGGAACTTGGCGAATTGGGCGAAAATTGATGGATTTCTGGTATCGTAGCTGCGAGATCTGTGGTATAAAATTCTCCGTGTGAGGGAGTAGATATACAAGGGTACTTCCTGCGTATTCTGACCTTGAAATGTTGTGTTTTGATGCTGGCTGCGAGTATCTCTTCTAAGGCATCTGTGGGAACCTGGTATTGGTGGAGAGGACGGACCCTCAGTAGTGGGAAATTATATTGTCCGTGATATATATCCATATGAGAAAGATGGGCATTCCCAATATATATCTACTCTAACCCCTCCCATTCGCTTTCACTGTCACCATCGACTCCTCTGATCATCTTCTGCTTGCTGTTGCCAATTGCAGCCTTCTTCCTCGCTTCAATCTTCCTATCGTATCCACTCTTCGTACTGATCCTACTCTTCCTCCCTTCCCCGCCAGATGCACCGGTGCCCACCCTCCGTTCCTTCACACCCTTCTTCTTCAACTCCTTCTTCTCTTCCTTGCTCGTCTTTGGTAGACTCTCCAACATCCATTTTTGTAACCCCTCCCCTCCCCCGCTCTTCTCCATCACCCCGACTATACCCCTCACATACTTGACATCCTCCTCGGTGTAATATGTCACCGCCATGCCGCCTTCCCGACCCGCCCTGCCCGTTCTGCCGATTCTGTGGATATAACTCGCCACGCTTGTGGGGATATCGTAGTTTATAACCAGATTGACACCTCGAAAATCCACCCCCCGTGATAATAAATCCGTCGTGATCAAAACCCAAATCTCACCAGCCCGGAACGAATCCATGGCCTTCGATCGTGCGGTCTCGGAGAGGTTGGAGTGAAGGACTGCGATGCGGTTGGGCGTAGGGAGATCGTAGAGTATCTCAGCATGGAGCGCTTGCGCGCGAGGAATCGTTTGGAGGAATATTAGACAGGGTGTTTTCAGCGATGTGCTGAAGAGTTGGCGGAGCGCCATGAGTTTGCCGCGCTCTGAGGCGGTGTAGGTTATTGTTTGGCGAATGGTGGGTAGGGAGCTATCTTTGATGCCTGTGATCAATCTGACGAGTTTTCGGGGCTTGGTAGCATTGAGGACGGAAGGGTGAGATGAGATGAGATTTGTGGCGAGAGTTTCGGAGCTGGACGGCATGGTGGCTGACCAGAAGGAGAAAGAGATGGATGGGGAGGTTAGATTAGAGATGATGGAGGTAGTTTGTGAGAGAAAGAGATCATCGAGGAGGACATCGGCCTCATCGAGAATTATGCGGTTAACTTTGGAGATAGGGAACAGGTCTGGGCATATTTGAACGGCGTGGAGGAGTAATAGAGGTGTAGTGACCATGATTTCAGATTTAACTGCCATTCCTTTTTTGGATACGGATTTGGGGGCGACTTGCTCATCGTGAGAATCCGAATCACTATCTTCGTCATCTTCATCATACTCACTATCTTCTTCCTCTTCTTCCTCTTCGCAGGATTCGCCGTCTTCTTTCGAGTTGCGGCTAGATCTTCTCCGGTCTTTGGGTATCATTGACTTTTTCATACCAATGACTCTGATACCGGTGCCCAAGAGCAATTTTCTAAATTCGTTGACAATCTGATCCGCTAGCTCTCTGGTTGGGGAGAGAACTATGACCCGCATACCCCTTTCGTAGCTATCTCCTTCTTCGTGTTTGGTCCGTATAAGATGGTCTATGGCTGGAATCGCATATGCCAGTGTTTTCCCGGAACCAGTTGGAGCCACGGTCATCAGATCAACATCGCATTCTTGTAACTCGGGGACGGCGTCTCGAATCCCATCCAGTAATAGCGGTAATGTACCCATTTGCACCTCCGTAGGGGTCACGAATTTCTGTGCTAGAACATTCTCGTAGAGTCGTTTGGATATGTTGTACCGCGTTTGCAGCTCGTCGAAGGATTGGATTGGATTGGGGAAGATTTGGTTGAGTTTCGAGGAGGGTCTGGTCGTATCTTTAGGTTCTGAAGTACCGCTATCCTCCGTATTGTCCTCCGCACTGGACTTCTTTTTCTTTTTGGCCTTCCTTTTATCCTTCGATTCATCTTTCACATCGTCTGGTTCCTTCTCGTTCAGTAATAATTCGGTTGACCCATGGGTAGCCAGAATAGTATATTTCAACTTGTGCAGCTTGAGGAGAGATTTAATGTCTGCTAGATCTAAGTTTGCGTGCCTGTCCGAGGTAGCAGAAGTTTCTTCATTGCTATCACTATCGCGCTTTCGTTTCTTTCTGCTCTTCTTCTTGTCGTTTTTGCTAGATTTCTCGACTTTGGCTTCGGTGGGCATCGAGGTAAGAGCACTTCCATTAGTATCATTCGGCAGGGAAGATTTCCTCTTTCTCTTTCTCGAGCTGGATGATGGTTTTGCGATCGGTATGGGAGGGGCAGGCGTTATTAGGGTGGTTTGTTTTGGAGGTGCGGCGGCCTTGGAGACGGTCGTCGACCGGGTGAGCAGGCGCAGGATGTCGGACATGATGGAAATGAAGGCCACGTATTTCAGTGGTTACGCATACGGAATAGCGCTACGGTGTCATAGCATGAATAGGTCTGTGGTTATATAATTTTATCGTAGTGGTGAGGAATGCCTGTCGCTGTCGAAGACGGATGGATTTAAGAATTGGAGAGGTTTCCGAGTCGCGATTTCAAGATTTAATTTTTATATGGACATATAAGCCACACCGCCAGCAAAAAAACCCAACTGCTCCTGAATTGATCAAGTGCCAACACTAATCCGATCTATTTCACCTCATATTTTATATATTTTTCCGATTATAAACCAGTCTTGAATCGGAGCGTTCGTGAGAATTTAATTCACGCACCAGCCACAGTTGACGGCGTTTTGGCGAGCGTTTTGCAGGCGAAAAAATTTCCCGCCAAAAAAAGTCGACTGATGTTCCTCGGCAGAAAGGAGATTCGATTCGATTCCAACTTCAACCTCCAATTAGTTGCCTCCTCTCCTTCCTCACCATCATCGACGACGACGACGAGTCTCTCCCCTCCGACAATCATGTCCTCCGTTACACTCCGTCCGCTCGCCAGACGGCAGCATCAGTTGATCCGGTCGGCCTTCCGACGTTACGCCACCGACACCGCTGCCAAATCCACAGCAGAATCTGCGGCCTCAACCGCTTCATCAGCAGCAGCGAAGGCCCAGGAGACCGCCGCCAATGTCGCCGCAAAGGCCCAGCAGATGTTCAGCAAGGGAGTGGCTGCAGCTGGTCCTATGGCTGCTAAGCTAGGAGATAGCATCAGCAATGCACCGGCCGGAGGCAACAAGTTTATCGGTGCCATCCAAGGTACGGCGAGAGATATAGTCAATTGAGATGTGAATTGATGACTGACAATGGGAAACACTATTACAGGCGCTATTCCACATGTGGTTTATTACTCCAAAGTTGCTGCCGAGTTGGCCAAGCACGTCTACCGCGGACAGCAGATGAGCCCTCCGTAAGTAAACCTACATCCCTCCGATAGATAAGCTCGAGTTTTCATATATAGTCCAACCTTGCTGACTTTCTCAAAATAGATCGTTAGAGGCTTTCCAAAAGTTCTACAGCCCATATGTTAGCCCGCTCCTCAACCCTTCCAGCTGGTGGGGTCATATCAAATCTATCCGTCCCAGGATATCCTCCTTACCAGATCCCGAGGCCGCTCTCCAGAGCATACAAGCCGTTCCGAAGCAGACAGTGGCACAATACGCGGTTCTAGCTGCCGAATGTATTGGATTCTTCACTGTCGGTACGATGATTGGCCGGAGAAAGATCGTAGGGTATCGTGGTGGGGTTAAGGAGCACCATTAGATGGTGTTCTTTCCGAAATCAACCTGTTTCTTTCCTTCTTTCCTCCCTTCTTTTTTTACCGATTGCATCTGGTGGATATATGATTATAATTTGTGACCTACCGATCTCTAAAAGAAACGGAAAGAAAGAGGAATGACATGCACGGTTTTACGACTCTAGTCCGAATGTCCTTCTAGGAGGGCGTAGTATCGAACCCTCCTCTGATCCGCCCTCCTCTGATCCGATGTCTACGTACGCTTGATCTTTTATCACTTGTAGAGGGAAAAGAACGAGCGCCTCTTTTGATAGCGAACGATAAGATACGCCCAAAATAAAAAGGCTCACACGCCATATTCCCATCACAATGACGCCTAGTGATGGAACGCACCAGCAAAGGGCTTTGAACCACCAAACAATTTCAATAGTACATAGTTTATTTTATTTCATTTTATTTTATTTTTTTCAAAAAGACTCTCCTGTTGTTTCCTTGATTCATTTGATGCCGGGTTTTATTTCTATGTTTATATGTTTCCCATTCCATTTTGTTCTCTCAAGTGGACTCTTGTAGGATATTTTCCAAAATAATACATAGAGTTTTTTCTATCTTTCAATATTTTTAATCCTTTAGTTTTCAATAGACATCTCAAGTGCTGCTCTTTTCTACGTTCAATCCAGGCATACTTGGTTACAGGATATACTGCCCTTCTCTTATTTTTAAAATTTACATTCACATGTATGTGCCCGTGAACATGATAATAATACTAATAATAATACGATACTGTCTTCGACCTGCCCCAATCATCGCTGTAATTTTTTAGCGTGTGTGTTCACATGGCGAAAAAGTGGCCGCGGCATTGTTCCAGTGTGGGTTTCACCACAGAAAACAACGCCGTCTCCTTCTTGATTCATTCGGCCCTTCTTCAAATCGCTTCCCCGGATTCCAACCTCGTTCTCCCTCCGCCTTAAAACTCAGTTGTCATCCCGTATCTACCGTTCTCAAACACGCTCGCGGTGTGCCCTTGACTTCGAAAGAGCATACCCACCTTGTACAACATTTTCACCTTTACAATAATATCAAAAATGCACTAAGTCTTCGAAGCGCTGGTTACGCAGCAGCACTACAAACAATATAGAATTCCAACAGGAAAGGCAGAAAAGAAAGGAAAAGAAAGAATCTTCCAACAGCTCGGATAAACCCCTCCCCCGGCTCTAGCTCCTCCCAGCCCTCTCTCGCTCTCGCTCTCCGAGAGCAAAGGAAGCCGGGTTTTGATTCCATCATTATGGCTATCCAATCAACCCTGCGGACCCGCCTCTCCAAGTTCCTCGCCGGGTACTTCCGCCTGCTCGCAAAATCACCAAAGTCCCAACGTCTGCTCGCCGCTGCGATCCTCGGTTGTCTCGTCATCGCCGGGTACGATAGAAGACGGCGGTGGAAGCGGCAGGAAGATGAACAGAAACGTGGTCGGGAGCTGGTCCGTCGAAATTCGGGCATCATAGGCAAAGACGGCAGTTACACCATTTACGTCCCGCATCCAAGATACGGAACCACAAAGGTCGTGATCCGTCCCACGAAGAAGACGACATTCGAGGCTCACAGACGATTGTTTTTGAGTGGACCCAGAGGGAAGGGACAGTATGGTGCGTCGTATATACATAATTCCTTGTTTATCATAATAGCTTGTCGGTAGACTAACATTTGAATATTTTGACGATATAGTAGCCGGCACACCACCACTAAACACCAAACCCGGCTTGAACCTCGCTTTCCTCCATCAATTCCTTTCATTACTCTCCATCTGCCTGCCCCGTCTCGATTCTCGTGGTACCCTCCTTCTCATGCTTCACACTATCGCTCTGATCTCACGTACATACCTCTCCCTCGTCATCGCACGTCTCGATGGAAGTATTGTCCGCGACCTTGTCGCAGGCAACGGCAAAGCTTTCTCACTGGGTATTCTCAAATGGCTAGGTGTCGGCGCAGTGGCGAGTTATACCAATGCGGGCATCAAATACTTGCAATCCAAAATCTCCATCGAATTCCGCACCAGGTTGACCCGCTACATTCATGATCTCTACCTTAACGACCGTTTGGGCTTCTACAAGCTCACGAATCTCGACGGCGGGGTTGGCACCGGAGCGGATCAGTTCATAACCACCGATCTGACCCGTTTCTGCGATGAAGCTGCGGCAATCTACTCTTCCCTCGGAAAGCCGTTCCTCGATCTCGTGGTCTTTAACTGGCAACTCATGCGTAGTTTGGGCCTCGCTGGTGTCTCTGGCCTGTTGAGCAACTACTTCCTCACAGCTTACATTTTGAAGAAATACTCCCCACCGTTCGGCAAGCTCGCAGCCGTGCAGGCAAAGAAGGAGGGAGAGTTCCGCGGGTTGCATTCCCGCCTCATCACCAACGCTGAGGAGATTGCCTTTTACGGTGGCTCTGAGATGGAAGGTGTATACCTCCACCGAGGTTTCGGGGAGCTCAAAAACTGGATGGAAAACATCTACAGCATGAAAATAAGATACAACATGCTCGAAGATTTCATCCTTAAATACTCCTGGTCCGCTTTCGGCTTCGTCATCACTTCCCTCCCGGTCTTCATGCCCGCGTGGGCCGGTCTGGGCGGTCTCCTCGAGCTCGCAAACAAGAAGGAAAACCAAACCGCTGATCATGAACGTCGCCGCGGTGAAGACCGGATGAAGGGCTTCATTACCAACAAGCGTCTCATGTTGAGTTTGGCCGACGCGGGTGGTAGGATGATGTATAGTTTCAAAGATCTGAGTGAGCTCGCGGGGTACACTTCCCGAGTGTACACCCTCATCTCCACCCTTCACAGAGTGCACTCAAACGCCTACCCGATCGCTTCACGCGGACAAGCCGAGCTCTATTCCCTCTCGGACGTCCAAGGAACGATCCACAAGGGATTCGAAGGTGTGAGGTTGGAAAATATACCCATCGTTGCACCGGCGCTGTACCCACGCGGCGGCGAGGAAATCATCGAAGATCTATCGGTGATTGTGAAGGAAGGTGAGCACTTACTCATCATCGGACCCAACGGATCCGGGAAGAGTAGTGTTTCCCGCGTCGTTGCTGGGTTGTGGCCGGTGTTTAGAGGATTGGTGAGCTTGCCGCGTAACAGAGGAGAGGACGGGATCATGTTTTTGCCACAAAGGACGTACCTCTCTATGGGGACCCTCCGCGATCAAGTCATCTACCCACACACGGAAATGGAGATGAAGACATGGACGAAGAATGACGCGGAGTTGCAGAGGATCCTAGAGGCCGTGAGGTTGGGATATCTGCGGGATAGAGAAGGCGGGTGGGATACCCAGAAGGATTGGTCGAACGTGTTGAGCGGAGGTGAGAGGCAGAGGATGGCGTTTGCGAGGTTGCTGTATCATGAGCCAAAATACGCTTTTGTGGATGAGGGAACAAGTGCGGTTAGCAGTGACGTTGAGGGATTGTTGTACGAAACAGCGAAGGAGCGCGGGATCAGTAAGTTTCTTATCTCCTCCCCTTTCATATGATTTCTAGTTTCATTGGTTTATTAATGTTTTTATTTTTCTTTTGCAATAGCTCTCATTACCATTTCGACTCGCGCACAGTTGAAGAAATATCACACTTACCAGCTCCGATTGGGCATGGGCGAGTACGGCGCCGAGTGGGAGTTCGACCGCATCGGAGCCGAAAGGGAAAGAATGAGCATCGAGAAGGAGATCAAAGAGCTTGAAGAAAAGTTGGCAAAGGTGGACGAGATGGAGAAGAGAAAGGCAGATATCGAATCCGAGTTGCAGAATGTGCTCGTCGAGGGGGGTGATCTCGGAGCTGTCAAAGAGGAGGTTCAAGTTGTAGAGGAAGAAGAGGAAGTGGAGAGGAGCGGACCTGAGGTGGAAGTCGTCCCCGTTTTGGATGAGGAAGGATACGCTCCATCGACTAATGATGGGGTCGCTGTTATCGACTCTGCGAGCAGCAGCTCTGGTGCTGAAGAACAGTTCAAGGATTCCACGGAGCAGCTGTAAATCGTGGCATCTCACACATTTGGTAGGATACTTCCCTTGAGTCTTTTTGGAACGATTATTGTATTATATATACCCTGTAATTCTAGATAGACGAGTCTTATGTTTCTCGAGTACTTGATGGTATATAGAATTACGATGGAACGGCAGTAGTATTTAATTCAAACGTTGACCCGAGAGAAAGGTGTGGAAAGACTTTTCTTATTGACATTAGTGAGCGTCCATCCAAAAACTAGGCCTGATTAGAATTACTAGTTCATACAATCATCCAAGCGTATAAGTTAAAAAACAAGTATCGATGAGACAGATATAAAGAGAGAAATTCAGTGGGTATCTGACAACTGCATCTCTCCTGAGAAAAACTTCTCCCCAACAGATCAAGCTTCCAAACGGTATAAAAAAATGGTTTTTGTTCATATACAATCGATGTCGTCTTCGCGATATTTGTGTCGTTAATTTTCCTCATCTTCATATTTTCGTGACGGCAATGTTTTCTTTAATACATATACGGCCCCGTCAAACGCCGTAATTGCCGGAATCAACCCCAATACTCCATTTTCATGGAATGAGAGCAACTTCGATGGCGTCTCTTATCTACCCTCATATCGGTCGCCAAATGGATTGCCAGGCAGACTCTCCCCGCTCCGAGCTCTGATACCTGGCGGGCTGGTCGGCTCATCCTGATACGGTCCCGTTGGTCTAGCTGCATCGGGACTGCGCATGTTACCCATCTCCCAGGCAGCAGCTTTAGCGTCAAGATCGTCCTTGTAGCCCGGCGGACGAGGACCTCTCGAAGCCCTCGACCTTCGCGAAACATACCCAGATTCGCCCCTCCTTCGACGTATCGAGGGGATGGATATACCACCGAGCGATCGCTGGTTCTTCTTCGAAAAGTGGAGGAAAACGAGAGCGAGAGCGACGACGCAAATAGCCAGAGGCAGGCCGACGGCAAGTCCAACGGTGGATACATGTGCGGGTGATGGCTGGTTGTACGTCACTGGTTTGTTAGAAATCATGACGAACGGACCCGAGCGGAACGATTTTTCTGTATTTTGGAGGCTTCCGACGCGTTTCATGGTCCAGTGGATGATTGAGCCGTCGGTGTACCTAGCCGGATCGACGTAGAAGGTGATGAAACCGACGCTGTTGAGTGTTACGCCGGACTATATAGGAATATAAATTGTTAGAAAAATTGGGTATCAGATGAGAGTGGTTAAACCAGGCACGTACGTCGAAAGCAACGAGTCCATCTTGGTCGCCCGTGGAGCTATTGAGATAATTCGCTACGATTTCAACTGTATTGTTGAGATTGCTATCACCCCAGTAGGTAGGATCCCATGTTACATAGTAGCTATAACAGCAATTAGCATTTTTTCTAGAATAGATGAACATGTTGGTGATGGTGCATACGTTTGCTTCAGCCACATGTGAGTCTCGTTGTTTGGTAAACAGAAAGGAGCGTACTTCCCGCCTCCCTGGTATTTGCTAGAGTCGCAGGTAGGCAGGAAGGACGCGGGTTCATCATCGCCCGTGTTTGGCGCAGCGGACTCGGTAGGGTTAGGAAGATTGAGGGTGCTTGTTACGCCATCGCTTTCCGTGGTCACGACAGGAGTGATGGTTGCGATTGAGCCATCGGTTTCGTTGACAGAGATCCAAGGTGATGGGATGGTGCCGGTAGATGATTGAGTTCCGGTAGAGGTCACAGACGCGCTGTCAGTGGTTGGAGGTTGAGTCGTCGAAGCATCGGTCGCAGTAGATGAAGCATCAGTCGCGGTGGAAGACTCGACTGAGCTGGTACCCGTACCGGTTTGGATAGGCCCAGCGGTGTCGGTCGTAGATGTCGAAGGATCCGTGCTAGCTGAACGAAATATTTTTGGTTAGATTTCGCGTTTGGAGAAGTGCATATGCACGCCGATTGTGGAATTGAATCGAATTGAAATGGTATCCAACTTACTGCTGGAGATATCAGAGGAAGTTGTGGCGGGGTCCTGTCGCGGGTGAAGGGCCGGAATAGCCTGAACAGCGGCGAGGAAGAGGAGGACCGGGGCGACAGAGCGCTGGAAGTTCAAGCGGACCATGTTTTGCGTTGGCCGTTGGCAGCACTCGGAGCAGTTAAAACCACTGGGAAGGTAAGGCCGTCTGAGGGTGACAATGGGCGATTGATTGAGTCGGATGTTCTCTCAGGAAAGCATGAATACAACGGCAATCGGCGATACGAGAAACAAAAAGGATGGATGGAAAAGAGGAAGAGAGGTAGAGGAAGAAGATGGGAAGAAGAGAGGATGGGGAATGAATGCGATGATTTCAAATGAGAAAAAAAAAGAAGAAGAAGAAGGCGGTGGCCGCCTGGTGGTACGATGAATGGAATCAGGTCAATTTGCAAGTGAATGCAATGCAATGCAATCAACAATAACCAGCTTCCCAGCCGAGTAACTTGCGCTAAATCACTAGCGAGCTGACTGGCTGGGGGAAAGATCTATAGCTGAAGGAACCGATAAGAGAGAGCTTGCAGCTGCTAGTCAAGCTAGCTGTGGGGGTGATAATTTGGCTAAATATCTCACGGTACCGGGCGACGGGAATCTGCGTATGGCGACGATACACGAGAGCGAGCAAGCTGAGAGATAATCGATTGGAACATGGGTTCTATATCCGCCTTGTAAACGGTCTCCTCCTTGCGATTATATTATATATTCTCAAAAGTGTGTATACTTGAATAAGGAAGTTCTTGTGTATTACTTATTAACAATCATTGATGATGCGCTACGTACGAGAAAAAAAATAAAAAGCTGGTAAAAGCCGGTCCGCAGTTGCTCGCAGAATTTTCCCTTTTCCTTCCGCTTGACAATAGTAACAATAATAATACACGATGCATTTATAATGGCTAGCGTGGTAGCCAAGGTGATGCAACCAACAGTGCACAGTGCGGCCTTTCCGGTGCCTGCGACGCCAAACCCGTTTTTGCCTGGTTCCATCGGCTGGAGCTCCGGATGGTGGCGGGTTCTACATGTCATTATAATCAGAGCACCGATGTATTCACCAACAAAATTCTAATTATATTTCTCGGCCGTGGCATGTCCATACTCATCTCAGGATGTTTATTCGGATAGACGTGCAATACCATAGGTATCGCCGTATTTGAACTTCGACATCAATAATAGTATAATAATATATCGTACAGGACGTCCACTCAAATTCTCAAATTTCTTCCCCAAAAAGTACACTGAAAATTGTATCCCAAAATCCAATAATCACCAAAATCAAAGCTCTAGTTGGTATATTGCTTCTGCAAAATCTTAGATATCGTCTCCAGTTGAATGTTGCTCGTCTGTCATCGAAAAAATAAAGTTAGCATCTCATGAATACTTGATCGCCTGAGAATAAAGAAAACCTACGCCTTCGTAGATGGCACCGATCTTGCTATCTCGCCAGTACTTTTCGGCCAACCCTTCCCTCACGAATCCCATGCCACCCATCCACTCAACAGCTTGACCCGAAACTTTTCCTGCCACCTGAGAGGCGTACAGTTTAGCCATGGCCGCCTCCATCACAAAGTTTGCTCCTGTGGCCTTCGTCCTAGCCGCATTGTAAACCAACGCTCTGGCGGCCTCGATCTCCAACCTGGCCTGCGCGAACTGGAATCTCATCCCTTGATTCTCTCCGATCAATCGACCAAACTGCTTCCTCTCGTTCCAGCAGTATTTGACCGCGTTTTCCCAAGCGCCCAATGCCAACCCGGTCATCTGAGCGCCGATACCTATCCTACCCTCGTTCAATAACCCGATGGCATACTTGTAACCCTGTCCTTCTTCGCCCAAAATGTTTTCCTTGGGGATGTACAAGTCGTCAAAGTTCAAGACGCAGGTGGAGCTGGCCTTGATTCCCAGTTTCTTCTCCTTCTTTGCTATCGAGAAACCGGGGAAGTTCTTCTCGGCGACAAAGGCGGTGATTCCCTTGTATCCGGCGTCCGGGTTGATGTTTGCGAAGATGATGAAAATCTCCGATTCCATAGCGTTAGTTATCCACATCTTGGAACCGTTGATGACATATCCGTCGCCCTTCTTGACCGCCTTGGTTTGTAGCGCAAAAGCATCGGAGCCGGAGGCGGGTTCAGAAAGACAGAAGGAGCCTACCTTACATTAAAGAAATTTAGCACAGTTTTTACATGGAGTGTAGGTGGATTGGAAGGCTTACCGCAACTCTCGGTGGCTAATCTTGGAAGATACTTTTCCTTGAGAGCCTTGCTGCCCCATTTCCTGAAAGCTTGGACCACCAATGTGTTCTATTTGATATTATTAGATTTTACCCTATTGCAAGACGTAGATGCCATTCCTATGTGGTAACTTACATGAACATCACAGAGCACCGAGACCTACCCGTGTGCATGTTGTTAGCATATTCGTACTTGAAAATAGACAGCCGGAAAGATGATAACGCATACACTGGGATCAACTCTCGCCAGTTCCTCGATGGCCACAATGGCAGCGGTGAAGCTCATTCCGCTACCGCCGTATTCCTCCTCAATCTCAACACCCATGAGTCCCTGTTCGAAGAGTCCTTCGAGGACAGACTTATCCAAAGTTTCAGATTCGTCCATATCTCGAACCTTTGGAAGAATCATGTCGTTTGAAAACTTGGAGACGGCTTCCTTGAGCATATTTTCCTCCTCGCTGAGTTGGAAGACCGGCGAGTGGTGGACATCTTCGGTGAATGTTCTACATGTTATTACACCAGGTTTGTGTTAGATTATTAGCATTTTTGAAGAAATGGTATACAAGAAATAGTACCGTATCTGTCTGCCTGCGTTCAATGTGATTGCCGGTGAGAATTGGCGAACGGCCGCTGTCCTCGAAACTCTTGAGAGAGTTGATAATGCAGGACGGAAAGCTCTCAGTGATGATGCCATGATGTTTGATTATATTCGTCTGTTAACTACCCAAACTAGGACAGAGATCTAGATCGTATCAATCGATAGTCCAGGATTGTGGATTTTTCTAGGAAGAGAGAAAATTTTGGTGGGCCTTTGCTAGTTAGACTGGAGCGGTGCATGACATGCATAATATCTTATGATGTCCCCGGCTGGGTGGTTTCACATGTTCGTTCGGTCGTCGTGGAGGAGCTGCCTGCTGCTTTGGTCGGTTGGAGTCGGCCATTCGGCTGTTGCCCGTACTTTGAGGGGGGGCCAACCACACCAACAACACATTCCATCCGTCCTTCATACCCGAAACCGATAGTCATATTTGGATTGCAATTGGAAGAGTTCAGAGAATTAGATATCGGACGTTAAACACGACTTCTTTGTCGAGAGCGCGACGAGAGTGAGATTTTCTCGATTGTTAGCTATTATATTGAACCCGTCATCTTCCTAGTTATATATATATATATATATATATCGATATGGTCGCCAATGTTTCTCTGTGACTTGACCCCTGCATACTGGTATAATGCACTGGAAAAGAGGATCTAATTCCACAGCAAAGCTTCAATGGAAACCTTCAAAATTTAAAATTACTTCAGATTCGTTCAAGCTTTTTCACAGACTACCGCGGTTCACCGCTTTTGCATAATGCAATGGTGTCAAGCGCCAGGCGGATCGAATTTCGCCGAATATTGATATAAAAACCCGACCCCCGGAACAAACATGGGAGGACGACTAGCAGGGATCTCAGCCTATATTGATAAAACCAAGCATTTCGAACCAAGTGGAGCAGAATATAGTACGATTTGATCATCAAAAGATGTCAGGCTAAACCCCAGAGCTAGCGGCAAGCCATAACCCGGGCCGACACCTGCAGCCAAAATACACCAACACAACTCCACAATCCATTGATGCGGTCGCCTTCCAGCTGGCAAGGTTTGAAAAACGCTGTCCGGGATGTCGATATAGCATAACCCTCTCGATCAAATTGAGAAACTTCTGTGGAGCCTGCTTCTCCCTCGGAGCCATTGACTCCATCTATATAGTAGCATGCTCCCATCGTTTCCCGGTCGTTGAACTGACCCCATCCCCAGCCTCGCTCAAAAGTAGCTCTTAGCATACCACACAATCCAAGTCCGCAAAATGCACAGAATACTTCCAATGCATCATCTCGGTTGCGGGGGGAAAGTAACTTGACTCTGAAGCTTGGGTGACTTGGCAGAGTCTATCGATCTCCCATACCATTTCCCTGCCGTTCAGTGTATCGTCATGTAGGTACCCTCATGGTATGTTTCGGAATAACTATTATGCTTTCCATACAGGCTCGAAAGGCTGCTAGAAGTTACAAGCATCCCCTTTCCTAAGGATGATCCAGGTACGCCCTGATCAAGATTTATTATTTAAACGATCGGGATCGTCCTTGCCATGCCAGCTTTTTTTTTTTTGTCAGTTCTCTTGGTCTTCTCCCCAGGCAAAGACTTTCTTATCGGCTGTCTCCTTTGGTATCTCCAAAAATACGGGGTTTTTCTCTCTAGTTAATTTCTAAAATAATGAAGCCGACACTAGCATTCGCAGCCTTTGCTGGCCTTGCGACACTTGCAAATGCATTGCCTACCTCGGAGAAAAAGAGAGACTTTGGCAGACATTACAATGGATTCGAGGGTGTCAAATACCTCTTCGTCTTGTACGTTCAACCTACCAAACATTTGATTAAAGTTGAAAGGATATAATACTGACAGTGGGATTCATTCAGTGGTGATTCTTATACCACCACGGGGTTCAACATGACCAATGGCTCACCCCTACCGACGCCGGCTAACCCAATGGGAAACCCACCGTTCCCAGGCTGGAACGCCGCCAATGGCCCCAACTGGGTCGACTATTTGACCTACACCTACAATGCCTCCCTGCTCCAAACATGGAACATGGCATACGGTGGAGCAACAATCGACTCGGCTCTCGTAACTCCATACAAGCCGGAAGTCCTGTCGCTCAAGCAACAGATCCAAGATTTGTACATCCCGTACCTCAGCGTCCCACCAGATAGGAGCGCACACTCGCCGTTCCCACGATGGAAGTCGGATACCTCCCTCTTCCTCACCTGGATCGGAATCAACGATATCGGAAACTCGTACTGGAATCAGAACTACACATTCCAAAACGTCCTCCTTGATGAGTACTTTGGTCTCATGGGTCAGCTCTACGACACCGGTGCTAGAAACTTTGTCTTCCTCACCGTTCCTCCAGTAGACCGCTCTCCGTTGATGCTCGCGCAGGGCGACTGGGCTACTACCACCGAACACGCAATGTTGTTGGATTTCAACACCAAGCTCGCCGCGAGGGTTGCTGCTTTTGAGAAGGATTACAGAGGAACCTCGACTTGGTTGTTCGATACCGTTTCCATTTTCAACAATATTCTCGACAATCCTGTGACCGCGGACTGGGATTTCAAGAATACCACAAACTACTGCTCTCTTTACCAAAAGTAAGTTTTATACCACATCGTCCGGAGAATGAACAGAGCCTTTTATATTTTGAGATGGTTATTCTAATTGTTGTATTTTCTTGATTTTTAGCGGAACACCCGAGTGGGATACCTTTTATCCAGAGTGTGTATACCCCGTCGACGAATATTTCTGGCTCAACAGCTTGCACCCGACACACTGGGTTCACAACCAGGTCGCCAAAGCGCTTGCTGCTGCTTTGTAACCGACATTATCTATAGCCAAGGTTCACCTAGTATAATAAAATTCCGGAGTGGGGGAATTGTAAGAGAATTATGTAAATGTACGATTATAGTGAAATTTAATGTCATAAAATATATTATATATATATACTCATATACCATAATGGCCCGACGAGCAGGTGCCTAACTTATTTTATCAACTGTAGCGCTTACCATCAGTGCTTACCTTATTATTTACCAAGATTTGACGATATCGTGCCAATAAAATATGTGTGCTTTCCGAAGCATGTGAAAATAATATACTTTGACGCATTATGTCATTCTCCTAGACAGTCGTCGAGCTATGCTGCATCGCCACAATTCTAGAACTTGGCGCACATCAGCCACCCATCTCCCCCACCTTTGTATGTGGCGAAACCACCCCTCCAGACAACATCACAGGAGGTGTGGAGTATCATATCGAGTATCACATCGAGCACATGTGAAGAGGTTCTTCTTTTTGTACTGTCGCATATGCCCGTCGCCATGTTATAATGGAAAAAAGGGGTGCAATTACGTATTCGCATTGTGGCGTCTACGTAAACGGCGGTCCTTCGTCTGAATTCATGCAATGCATTCGCAGAGCAAGGATCGGACTATCAAGCAGTAAAGGTCGAAACGAGAGAACCTGACTAGCCAGCTGAGAAAGGCGAGCGAAAGGGACGAGCAGGGGGCAGTGCCTTGTGATTGGCTGCGGTGGTTGGCGCCCGGCACCCCATGGCGCTCCACCTGAAATTTGGGTCTCTTAAAGAAGAATAAGAAAGACCATCTTACGAGAGAGACGAAGAATAAGAGAATGAGAAGAATAAGAAGAACCAAAGGGAATAAAAGTAATGCTTGCGAGTGGCCAATGGTGTTTCTGAAGTGTGATATTTAAAGTAATCCGAGGGACCCCTTGCCTTCCTTGCTTGCTCGTTGGAGACAAAGTCCGCTCTGTCACGGGCCTGCTACCTTTTTCTCTTCTTCTTCTTCTTCTTCTTCTTCTTCTTTAATTCAGTCGTCTATTTTAAATCTTCTTCAGTATTCAATTTCATCTCCATTTTCCATTTTATTTTATAGTATTAACGGGCTTAGTATCTTAACAGTAAGTCATTTCCATCTCTCGTTCGCTGTGCGTTGCGGACTTCATTCCCATCTCCATCTACATCTACATCATCTCCCACTTCTTTCTTCTTCTTCAACTTCAACTTCATCTCTCTCTCTCTCTCTCTCTCTCTCTCTAACCTTCCACTCGCTGCAGACTACATCCGATATCTTAGTCTAAAAGAATATATATATTTATAATAATAATGGTTCAACAAACACCTCCTCAGGTCCTCTACGAGGTCCCCAACATTAACGTCTATCACCTCGCCAGCGGTAGCGAGATGAAGCTCAACGACGTCCCCTCCCCGCTAACCCTGCTCATGGTCTCCACCACAGTCGTCGACCCCTTCGCCGAAGAACCCACCGAAGAGGAGGACTTTTACCTGCACATCCAGCAGCTCCCCAATCTCGACCTCCCCCTCCCCGCCACCACAAAGATCTTTCGCCAGTACCCCTCCTCCTACCTCATCCCTCGTCTCGATCTCGACGGCGGCCAAGGCAACTACTTCACTCGCATCGAATTCCAACCCAATCGGAACCAGGACGACGTCGACACCTTTGAGACAATCCTCGCACAATGCACCGCTTTTCTCGAGAATGCGAAGCCTCCCACCTTGGACAAACAGAGGTCCAAAAGTCCCGCCCCGCCAGGCTATGCGCCCGCACCTGGCGCTAATGCTGCCTACTATGGCACATCCTCCTCCAACTCTGAAAAGTCTTCGTTCTCGCGATCGGCGCAAAAAGCTGGTGTGAGCTCGAGAGATCTCGGTGGGTCGTCTTCCGGTGGCTATGTCCCCGGTACCGGGGCGATGGCCAACGAGCAGTACAACTACGGAAGTGTACCTACGATGTCTGGACCCGACCTTAACACCCAAGGCGGTGGAAGATTGGTCCTCGTCGATGAGCAAGACGGCCAGATCGTTGGCGAGCTCAGCGAAGGCTTCAACGTCATTGAAACCCAAGGTGTACACCCCGGTAGCAAAGGTATGCAAAGGCTTTTTCTCCTTCTATAATGTATATCCATAGCTAACAAAATTTTGGTATAGCTCCCGTCGAAGTCACACTCCCCACAAACCCAGGCTCACAAGAATTGATCATCAAACCTGTCGCCCCCATAAACCACGACGATATCTTTAGCTTATCCGAGAACCCGGCCTATGCCAGCTCTACGATCGTCGCAAAAGCCGCCTGGGCCTCCAAATTCATTGTCACGGCAGCAACATACGCTGCTACGGCGATGGAAAACGGTGCTCAAAAATTCACACAAAAGACAAACCCCTCCGCCTCCCCTCTAACTTTCACACCTACAACCCACGACAGGGTCCGCAAAATCCACACCTTCACGCAAGGCGCCAGCGGAATTTCGTCAAAAACCATCGGAAAAGTGCAGGAGGTAGCGCAAAACATTGGTGCTAAAGTGTCAGGAAAGGTGGATCGAGAGGGCAACGAGGTTCAGCGGAAAGTACCTTCGAAACCAGGTCTTCTGAACAAGAGCATGATCGCCTTTTCGACGTTGGCAGATGGCATTGACGCCGCTGGTAAACATCTACTCCACAGCGGCAGCAACGCCGCCACTACGGTCGTTAGACATCGATACGGCGAGGAAGCTGGTCATGTAGCCTACGGGCTCACATCGTCTGTCAAGAACGTGGGATTGGTCTACGTTGACGCCGCCGGCGTGTCTCGGCGCGCGGTTGTCAAGTCAGCGGCTAAAGGCATGGTGCTCGGAAAAGTCAAGGGAGGCGGTGAATTGGTGGCTGCTCCGGACGGCGCGCATGGAAATATCGTCTACCCCGCTGAGAAGAACGAGAGCCAGCAGACTTTATGGGTACCCCAGGGAAACCAAATGGCGGGTGGTAGCCGTCCGACGACCCCGCCGCCGTATCCTCTGCAGCACTCCTCGACCGCTCCGCCGAGTTATACCCCGCAACCGGAGCAGCACGCAACTGGTGGGAGCTGGGGTGGTTTCAACAATCGGCCGAACAATTATCCACAGCAGCCTCAGCAGAAACCAAGCGAGAATTGGTTTTAAAAAGCGACTTTTCTTGTTCCTTTTTTCCTCAGATACCTATCATTTAGTTTCCCTTTCTTCTCTCTTGTAATCCCGGGCTTTTTTTTTTATTAGTTGTGAATACTTCGTTTGATACTTGGTTGCTCTTGAATTGTCTTTTCTTCATTTCCCATCAAATCTTTCGTATATTTTCGCATATATTTTGTCATCTTTTTTATTAACTACCAGCAAAGCGTGTCGGTATGGGAAATCGTATGGGTATATTCATGTCATGTCAGATAACGGCAAAGGGTCAAAATCCCCATTCTCCAGTTTCGAACGATGTTACTCAACTTGACTTTGCGTGAAGATGTGACCATCTTGAGATACTTCTACAAGATAGTGTTAAATACCTTGATAAAAAACCTGCGAGATTTTATCACGATAGAATTCTAAAATTGAAACCCAAGATGCTTGAATTCCTCATTCCCATCAACTCCTCATTTATATTTCCTTATGTATACATCGGATACCCATCCGTCATATATATACCATACCAAACCATACTCTGATCCTCCGTATGTAACATATATACCGTATCCACACCTCCAAAGAAAGATAAGGAAACAAATACAAAAAGAAATAAAATAAAAATAATTAAGACAAAACTATCGAGCGATGCTGAAATATAATATTAGTACATGTACATACCTCCATGATTATATCTCAAAGCGTTAAACATTCGCATGTTCATAGACTATATATGCCAAAACGATGGTATCTTATCTTCACTTCTTTCCGAACGAACGACTCTTTTCTCCTCTCTTTTATTTTTTTCGTACGATGCCCACCTTTCTAATGTGTGACCCAGAACGCCCGCTGAAAGCAACAACCAGAAAACAACCAGCAAAAGATCGTATATTGTACAGAAACTCAAAAGCAACTGCATTTTTAATCAAAAAGCAATCGGAGGGGCAGATTTTGAATGCTATAAAACGCACCCAAAACGATCCATTTTGCGAACTCTGAGGAACCAAGAAAAATACTCAAAACAAAACTCAAAGGGGTATAACGGAACAAGAACAAAAGCTGAAAAAAAACCATAGAACGAAAACTATGAAAGCAAAAGACAATAAAGATAATACTCTACCTCCAGAGATTTAAGCAGAAGCGTAGAGAGTCAGTATCACACATGACTGGGACCCGCGCCCATTGTCCCATTGAGATCCTTGTACCTAGTGACAACAGAGTGGAGTTTGGGCATCAACTCGTTGATTCTGTAAGGCTTGGATACAACGTCATCCTAAAGATTTCCAATTAGCATTTGAACCTTTAATATGAAAGAAATATAAAACTCACCATTCCCGCTTCAAACATCTTGTCGATTTGAGCTTGACGGGCATTGGCGGTGACTGCGATGATCGGTATGTGTTTGAGAAGGAAACCTTCAGCCTGAAGCTCGCGGATTCGTTTCGAACAAGTGAGTCCATCCATTACTGGCATCTCCACATCCATTAAAACCAAAGATAGCTCTTGAGCATCAGCCTTAGCACCCTTCCAGTACACGGTCTTTTTGATCCTTTCTAGCGCTTCAACGCCGTGATTCGCTACATAGGTGGTACACCCTGCAACTTCGAGTGCCTTCCTCAGTAGTTTCTGATTCACTAAATTATCCTCGACGATGAGAACATTGTAGTTGCACTTTGGTTTCTCTTGGTGGCGGGTAACGGCCTTTTGCGGCGAAGTCGATTTTCCGGTGAGATTAAAGGAATTTGCTTCGACACCAGGACTAGCTTGACCGTTCTCTCGCCGTTTACCAGCCAGAAGAACCGGCGCTTGAAGTATCTCAACATCTGGTCGAGTGCTTCTCCGGGCCTTGACGTAAAAAGAAAAGACACATCCCTTTCCAGCTTCCGATTGAACGCCGATTTCTCCAGATTGCAGGTGCACGAGTTCATTGCAAATGAACAATCCCAATCCGCTACCACCGTAAGAGACCTCAGTCTTGGCGGTAGCTTGGCTAAACTTTTGGAATAGATTCTGTTTTTCGGCTTCCGTGAGGCCCTTTCCGGTATCAAGAACGGAGAAAGTCAGAAACACGGGTTCTCCGTTACCCCAATTAGGACCTGTAGTTAGGTCTGTAGCTTTGCGCGTAGATGGGAAGTATACGAGTGAGTTCTTCGCATCCTTGGAAGAGGGTCTTTTTGTGTGTGCTCCCATGGTCACAATGATTGACTTGGAAGGTTCCGATCGCAGGAATTTTAAACCGTTGGTCAAGAGGTTGATCAAGACCTGTAGCAACCTGGCAGGGTCAAGCTTGACCCAATCGAGCCCCAAGTTTTTGTACGAATCGTCAACTTTGAATGTCATCTTTGTTTCGCTTGAAATTGCTTCCTGTTCGAAAATTTTGAACGCCCTTTCAACCACAGCGATTGGTTGCACGTCAACCGGTGTTACAGTCAAAAGCGCAGAGTCAAGCTTGCTCATGGTGAGAATGTCGTCAACAACTCGCTTCTGGTGGAGAGCGCAAAGGGAGATAGTCTGGGCCACGTCGATGCTAGACTCGATATCGTCTAGTAAGTCTTGAGAGGATGCGATTTCCCTGTATCTTTCGAGCGAACCCAACACGGCGTCCGCGCCCTGCAAAATTGCGGAAAGAGGATTGCGCATTTCGTGGCTGGCCATGTCGACAAAGTTGTCTTGTTGTCGTTTAAGCTCTACAACTTCCTCCACCCTTCGTTTCTGCAAGTCCTCAGCGAATTTTGTTTCCGAGATGTTGGTCATAGACCCAAAGACACCCAAGAGCATGCCATCAGCGTCGAGCTCCGGACTCGCGGCAAACAAAGTCCACCGATCAACCTCCTCTCCTAAGTGATTAGGTAGCATTAATGGCGTCTTCCATCTAAATTCCCAAGTTTTGCGCTTCTTCCCATGAATAACCTCATTCCAGTTAGCCTCAGTCCTCGCCAAATCCGCCGGATGCACACTTTCCAACCAGCGAGAGGGATCCAAGTTTGTCGGATGACAAGATATCTCCGAGAACATATCGTTATAGTAGTTGATTTTGCCTTGGAAATCAGCGATGAAGATACCCACAGGCGCGAATTCCGCCAACCGGGTAAATTTCAATTCAGAGTGCTCGGCCTCTTTCGATTTGAGGGCAAGCTGATGGTAAAGCTCGACTCTGTCGAGTGCTGCCAATCTCGCGGCTCTTTGGCTCCTTCGGATCTCTTCTTCGTAAAGTACAACACTTGCAATAGAAGTGGTCAACTGTCTGGTCAAAAGTTGAATAAAGAGTCTGTAGTCTTCGTCGAAAGGACGCCTTGGATTGATACCCAAAACGAGGAAACCAAGGGGTGTCTCAGCATTTAAACCGATCGGACAGACAACTGCAGCAGTACACGCGTCTTCCGAAAAGCCTTGGACTTCAATTCCATCCATCAAATCCACGGGTAGAGTTCCAGATTCCTGGCTAAGGAAAATGTTCCCATCGATATGCAGGGCTTCTCTGAAGGCGACAGAGAATCCGTCCGAATCCGATTTGAGATCGATTGTTGCGGGTGCGGCGGCGTGGCCGTCGGGAACACCAATCGTGCCTTCCAACGAGAACACTTTTGTGGATGAAAGACTGGAGGCGTATACCGAAGATACATCGCTATCAGATGCGTCAGGTCGTTTACAGGAGTAGAGAATTGCAAATGGCGTGTCCCAAGGGTTCGTCCCAAGGGCGGTGAGGATGTGACTCCAAAATGATTTCACGTCTTGTGCACTACCACATCTCTCGCCAACTTCTCTCAACGTGAGCATCCGTCGTTCAGCGATAACGCGCCTAGTTTTCTCAAACGCTGGGTTGTGCAAACCGACTGTTGTTCCGTCTTCTCCAATGATAGGGCAAATTTCCCAGGAAAAGTATGTTTCCTCGCGAAATCCGTTTCTGAGGATGAAGAGACGATCGTCTTCTTTGTTTGTTGGCTTCCCTGTTTTTATCGCCTCCATAAAGAACGGCTCGATCGCTTGCCAAATTTCAGACCAACCTTCGCGATAATTTTGTCCGAGCAGGGAAGGGTGTTTGGCTCCAATCAAGGGAATATACGATTCGTTATAAACGACGGAAAATTCAGGACCCCAGTACATTGCAGCCGGGTGAGGAGATGTTAGAACTAAGTTGATGATTGTGCGTAAACTTTGAGGCCACTTCTCGATAGGACCGAATCCTGTGGCAGCCCAGTCGACCTGTCTTACAAGCTCGGTATGAGGATCTGAAGCAATGGAAGGCGGTAGTCGTGTCCAATCGAAGAATCCATAGTCGCTTGGCAGATGGGGACTATACACTGTTGAGACTTGCGGGTTCCGATTTACCATGACAATATCATCGCTAACGTCCATTTCCTCTACTGCTTCATGATTGATCTCTTTCTCGTCGATGGTAGGTGTTTTGCGTCTCGATAGTGAGTCTAGAACCGGGCTCATGGTCATATGGGAATCCATTTCTTTTCCGACCTGATGAAAATAGTTAGAAGGTGCGATGAGATCAAAACGCGAAGGCTCCGGATCGACCGATTCAATATCTTTGCCATGATTGAGCATACTGCACATACTGATGCAGCTCCCGGTCTGGCAAGTATCGGTGACCTGTCCCATAACTCCGATGGAAGGAGTTCCTGGAGTTTGGTTGAGCACTGGGAATGAATTTAGGTCGCTTACTGATACAACGCCGGACCCGCCTTCGTCGTGGTCCGGATTATTTTTGGTCCTAGCGGCCTCCATTGATTCTTCCCATGCATGCGGTGTGCATAATGCTCCCTTGTCAACGTGAACCTGTTTTGTGTGCGTGGACGGGAGAGGAACTCCACAAACGAGAAGCATGCGAGCACCATCCGGGCATGTGAACGCATTTTGAGTCCACAAAATACCATCTGGACATACGTAGGGTCTACACTTTCCATTACGGATGCTAGCATTAGCAAACGAACTCGATATCCAACGGTGATACCGAGGATCTGTTATATTGAAGGTGGTCCGATCCAACCCCTGCTCTAGGGTGGTAGTGGAGAAGGCTGCATCGGGTAAGATCGACGAGAAGGCTGCATTGTGGTAGACGACCTCCAATTGAAGGCTGCGAATGGTGGTTGAGGACTGCCGAGATCGTTCTGTAGCGGTGCTGGAGACGACTCCAAGAATAAATGTCGGGCGGGGATCATTGGCAAGAACGTCGAGCAATTGAACGCCATGCAAACCATCCGGCGGGGAGTCTCGGATCGGCACCGCCAACGATTTAAGAATATCCGACGAGACGGGAGGAGGAGCAGCAGCTGCAGGAGGTTGGCCACGACTAATGATAGGAACAGTAAAGGTTTTCGTGCTGGGAGCCAGGACCATCTCGTAGATCTGGCGGCCCTCGGGTTCTTTATTCCACAAATCACGAAGGCTATCAGTAGCAAAGAAGGAACGAGTGGGCGAAGTATTCAGAGATTGAAGGGGGGAGAAGAAATCTTCGACCGTTCCGGTTGGAGTTGATAAGGACCGTCCTTTGAAAAATGCCGGCCTAGTAGGTTCTGGCTGGAGGATGTGCTGGTCCTTCTTTTCAAGGGGGGCGGCGTGAAGGGATGCCGAGGAGAGTAGCTCAGCCGTAGATGTAGCAGAGAGCGAATGACGGTGAGAGTAAACTTTCGGTGCGGATGTGGGAGCCGGAGGCGGGGTGAGAAAGTGAATCTCAGGCAGATCGGAATCGTGTCTCCTCCTGCGTTTATGCAAATGATAGTCGTGGCGGAAATTGTGATGATGGGACGAAGAAGCCTTGATATGATGATTATGATTATCGAGGTTGTCTGTCAAGGAGTGACTCAAAGAGTGGCGGTGGAATCCGTTAGGACTGACGCTATCGACATTGCGATTGATCGGATGACGGCTGCTGCTGAAGCTACTACTGCTGCCACTCGGCGGGGTATTTTCGGCGGTATTGGTGTGCCAGGATGAAGATGAAGATGAAGCGAGAGGGACTGGGCTGGGACGAAAGTTTTGAGAGAGGGTCGAGGTTGTTTGTATGATAGCAGAAGGACTTCCGCTGTTTTGGCGAAATTGGTAATGACGGTTCAGGCTAGTCGCTCTGAACAAGCTTGGCGGAGACGATCTCCCTTGACGGGAAAAGTGCGAGAAATTTTGGTTCGAGACAGACGAAGAAAAGCCAAGGTTATTATTATTGTTAGTATTATGACGATTATTCAGTAACGAGGTCAGAGGGATACCTCCTCCGTAGCACAAAGTTACGAGGGGCCATTGCTGGTTATCATCATCGTCTTCGTCGTCGAGGTACGACACCGGCGATAGATGCTGTCGAGCCTGCAGAGGTGTACTGCTGATTCGGCGCTGATTTCGCAGCAATTTCCGTCGACGCCGGTCCCTTTCCGCTCGAGCAGACCTGCTGTTACTGTTACCAGTCTTTGATCTAATGTTTTGGAGGGAAGAATTGTGGTCGGATGAGGTTGACGAGGAGGTTGATGATGAGTACCCGGACGATGGGGAGCTGGAGAGTAGCAAATCCGTCGGATCCTCTTCTGTCAAGGTGCCTTGCTGATGCCGATGCTGATGTCTCTTCCTCCTGCTTCCGCTCTTCTCAGCGGCTCTTGGTTGTTCTTCTCTCCCATCCTCCTCTATTTCCTCTTCCTCCTCCCATTGGTCGTCATTCCTGTTGTAATCGGCGGATGTGAAGGAAACGACGCTGAGCTTTCTGGTGCGAGACGATGAAGATGTTGTTGTCGTCGTGGTTGTCGTTGGGATGTTGTTGTCGTCTCTGTTGTTGCTACCCGCTGCGGTGTGCGTGCTGCTGTTGTACGACGATTCCGAGATCTTCCTTGCTGTTGCTGCCGCCGTCGCCGTTACTTGGTCGAACCGAGTATCCATTTTATATATATCTTCCCTATATATACTTCTTCTTCTTCTTCCTCCTCAATTCCATTCAATCTCTCGGACGAGGTTATATTCTCGCAAAATAAGAGCAATAGGATACCATGTTGTTCCAAGATCCAATCAAATCCCAATTAACCCATCCAACAAAGAATTGTCGATATATTGCCAATATGCGAATATAGCAAAGATTTAAAACTGTGAATGAAAGGGATAGATAAATTACAAGACAGCTGAGAAAAGAAATTTTCCAGAAAAGAAGAAAGAGGGAGATAGATATTATTATTATGATTCAGGTTAGAGCCAAGGAGGGTTCCAGGCAAAGAAGAAGTGGCCAGTTGAGTTATAGTTAGCGTCTGTTAAACAGAATTAACGTACGATGACGATTGTTTAATGAAATAAATTAGCTGTCAAAAAAAATAAAAATAAAACTCGAAAAATATGCACAGCCTAAAAAGATACTTTTGTGCGAAGTTTCAGCCAGAAAATAGCGTAGTTTAATAAGAAACGATAATAATAATCCCAGGTTATTATCGAAGTGGGCTTGTGTCGGCGCTACAGAACGTTCTTTGTTCGAACAGGTGGTTCTACTTTCTTCCTTTTCTTGAATTCAAGCAGTCTTCATGTGGATCCCATGATCTGGGGAGAAATTTTAAAATTTAAAAAATTAAGAATTAAGAGAAAGAGCTGACATGGCTCTGAGATATTTCTCCATTCTCATGCCAGCGGACGAAGACTCCTCGATCAAATGCTCAATTGATTGCATGATCGCATGGGGCCTTGCGCTTCGCGCCCACTTGAATTTGCTGCGTTCGGTGGAGTCTAGAACGGTCTGCGAGAAGATTCAGGGTCTTAGGAATGTCCAATAGACGCATGCTTCGGGCATGTCGAACCACCTCCACCGCTTCCAGTCCAGTTCTTCTAGTGCCACTCGTTCTACCTCTCGTCCTTGAGCCCCCCTCGCTGCTCTGTGGTCTGATTCAAACTTTTCAGAATCCAATAAACTTTCCCATCAAGAAAAAGTGACTTTGCCCCCTTCTCGCTTTTTTTGCTGTACGACGGGAAAAATACTCACATCGACGTCGAATCATGTTCGATGAAAGCAAAGAAAAAGTTGCGCATTTCTCGCCCTGCATATTCTACATGGATATCGATTTCTCATTCTCAAATGTAAATGCAAATCTTCGCTGGTTTATAATGTTCACATATTTTCTCCCATTGATGCCTTGAAGGAAAAAGACTTACCTTTCCATTTAAATGTCATCGTGAAACAACGGGACTACACCCCAGGTGGAAGGATACCAACCGTCCGGAAGTTTGCTTCCCGAACTATCCGTAATGACATCATCCACGACTCTTCATCCAGCCAATCGATGCTAACATTCCCATAGGGCAGTTCTCGAATGGTTTATAAATATCTCCATGTTGGGAATATCTATATCGATCTCAACATTCCCTCTCGCGATGTCCGTGGTCAGGATGATTTCAAAATTTCCTTCGAACTTTGAGCTCGAGCTCGAGCGGGTCAACCCCCTTGGTCAAAAATTAAAAATTCAGAAGGAGAATGTCTTGAACCCTATCTCGCCTAGGCTCTCATCAAAGGAACGAGGAATCGGACCTTCAAAAAGAAAAGACAGAAAGGAAAGGGAAAAAAACAATCCGTTCGCAAATCCACTTCTCGATCCGGACAAGGTATTTTGACCAAACTATAATGCACGATCTGTCTGCGGAGGTTCTAGACTGGTCTCGGACCCGGCGCCGATAGTATCCGGACACGTATCGGGGCACAGCTCATTGAATCGAAGGAGCTTACCCTAGCTCCTAAAATCTCGTGACAACGATTTTCGGGCGTTTTTATGCATGCTGTGCAGCTGCTAGTTTGCAGTTGCAGGAAAGAAGCATAGCCAAAAATGGTTGGTGATGTGCTCACTTTGCTCTTTGCTTGGGATGAATTCATCAGTTCAGCCTCCAGGCCTCTGGCGTGCATATATATTATTGAATTATCAATTGAACTATAAGCTTAAAGTGCTCCAATACGGATTTTGGTGGAGGCATATTTTTGCGGGGATTTAATAATCGGACCAGCTGCCCGTCAGTAAACACCTCGAGGAGAGAGCTAGGGAGCTTTAAAATTACGGCCCTACAACATATCTGCTCGCTGCCAACTCATCCGAAACGAAGCCGGGGATAAAAGCAACTGTGCCAGACTGAGACTAACAATAATATCGGGCGATGAGATGCGAACAACTTGATGTGACTAAGATAGAGCTGAATGGTGCGCAAATTGGCGGTGGTGCAGGTGCTTTGCAATTGATGGCTCGAGTTGCGGCTCCAAGCTGGTCCAAAGCTGTCTCAATTATCATCAAGAGACACATGGTTATGGCTTATAGATATCATACACACACTGAACATTTCACTTGACTATTTTATATTAGTGTATTAGAGCGTAACAACTGTGTTATTTCGAAGGAATCCGAAAGATTGCGGTTCTATTTCTGGGTTTTACAACGGTCAAAATTTTCATCTGATCCAACGGGAATTAACGCGCCGGTAGCTTTTAGCGGCTAACTGCAACTGCTATTTCGACATTCCAACATGCAAGGAAGGCAGAGAAAAAAAGAGTAGACATCTTTCAGCCCCCTTCGTCTCCGTCGATGTCCTCTTCTCTCCCTTCTCCGCCCCTCGCTTTTTTGTGACAATAGCTGGCCCAAACTTAAGATATTATAATATATGATATTACCCGGACCCTTGATTCGATTCGGTCTGGTCTCCTATTTTCTTTCCGACTAATACAATAGCAAGCGAGAAAAAAAAGGGAATGCCTGCTGCATCTTCTCGTCTCGTCGACCGTCAATCAAGGAGTCGTAGCTGATCGCAATTAAAACGAAGAGAACGGCCGGCCATGATTCGCGCGCTATTACAATCGCGATCTCGAACCCGCCCGCTCCTAATCCTCCTCGCCCTCGCCATCTTCATATACATATTCCTCCCCGTCTTCCCCACATCCCAATTCTCTCTCAACGGCAGTCACCCCGCAAAATTCTACCCGTTGCCCAGCCGCGAAATCGTCGTCGCAGCTATCAAACACGACAGCGTCGCCTGGATCGAGAAATACCTCCCCGAATGGCGACCCCGGATATACATCGCCAACGCCGCCGACTACGGCGACAAGCGCAGTCTCACCGTTCCTAGGAACAAAGGCCGTGAAGCTAACGTCTACCTCACCTACATTATTGACAATTATCACAACCTGCCTGACTACATGGTCTTCATCCACAGTTTGCGCTATCAATGGCACAACGAAGACCCAATGTACGGTAAGGCAGAACCATTTACAATTTTCAATTCTTATATAAATAAATAAATATATAGAATATAATTATTGACATTAAAGTATGGTTGTAGACGGCGTCCCACCAATTCGTAACCTACGCCTATCCTACCTCGAAAAAGCTGGTTTCCTGCCACTTCGCTGTTCATGGACCCTCGGCTGCCCCGCCGAACTCAAACCGACTAACCCTTACGCTCACCGTGTCGACGACCGATTCCACACCGAAGAAGCCTACGCTGAAGCTTTCGTAGCGTTATTCCCAAACATGACTGTCCCATCCGTCGTCGGCAGCCCCTGCGGTGGACAATTCGCACTAACCAGGGACAAGGTCCACGAACGGCCGCTGAGCGATTACCGCCGGTATAGAGATTGGCTGATGGAGACGGAATTGACAGATAATATTAGTGGCAGGATATTGGAGTATTCGTGGCATAGTAAGTTTTTACACAACCCTACAACCGCTTTATCTATCTACCCTTCACTCAATCACAGTATATTCGATACTTGTACAAACAAGTTTCTTACTAATAATTGTTTTTTCAATAGTAATATTCGGGAAACAGTATGTCAACTGCCCACCTGCCAAAGAATGCTTTTGCAATGTATTCGGCCTTTGCAATTTGAAATGCCCAACGAAAGGAGAATGCGAGAAGAGGTACCATTTACCACAAGTGGCTACTATTCCGAAGGGATGGCCGGAAGTGGGACCCGGTCGGGACGGATGGCCGGCGGCAGGATGGGCGGATTGATTTGATACGAATTAAACCCTAAAAGCGTCTTTTTAATATCTTTGGTTGGTTTTTACAGCGATGTCGAAGTATTTCAGTGGTGTTTTTCTTAGCTTTCGAGGTTGGGTAACTGGGACTGGCGTTTTTCTATAAATCTTCTTTTTCATATGGGAAGATCTAATGGGAGAAACGTGGGTGAACGTGTGAAAGGGGGGTTTAGCTAGTTTCCACGTTTTTAATCGGCATTTAATGGAGTCTAATTATTCATGAAGTGGATTCGCACGTGGTGCTTGTGTTACACCTATTAAGTGTAGGACTTGAGTAAATATGATGAAAAGATATTTTATGTATCGTTCAATGAGATGGAGATACGCTAAGGCGCAGGCATCAATATACTACAGCCTTCAATAGCGAAACCACAGAGCCGCAGAGGTCTAATTATGGTATGTTCGGGAAGCTTTTGAACTAGATGATGAAATTTCGAGAAAGAGGACCACGTTACCTTACTGGGTTTAAAGACGGGAATCTCAGACAAGAATATCTTGTGACACGGATAGAATTTTCATTTTCGCGGGATTATTTGGACAAGGCTGAGAGATATTTCGAATATTTTTATTGAAAGCTTTTTCGTGATATATTGAGCCAATCGTTACCGCTCTCTGCGACGTCTGGGTACTAGACCAGCCAATCGTATGATTATTGAACAAGGCTGAGATATTTGGAGCGGAACCGCAGAAGTTATAAGGTAGTGTCGAATGTGCAAGAACCCTAGAGAGAAAAAATTTTCTCTCACTCAAATGAACATACAAGGAGAAACGAAATAGCACAATGCAAGGGATATCTCTAGATTCAAATACTGGTATCAGTTCAACGTCACGGTTGAGGGCAGATCTGAGTGTGTTGCGTGGTATTGCCGCAAGCGCCCAGACCGCCGTCCCAGAGCTCGATCCCAGCGAGAAGTGCCAGACTCGACTTGAGCTTCCGTCAAGCAAGCGAACATCGGACACTTTTTCTTGTTTTCCGTTCAGAGCAAGTTCTCCACCAGGTGGCGAACCAGAGAGATAACAGTAGTCGGACCGGGTATTTTGTTCTTGAAGCGGGCAAAAGAGTCCATTTGCCCTTGGAGACATTCGCATAGGAAACCTGGCCAGCTCAGTCGATTGCATCGACTCGCTCGTTTTCGTCGCTGATCTGCTGTCCATTGGTTGTCAATCGATTCGCTCCTCGCAAATTATCCTCCCTTCCTTCCATGTCAGCTGGGGAAGTAAAAGGGAAAAAAAGAAGGGAACTCCGGCAATTCTTCCAAGCTGATTCGAATGTTTGAATTCGAGCAGCCTTGTCGTAGTATCTAGCAATTTATGAATGAATGGATGATAAATGCTGGCTAGCGCTTGCGTGTGTGGACGTTCAATAATGTGTGAGTCGGCTAGCGGCGTATGGGAATTTGCAAGGCTGAAAGTGCAATTCATCTCTCTAGGTATCTTTTTGCAGCAATGGTTCTTTTTTTTTTTTTATCGCAGGATTTTTATTGAATATTATCTCGGAAACGATGAGTGATATCGATCTATCTATGGACATGGAAATATATGAATATATAAATATGGATACTCGAGTATGAGTCCGAATCAGCTTTGACCGCGTAAACGATACCAAGATATCTCTCGATCTCCACAGCCCGGAATCGCCATTATCGTCTTGTCAGCACCCCACACACTGCTATCCCTCGAAAGGGGGTATTATATGCTGGGGAGGGCAAGGGAAAGCAGGAGAAAGAAGGGCTAGGAGCTTCTCGAACACTATCGGTGCTCAAAAGCTCATACCCACCAGGCTGCTGGCGAGGCCACCCTTTGCCCTGGCGGCGCTGGACCTGCCTAGTCCGAGTGGCAAGATCCTTGGTTCTCTGAGCCCATTGAACAAAATCCATCAGCTAATGGGAATTCGCTAGCTTGGACCCTGAATTTAAAGCAGAGAAGAATGGTCAGGAGCCTCTCTTCCTTGACTCAGCTACATATCCTACCGCCTTGGAGGTGCTCCCGACTTTGCTCTTCCTTAGCTTCTTTTCCCAAATATAATAGATAGACCCATCTCTCCACACATATACTTACTAGATATTCTATAATACATTTATATCCTCAGGTATAGCTTTTTGAGAACAAAAGAAACAAGACGCTGTGCGTTCGCATAAAATCCACATTTTTTTTATTGTCGAGATCTTATCGTAAACGTTCTTGCGCACGACCACATACATTCACATCTCATCGGAATCGGAAACCTACTTTCAAGTACTCAGTAGATATCCTCTTCTTCATCTTCGGAGGCTTCTTCGACTTGGTCCCATCCATTCGCGGGCCATTTGTTCTCTTTTAGCCTTTTTCCTAAATATCTTTTGCCCGCCCGTTTTTTTAGATTCGGACTGCTGTCAAAGCTTCGGAGTCATTCTCCCCATCAAACTCTCATCTCTCTTGTTCGATTAAAAACTTAGTGCATACGCTACTTCTACATCTCCGATACCTGCCTTCTGCCGCTTCATCTTCATTCGATCATTAGAATCCTAGCTTTATCCCGTAGCTTAGACGGGTCTCTCGATTATATTGTCAATTAGCGAGCGAGCGAGCCTCAACGAAAACACTAGCAGGATGGAAGAACAGGTCGAGTCCCCGATATCCGGCGTTAAACCCACCGTTACGTCGCCTCGAACTGTTTCCGCCGGCCAGAGCTTGATAGCTGAAAGGCGACGGGTAAGTTTTGTCTTAACAATATTCCTTGATATCTTTGTATCTTTTGGAGAATGCTCGTGCTGACGACCTGCCGGATACAGAGCAAACCCGACATCGTTCTGCGCTCCGAAATACCTCGTATAAGCAGCGGACCAGCCGAAATCACCACTCCGGTATCCGCCACCTTCAGACCCAGATCAGATTCTCTCATCAGCATCGAACACCCGATCCCCGAACTGCCACTCGAAGAATCCCTCGTCCTGCCTGAAATCAAAGACCCGCGACCGGACTTCCTGGGTCCTACCCACCTGGAGCTCGAGAACAGACCCGCTGAAGCTCCCCTGACCAAAACACCCACTATCGAACTCCCCTCGTTGATCTCAACCATACCCGTCAAACCTCTCCCTGAAATCGTAAACGAACCTCAGGCCACAATCTCCGCTGCGGATAAGGAAACATGGGACCGAACTCTGCCCCGTGTCATCCGTGGAATTGTGTCCATCAAGGCTACTACTGTTCGCCCGTTCGATACCGAGACCGCGGGCGATTACACCGCGACTGGGTTCGTCATTAATGCCAAACAAGGGTTGATTCTTTCCAATCGCCATGTTGTCTCTCCGGCGCCAATCACCGCTGTTGCGATATTTTTCAATTACGAGGAGGTCAAACTCGCACCGATTTACAGAGATCCCGTACACGATTTCGGTATGTCTGAAACTGAATCATCTGATCAGCATAAATCCATTGATATGGTATTGAACTAAACTAACTTGGGTTGTTTTTGAAGGTATCTTTCGATATGATCCGGCAGCGTTGAAGCACATGACCGCCACCGAAATCCCACTCCGTCCGGATCTAGCCAGAGTCGGCCTCGACATTAAAGTTGTTGGAAATGACGCCGGCGAAAAGCTATCCATCTTGGGATCCACCCTTGCCAGATTGGATCGTCCGGCGCCGGTGTACGGTTCAGACATGTACAATGATTTCAACACCTTTTATTTCCAAGCTGCTAGCGGAACGAGCGGTGGTAGCAGCGGGTCGCCAGTCCTCAACGTGCAGGGTGAAGCAATTGCGCTGAACGCCGGTGGTAGCAGGTCGTCACAGTCAAGCTTTTACCTGCCGTTAGACAGAGTCGTCAGAGCCGTTGAATTGATCAAACAAGGAAGGCCTGTGCCTCGTGGGACCTTGCAGACCGAGTTCTTTCACCAAAGCTACGACGAGCTCAAGCGACTGGGTCTCTCGGATGAGAACATGATGGCCTGTCGAGAGAGAAACCCTGAAGCAACTGGACTGCTGACTATCCGCATGGTGCTGAAGGGTGGCCCAGCTGCTAGTCCTCAGCCCACTAATGCCGCGAACAACACCGAAGAGGACCCCACCACTCCGATCAAGGGTCTAGAGCCGAGTGATATCTTGCTCACCTGCAATGGCAAGTACATCACGAATTTTATCGGCCTCTGGGAGATCATTGATGATTCGGTCGACAAGGAAATCACGCTGGAGGTCTACCGTGCGAAGGTCTTGAGGAGTTGCACCGTCAAAGTTCAAGACTTGCACAGCATTACACCGGACCGCTTCTTACACTTTGGTGGCGCAGTTTTCCACGATGCCTCTTATCAAGAGTGCAGATGGTACAACGAAGCCATCGGGAACGGTACCTTCTGCGCTTCTTCCGGATTTATGATGTGGAGCTCTTATTCTAGGGATTTTCTCGTCACAAAGATGGACGGGAAACCTACTCCGAATTTGGAGGAGTTTATGAAAGTTATCAGAGAGATCCCGGATTATAAGCGTATCCAATGCATGACTAGAGCTCTCGGAAAGTCAGATGACCAGCTCTTGATGGTCGATATGGACTGGCACTTTTACCCTGCGAGTCTTTTCGTTCGAGATGACGAAAAGGGTGTTTGGAGACGTGAGGATATTCTCCCTCCAGCTGCCGTCGAAGAAAAGAAAGCCGAAAAGTCTGCCCCTGCTGATGGCGAGATTGACTCTGCGATCGATATCGAGTCCGTTCCGTCCTCACCACAATCGACTGAAGTCGAAACTACCAATTCTGCGACTTCTCTCCAAGAACAGGTTACTCAAACAGAGGTCCCCGATCAAGCCTCGGACTCAGAAGAAGTCGAAGATGAGGAAGATGATCCCCTCGAAGCTGCTATCGAGGATTTGAGAAGCTCCATGGCGTACGTTCGTTGCTTTCTTCCTCACACAATATACGGATATACCTCCAACATGAGCTATTCCGGCGTCGGGCTTGTCTTAGCGGTCGACCCGATTCCTCTTCTCTTCTTTGATCGCACATGCGTACCAACAGACATGGTTGATATACGTCTGACGGTTGCGAACAAGAACATCCCGGGACGTATCGTATACATGGGTGATTTTGTCCTTCTAACCTTCGATAAAACACTCCTCCCCGAAGGCGCCAAAATCACCGTCCCAGAATACGACACCAAACCCTTAAAAGTTCGCGAATCCGTCAAAATCTTCGGCTTGACGTCCGATCAACTCCTCAGCACGAAGGAAACCACAATCAGCTCTATCGGCACAAACTCCAACACTTGGCCATGCAATCCACCCCGCCACCGACTCATAAACACTGAAAATATCTCAATCGCCGAGGGAGCGTCGTGCTGGGGTGGTGTCATCGCGCGAATGGAGCAGCTCAAGTCCATCCAACGCGGGGAAAAGATCAAGGTCTCAGCCTGGCTTATGACAGTCTCGTCCCAATCGAACGGGACTGATTCGTACTGGACTCAAGGTATCGACCTGCATCGATATGTATTCCCAATCGTGAAGGAGATCGAGGAGAATAAGCTCACGCGATACGACCATGTTACCTGGGATCTGGGTTTTGAGTTTTCCGATGTCGCGCTGCCCACCGTTTCGACGTTGGGATTGTCGGAGAAGAGGTTTAATGCTTTTGTCAAGCAGGCGAAGAAGATTAGAGGTGTCGCGAGGCCGTTGATCGTGGAAACCAGAATGCAACCACCAAAGACTTCGATGACGGAAGAGGAAGAGGCGAAGGGGCTAAAAGTTGGTGATATCTTGTTAGAGATAGATTCCAAGCCGATCTATGGGGTCGCTCAGCTCACGGAGCTGCAGTTCGAGGGGAGGGAAACCGTACCTGTTTTGGTTCTCCGGAATAACCAGGAGTTGCTACTTAATGCTTCCGTGGTGAAGAGTTGGCCCAATACCGGCGATAGGGTGATTCAGATATTCGGAGCGATAGTTCACGCCTCGCACGCCGCGGCTATAGAGCAGGTCGCGAAATCTGCTCGAAACGTGCCGCTCGACTCCGAGGGATTGTACATCTCTGGTGTGAGTTATGGGTATGTTCCATTTATCGAACCCTCAATTTTGACGTTCAGATGCTGACTGGTTATTTTCTAGATCTCCTGCATTGGATAAAATGCGTCCGACATTCTGGATTCTCTCTATCGATGACCACCCTGTCAGCACTATCAACGATGTGCTCAAGCTGGCTCAAGAGAGAAAGTGGGCGCAGGGTGAATACGTAAGAATCAAGCAGGTTAACCGTGTAGGAATTACCAGCATTGCTTCCGTCAAGGTCGACGATCGGTTCTGGCCGCTTTATCAGTGGAAGATGGATCGAGATAGCGGAAAGTGGAAGATGACGAAAGAAACAGGAGTACAATACAACAATGAACTTTCAGAGAATGGTCTAAAGTATTTTAAGGAGAAGGTTCCTGGAGCCGACGCTCTAGAGGGCGCTGCGCAGACGCAGACTGTCCTACCGGAGAATAAGGAAGCGCCCATCGTTGAAATTTCTACAAAGACGGAACCGATTGTTGAAGGTGCGACGGCGACATTGTGAATGAGCTACGGTTACTAATAGCAAACAAGAAAAATATAAGAAGAATTAATAGATATCAATGTGAGATGGATAACGAAGGGATGATGAGAGATTAGAGGTTTCATAACGGTTTGTTCTTCCTTTTTCCACAAAATTGTACTCAATGAATCTCTGCTTTATCTTTTTTTATTGGCTTTAAATGTTTGGTTTTTATTTGGTTTTTCAAGGAGCCGGGATGTATTGTATATTCTCTTTTGTTGAAAGGGTTTTATGAGATGGGTGGGATAGGCATATATATTCGTGTTTGAAGAGTGAGAGATTGGTATAACTTCTCGACTCCTTTGCTTTTGATTTCAACCCCGTTTTTTAACTCTCCGCTTGGGTATTTTTCCCCCCCAAATTTCTGTTAAAATTTGAACCTTGACGGCTGGGGTAGATGATCTGGTTTCGTTTTGCGGGTTATACTTGCATAATCGGACTTATTTGTATGGTATTATTACTATCATTTGTAGCAGTAGAAATTAAATAAAGATCAAATCTAGAAAGCCGAGCTTTCCTTAGCTAGATGTTGTTGGAGGTACCATTGAAGGATTCAAATTTCTTTATATTTTAGTATGATGCATCGATTTTTTAAAAAAAATCTGGTAAAGCGCTCTCTTAAACCCGAAAAAAATGATACCCAATATTCCCATGTCTATCGTTTACGAACCCAACCGAAAAGAACGTGTGAGATGTGAAAGGAAAAAAAAGAAGGTAGGTTAAAGTCTGGCTGGCATCCGACTCGCTCCATCCAGTCTGATGACTTCGCCATTGATCATGGTACTTTCGATACACGCGATAGCGACCTGTGAGAATTCATGCGGCTTGCCAGGGCGTTTGGGGAATTCCATGGAACTATATCCATCCATCTGATAGTTAGTATATCGGAGATATGAAACAGTCTAATAGAGATAAGACTTACCGCGCCAAGCTCTCCTTCACCTTTGGTGGCATCTTTTCCGTCATCGGACTGTCAAACATGGAAGGGGCTAAATATTCATCATATTAGCAAATATTCTCATCAATCATTTTTAACAAAATCAGAGATGTGAAGGGACAACATACCTAGAGTCACAACCCTAATCCCATACTTACTCAAATCCCTCGCCATCGGCAATGTCATACTCACAACTCCGCCTTTACTCGCCGCATAAGACAGTTGCCCGCTCTGCCCCTCATAAGCCGCCGCACTGGCAACCATAATAATCACCCCCCGTTCGCCATCCTCCCCTTCCGGCTGAACTTTGGTAAGATACTCCAACCCGTTCCTAACCACATCCACGGTTCCGATAAGATTTATATCAATCACAAACTTGAACCCGTCGAGGTCAACCGGTCCCTGCCGGCCGTACGTCAATGCTGGGTTTCCGATCCCCGCGGCGGCAACAATCCCACCAAGTGGGTACTTTGTCTCAACGCTCCATTCCGCGGCGAGCTTGACGTTCGCAGCGACTTGCTCGCTGTTTGTCACGTCGGTTTGGAAGAAGCGGACGCGGTCGGCGGAAGTGGAAGCGATGACTTGGGATGCCAGGTCGGAGTTCAGGTCTAGGATTGCAATGTTTGCGCCTTTGGCGTGGAGGTCCAGGGTTGTCGCGCGGCCCAAGCCGGATGCTCTGTGGATATATAAAAATGAACGATCAGCTTTTTGTCCATTCTATTATCTTAATTGTGTGATAGGGTTGGAATTTAAGTGTACCCTCCAGAGACGATGAACGTGCGGCCTTCAATCTTCATGATTGTTGATGTCTGATGTGCTAATATTTTGCTCGTCCAAAAGTGTAAGTAAGAATGATGGAGAGGAAAGAAAGGTCGCCAAAGATGCTGGTTCCGGAGAGTTATCCCAGCCGGCCGCCTTTAAGCTGACCCTCGCGTGGAATATTGGCTCCGGAATGCATGCAACCGAGGTAAATGTGAAATCCGGGGAACCCTGGCGCGCACATGCATCCAGCCAAGGTGGATCTAATAGCTTGCGATCTATCAATATAAACTTTTGGAATTCTTGAGGATACATGAATATTTATTGAAACCCAAAATCTCTATAGACTTCTAATAGTTTGCCCTTGATTTCTTACCCTTTTGAGTTTTTCCGAAAAACCCACCACCAATTTTTCTCCTCAAGTACCCTTGCCGACTTTAGGACTTCGATTGTGTGAATTTGTATAGGTTTGGAACCCGCACAGGAGGTATGATCCTTGTCAAATTTAGACCAAGAAACTAAACCCTGAGGATAGATTATAAATAGTTCCTTCTTCGACTCTATCAGTGGTATCATTCGTATTATACGCCAAAGATTTTCGTATATTGGAGGTATAGCTGTCTATATAAGGTGGCCAAGTATCCCGTCGCAAATGAACATCATCGTCTTATCTAAGTACTTCATTCGCTATAGCTCTTATCCAGGGACGTATAGAAATGCACGATGCCTACTAGAGTACTATTTCAACCTTACGAGATTCTAAAGGCCTGGATTACATAGTAATACGGAAATCCTTATCTAAAGTGGTCTATTCACATTATATAATACATACGCGCAGCACCGAAATTCGTATAAGGGAAATTAGAGAGTTGTGGGAAAGATAGGCAGCCTTTTTTTTCTAAGATTCTTTCCCTCGCGCTAATTATACCTGCAGACACATCGAAGATATCTGTCGAAACGACCCTATTAAATTGAATCCTATTGTAAAGGGGTAGCTCTACAGGTTCACTTGGTACGAGTAGTAGTCTAGGCCGTGCTATTATACACCTCGCTCGTAGTCACAGTCAGGTGGAGTTTATGTATGTGGGTTGATGAGAGTGCAGCTAAGCGTGGTATATTGTAGATACAAGAAGTTGGGTGAGAGTGAGTGTAATAAAATAAACAAGTATGTAGATAGGTTAACAAGTATAATCTATTAGGGTCTGACTTGAAGAGATGAAAGATAATGATGAACATGATCAAGCTACGATAGTGGTGATTGTCTTCCTTATATACATGTCTTCTGATGGTTGTTACCATACTAGTAAGACAACACAAGTATACTAAAAACAACACAACCGCAATATCCATTTATACTGGAATATGTGAGATTAGCTATACGATAGAGTATATGAGGTACAGTAGCACCGTCTTTCGAAGCAATCCCGTACTAGGTTGCTACCTGAATGGCATCCACCATTTCTTATTAGCTAATTAGCCAAGCTTTCCTTCATCTCCATCTGCATGTAAAACTCCACAATCCCAGCCTGGAAAGTAATTTCGTTAGTGGCAGGATTAAGTGAAAAAATATTTGACGACAAAATATCGTCTGCACGTTGGATATCCCTGACTCGGAGATGGAAATCTCTAAGTTTCATAGGACCATGCTCTAGGATGAGACGTGCAATCTGTAAACCTATTTCATTCTCACCGCCTATTACCATTTTCGCCCGATAGAGATCTGATTCTACTCGACTAAGCAATATTTGAATTTCACCTACAAAGAGATAATGTTAGCAAGGGGGAATATACTTCTATAGAATAAAATCTCGCATACTTTCCAGACTCATGTCATCATCAAGGCCGCTGGTAACCGATTGAAGATGCTTAATCCGCCCACCAACGGATTTAAAAATTTTCTCAGCAACTTCACGAGTTTGACCTCGTATATTGCATAGATAATTAAGAGATTCTTCATAACTGAGGTCGGGAACCTGGTAGATACGTCTTATCCTAGACCGGGCAGACCGGCCTATATGTATAGGTAGTTAGTAAACAATGATATGGAATATGCTATATAATCCTGACATACTCATCATTATAAGTGGTGCTCTGCCCTCGCTGCTCACAAAAACTGTAATAAACTCTCTATCATCTGCAGCGTTCTTTGCCGTATCCTGCAATATCTTAAGAACTTCGGGCCTACTATTCGCAAGATAATTTATATTATCGATAACCAGGACAGCGGGTTTACCCTCGTTCTTCCGACTAAACTCTATAGCATATTGGCGGAAGGTACGTAGTAGCTCATCGAGAGACGGCGTGGTATCTATAAATATTAACAAACTTTCCTGTAATTAGGATTGCTAGTATATATCTTACCTTCACTTAGTCCCCCAGCTTTGTAACCTCTAATCCTCATCCAAAACACTTGCCACCAAGAAGGTATCCTTGGAGGAGTCCATCGTAGAGCGTCCCCGAAAGCCCTTTCAAATGTTGAACCTGCTGGTGGGACATCTATATATACTATGCCGGAGTGTTTGTGCCCAACCTGACGAACAACGGTAGTCTTCCCAGTGCCATGATTACCAATAATCAACTCGTAGCTACCAGAATATTGTGATGGTCGGATGATAGATTCAATTTGCTTAGAGATTTCCTCGCGTTCGACTAATTCTTCTTTTTCTATATTCACAGCAGGCACTGTTCCCTCGTTAAAGGCACTGCGGATTTTCTCCTCTCGAGCTATGTTTTCAAAGTAGGTATAAATGACGTCTATGGAAATTGCTCCCACCGGAATAGCAAGAATACCGATAATAAGTTTTGTAATGAGGAAAGACTTTGGCAGCAGTCAGTATAGTAGAAAACAAAAGAGCTAAATATGCCCCCCTTATCTTAACTTTTCCAATAACCCATTTTTCAGCCTCAAGTGATACTATGGGACGCTGACTAGAAGAGGATGAATGATGACTAGAAGAGAAGCTGCGGCAGCTATACAGGTTGGAATATTTGGGTTGTTGGGGTAGGGCAGTGTATTTGTGATTGAGCCAGTGATGATAGGATAGAAAAGGAAAGCGAGGTCGAGTTCTGGTAGCCTGAATGATAGATAGGGTTCTGAACCTGAAGGCCATTATGTTTTGATAGATAGCGCGTCGTTCGAACGATGTGATGCAATCTGGTAAGTTCCCTCCCGATGAAGTCCTATCAGGTACTGCTGCGTTAGAAATAGCCAATGTCCGAAATTATAGTGCGGTTCTAAAGGGAGAACTACGAAATATTAGTAATTTTGATGATGCTGATGATGAAGCTGAAAATGATGGCGGGTTTGATGGTGATGAGACGCGTAAGATTGTTTATAAGGGTTGATATTTGTGGTGCAGATTCTTGTAGTAAAATTTTATTTTTTGTTTTTGGGGCACGTGATTTTCATATAGATTAGTCTCTTTATATTTTCCTTGGCAATAATCTTAATCTTATCTCCACGTGATATCACACAACAAACCAAAATTTTGTTGTACGGAAAGACCTACTAACAAACGTTTGGGCTTCCAACAACCACATCTCAAATATCGATATCACCATAACCATCGCCTACTCGACAAATCTCCATATACCTTTTCATCAATCCGTTATTGTATAATGTCGCAAACCGAAGTCATCTCTCCGCAACAGTCATATGCATTTTCTTTCCATAGCTCTATATACGTATAGACTGCACGGCGTTTATCGACAGCTAAAGCTATATATCTAACTAGCAACTAGTCTGACTACTTGGCAACGAGCATGGTAGTCTGACTAGCAACTAGCATGAAACTCTGTACGGATGCCAAGATAACTTACTAATAAGGTGTTGGAGGTTCGATCATAATCTGCTATATTAAGCAACCCGCCGCCGCGGCGGGTTAGTCACGTGATACGATCGGCCGAATGCTTGATCAGACTATCGGCCGGTGAAGCCGTTGGTCGGTAGAGCCGTCGGCCGGTAGGAGTGCCGGCCGAACCCGGACATAAGGTTTTGCCTCAACACATGTTTCAATATGTTTCCGCTGAAAAGATCAATATCAGAAAGCTCTGATATCTCATGTATATAAGCATTGGTTGATGCCCATGAAGACAAGCTCAATAACAAGATCGATACTATTCTCCATAGTCCGTACCATATTAAATCCACGATTGCAACATAAGGTAACTTAGAGCCTTAGCATATGGGTTCTTGACAATCTATATGGAGTGGATTGCCTGACCCCAGATGGAGCCATGGCTTGGAGTCTTGGGTTGGAGTGGATTCTAGGTCTAGAGTCCATGGAGCCCCATGGATTGGAGTCACAGGCCCGAAAATCCACTCCACTCCACTCTATCCGCACGCTATGCAGCAGCAGCAGCTGGAAGGCACTATATCTCCAAGACCGTGAGAATATATATAGGAGGAGTATCGCAAATTTATATAGAATGCCGTGCTGACAGAGAAAAATGAGCCAGACGATAGACAGGATAATCAGCAGCGGCTAACCTAGCTTATAGCGCCAATGACAAGCCAACCAAGCGCTCAGGGAAAACACGTGTATGAATTGTGCTCAAATTTCAAATTTGGCTCTGAGTTTTGAATCCCAATCAAAATTCCCCTCAAGTGGAGTTTCTAAGACAATCGGCGTTTCAAGGTATACAAGTCTCGTATTTCGATGAACTTTGGTGAAAAGTACCAGCAATGCCAAGGGTACTTCCACCCTCCTATATAGGAGCAGTTGCGTCCCAAATTCACGAATCAGAGTCTTAAAGTCGACCCATGTGCACCCCAAAAAGCGTGCCCCAGCTCCGGAAAAATTTGTTCAGAGAAATTACATGAATGTTTTTGTTTCGTAGCTCCAGTACAAGTAAAATTCAATAAAATCAGAAAATTCATTAGCATTATCTTTTTCCTAGAGAAAACATTTCGACTCCTAAAACGCCTGGTGTCTATGTATGCAACCACCCGTAAAATCCCACAGCAATGCTAAAACAGAAAAGAAAAAAATAAAGAATACAACGGGTCGCCAGTTTTCAAACCTCCGATTCCAAATTAATTGGTTTTGTCAAGAAGGAGACGAGTTAGATATAAAAAGGTTAATCAATCAATCAAAGCTCATAATGATATCATCCGCGGAAATCAATGGCGGTGGCGTCGCGCGTGGTGGGGATAGCTTCTTCTCATTCTCTCTAAACGGTGCAGAGATGATCCCGATCGCGTGACAGTACAACCCAAAGTTACCGTGCAATCCAATGATTTCGTGTCCCTCGGGGCACACAACTGTATCATAGATGAGCTGCGGAGGGCATTTATTTCTGTGGGTTGACTCCTTAGCTGATGGTGTCAAAGCGACCGCCTCGCCATCTTCCAAGATGATCTAGATTTAATATTTTGTAAGTAATTGATTGCCACGATGTATCTGAACATAAATCCTTACCTCAAGTGTGACGATTTGGGGCTCACCGCCCTTGTTTCGCCTCACCTTGATCGGCCAATCTGCCAGTTTGACATCCCTTGGGGGTGTCCCAGGCGTAGGCGCAGGTATTCTCTGGTAAATATCAGGCACCATACCGACCTAAACATTAATATGTGTTAATCCTAAAATTTCCCTTATTTGCGTCGCATTAAATAGAACCCATTCCCTACCTTTAAACCAACTATCCTTTTCATTCTCATCTTGTTAGTCACCTTAGTTGCTTTGCACAAGGTCGTCATGAAGCCAGTGGTCCCCAATCTCGTAGCATCAGGGTGGCGCGGAAAAGCGCCTGGTCGTCTGTTCGGTTTTATAAACTGCGTGAATTCGATACCGTGAATGTGAATCAATCGTGTCGGGAAACCGTAGTAGACATTAATGTCCATGATTTGCGATTTGTCCATTAACGCCCACAGCCGCACTGCACCGATCTGTGCACCAACTTTTCGGGAAACTACAGCATCCCCTGGAAGTTGGTCCGCGGGATAGGTTCCAAGCCATGGCAAGGGCGGTACGAACGGTCTTCCGTTAAACGTCTTAACTTCAAGAGAAGGATCATCCGAGTCCGCGTGTGGGTCAAGAACCGGCAAGAGGGAAGACTGGGGCGGGGGAACGTTTAGTTCCGAATAATCGATAGCTGCCAGAGACGAATCCGGGTTCAACATGGGTGTCACCAACATTCCAAGCTTAAAATCCAACTCGACCTCTTGGAGCCACAGTCCGGCAAAATCGTAGCCAGTGGGTGGGCGAATGTCAACGAAGTTATTTTCATCCCACTTGAAGTGCCCTTGAACCACATTTGTCTCTAGAGAAGTGGCTGTTCTGACCCGAAGATTGTTCTGCTGGGTTTCGTAACTATCCTCTAGAGGATGACGGGTGGACGACGGGTAGCTGTTGTAATCAGAGCTCTCATCCGTCGAGTAGTTATAATCTCTCTCTGCGGGCTTCACCTCATCTTCGAAAATGTGGCGCCAAGATTTGGTATCTCGAAAATGCTCGTTTAGAGGGGGAAGTCCGAATCCGGCGACATCAACGCCAAAGATAGGTGTCGACCTTGTCGTTATATCCCCAGTTTCAGGGTCGACTTTTACCAACGAGAACTAATGAACTATTAGTAAAAACTATCGTCTGAATCGAAAGAGCTAGGTGTGTTCACATGGAGACAAAAGTTGCTACCGGGGCGATATCGCAATGCGAAAATACGTTCCCCTTCTTCGAGATGACAATCCGTGCTTGCACCAACGCACTTTCCAAAGTACCTGGCATGGCCGGTTTTGTAGATGAATACTAAACCTCTGAACTGGTGGTCGAAATATCCTCTGATGGTTTTGATTTGATCCGCCCCAAAGTCATTCTGATCCGCGGAATCAGCAAACACTTGGATTACTGACAACGGCCTGTTCAGAACACTCCAGCCAAAAGGAATGTAGCGAAGCTTTAGATCAGGCTTTTCGGTGGCGACCTCTACTTCCTCTTCTCTCCATATTGGTGAAATCCAGTCAGACATGTAATCGTATGTCATCCGTAGTCCAATCTACGCCTAGTTAGCCTTCGCCCATGATAGTATGGTAAGTTTGACTTACAAGTCGCTTCCTGCCAGAAGATTCGAAGAAATGACAAGTGCCGCTCCTATCACCGCCAAAGGTTTTACTGCACCTCCCTTTGTTCGTTCTGAATCGCAAAGCGGCAATAACATCCGCCCCACGATAGCCCAGCTCGTTGACATGAGACTTACTGACTCGAGTCCTATCAGCACACCAAACCCAAACGCCATCAATCCTCTCGTCTCTTTCCAGTTCAAAAGTCCCAGTCGCGTTCTCCTCTCTAAGTTCTCCTAAAACCCTCGAAGCACGGGGTCGCCAGCCTCCACTCCCGTCCTTGACGAGATCTTCTGGGAAATACTCAAAGACCAATCCAACACCATTCGCAGCATGTTTAGAATATCCGGAAAAGATGTGATACGAAGGACGGCAAAAGACCCTGACTCTGGCGATCGGATCGCTAAAATCAACCTTATTCACGAAATCCTTGATTACATCCTCATCATTGTGCTCTTGCCAATATCTTGCACGTTCAAGCTGCAAGAAACAAGCGGTAGGAGCCCCCGGTTCTAATTCCTCAGGAGGGGTGAAATAAATGATAGCATTTTTCGTAAGGATTTCTCGCTCTGATTCCGAGGGTGTTTGAGTCACAACACCGAATGCCCTGCGCCTCCGGTTTCTGTATCAGTAAATGGGTTATTGGCATTATCTACACTTCGGGATAGTGATACTTACTTGAGTCCTTCACCCAGGTACGGTTTGCCCTGTAGTAAACTCTTGTTAGTCAAATTCATGGGCGTCTAGCGAGGGTCGAATCCAAACTTACATCAGTACACCCAAAGAATCCAGTGATCAAGTTGTCGGGCCCAGTGTCGAAGAATTCGTATGTGGTCGAAGTTTCACTCCCATCATCCGCTTTTTGTTTCGTCTCTTCCGATTTACCTGTGCCCAAATTGAACCTATCATCCCACATGTCGGGGGAAGCCATGAGGGCTCTCGGCGTGTCGCTTATCAATGACTTGAAGCTTGGAAGCGAGAGATCCGAGTTTCCCGCCTGGCTTTCTGACTTGTCGCCGTCGGTATTGGTGGTATCGCTTTCACCCTTTTCGTTCTCTGTCTTCGTATTATTTTTTCCAATGGTGCTGCTGCCCGTATCCCCTTCTTTACTGCCATTTTCTTCCTCGGCCTCCTCTTTCGGGTCCTTGATTTTCGTTTTGGTAAACCATGGTATGTACGGTGGGGGAGGTATGGGGACTGGCAGATCGGCGACTTCGACCTTCTTTGTCCTCGAGAGTGGAGGTGGAGGTGGAACTACAGGGATGGGGTAAGGAGGTGGAGGAGCAGTAACTACTCCGATAGGTTGGGCGCTAGAAGATGCGATTGTATTGCTGGCGAGAGGGGGAGCTGTCAAAGATACTATAGGGCCACCAGGACTAGGGAGCCAGTAAGGTGTCGGAGCGGGCCCTGCGCCGTCATCGGGAGGAGGAGGCGGTTTGTCGCTCCGACTTGTAGGATATACTCGAGGGACTCTCCTCAATCGACGTCGTGATCTTCTTCGAGGAGCTGGAGGTAGACATGCTGGGAACTCCAGTTTCCGCCCAAAGTTTGTGATCAACTAGGAGTAACGCTTTTAGCCCATCAAATCTATGGAAGAAAAAATATATGAATGGTTCCTTACCATAACTCCGAGGTAGCTTCTCTCGCTGAGACAGAGGTGCTTGGTTCCAACTCGTATGATCCGCTCCCCCCCTTTCCCGTCGATGGTGGCGGCGCAACTAAGATAGTGTAAATCGACACCACCTCGTCTGACTTCGACGTAACGTTCCTGAGGCCTCTCAATATCACGCAATTTACATTCATTCACATCAGCTTCATCCATTTCGTAGGTAAATTCAAACCCTGAAACTCCACGCGCTGCGCCATTCGTGTGACTAGCATAGAAGGCCTTGACCGAGATTAATCGACGTAAATATTTCTATGCAAGTGTTAGTTTACGAACCATGATACACAATTATAGCAGGTCACATACCCCTCCCGGTCCGCCAAAGTCGAAATATTCCATGATCTAAAATCGAATTAGCATTAAAACTGATGAAAGTTTGAAGAGATTTTACAAGAAGCTTACATTCAACTCATCTCGATTTCTGGGAACTCTCAAGGGCGGACTATTTGGGGGAGGGCCAAAGTTCGGCCCATTCCAATATATATGAGACTCTGGCGGGACTGGCAGTCCTGCACTTAATAGTGCGTCCTGGATATAAGTTTTGGGGAACGCGAATGATAGGTTCTTGGGCAATATGTTAACATCCGTTACATTGTCTTCATCATAGTGGGGTACTGGGAAATAGGGTCGCCAGCAGTAGCGATCTGTGATATCCGGAACACCATCAAAATGCTCTCGTGGACCCAGAACATTTTCCAGAGGACCTAGGGGAAGTCGTTTGCAATCGACTTCCTCCCCGTCCACCATCACCTTTTCTGCATTCAGCGAGTCCGGTATAAGATTTGTCGCCTTTCCTTTGCCCTTGTCTCGCTTATTTGTCGCTTGTTCATTCCGATATTCTATAAGAGCGATCGATGTGAAGCGGAGAGTTCCCAGACCCACTGTGATTCCGCCGATGGTCCACTTATCCGGAGATACAATCAACCGGCCTTCGGGTGCCGGATAACTAAAATCAACATAGTAATCGTGAACAGGACCGATGACTTTGAAACCTTCAGCACGTCGTTTGGCCAACGCCGATGTCTGCTCCGGGATCTCGTGTTCGTGCCATAAATTCCAACCAATCTTAGATTCAGTCATCGATGTTGGACTTCCAATCCAGCGTGCCGCTTTCCAAGGCGGGTGCGTCAAAGGCTTTAGTCTGACGATACCACTTTCCGTTACACCAACCATAAAGCCGATCCAAGTGTGGTTTTCCGGAAGCGAGATTACAAGCTCATCACGCATGATATAGCCAACTTCTCCCAACAGCACGGTTGCTTGTTCTACCTCTGGAATTTCATCATCTGAAAATGAAGGCAGCCGGCCCCAGAATCGGAGCCCGCAGGCGTGTTTTCGATAATCTGGTGTGATGTGGCTATTGCTCTTGTCATCCGTTCTCCCAACAAAGCTAAAGCCGATCTTTGTAACGACGGCATTTGGATCCCAAGTGCATTTTCGTGCACAATTCTCCACGCAAGACAGGGTAGAATGGATGAGCTGCCTTTGGTCCGGAGGCTGTTCCTCGACATCCCGCATTGAACGTTTGACATTCGGCCCACTGAAGACAAAGTCAGAAGAAATTTCGTGTCCATACTACAATGATCAAAACTTACGAGGATATAGTCTTTCGGATTCTCACTCGAGACCTCCCTCGCAATGGCAGTAACTTGACTTGCTGATTGGATAAACTTGCAGAATTGAAAAGAAGCGGTTGACCGAAAAGACCACCCTGTTCACCAAGATAGTAATGGGTTCCACGTCTGCTGGTCGGCAGATTTGATTTATCGGCAACGATGGGCTCGAATTCATCCCACATTGGGCTTTTACCAGGGTATTTGGACAGTTCATCAGCAAGAAATGAAAGGATGCCAGTGTAAGAATCTCCTTTCAGGGGCGTGTCAATCAAAAGGGTGATACGGTCTATGAGAGGTTTCAATATGACATGTATACGTAGTCTATTAGCGAGGCCGGGTGACGGTGGAAGACGCGGGCAAATTCGATTTCGATAGAAGCGCCGTAGATGCCGGGTTTTGTCAAACCTGATGCGCTTTTTCCCATCTTTAGTTTGTATGGTATCATCATCCGAATCATCTCTGAGGTTCGGGGCGATTAAGAGTGCCTTTATGGAAGTATATAGCTTTTGCCAGTCAATCTTTCCTTCTACGGATCTTGCGGTGGCGCTCTCGTATATAAAATGCATTTCATGCGGATCCTTAAATCGAGATCTGAAGAAGGAGTTTGTCAAGGGCGATTCTGCAATGGATCTCACGGCTAGCCTGAGGCTGGCTACATCCCTACTTCTTAGTTGACAGAGAATTATATCGAGAATCTCATTGGGAAGTTTGCTGAACAGATCTCGCGGGCCGTGACCTTGAGAGAACGGCTGTTGGATAGAGTGACTGGCGGCAGATATCAAAGGTGGATTGTCGAGAATGGCTCGCAGCATGGGAACCTTTAACGGGTCCGCGGCAATATAGGGTAGCATGCCCTTCCCTCCAAACGCTTTGCTATATTCATCAACGATATAAATATTAGCCCAACTTTCAATGAACAAAAAAGGTTGTATAGTCTTACGCATCCAGTAAAGTTCTCGTACTCGACCAACTGCTATGGTCGATAAAGGAAGGGAAGGTGCCGTCGTTGATGGACTGACGGAAAGGTGACGTTCCATCGTCCCAGCCTGAGATGTCACTATTGCCAAATCCCTTCCGAACTAGGCCTAATATCTCCCACAATCTGTCTCTTACTTCGGGTTTCACGTAGAAGGCTCGACGACCGTCACTCTGATCTTTAAACCGATCCGGCAGCAAAGTCCTAAAGATCTCAAAACATTTCGCGTGAAAGACGAATCCACGTCCCGAGGTGTTATCAAAAGAAACGTATGAGGTGAATATACTGAAGGTGTCGTCGGGACTAGGTTGGAAGTCAGGGTCGGAGTGGATTGTTGTAGGATCGGTCGGAGCTGTCAAGGCTCTGGAATTGGCACTTCTCGGGCCGAACAAGCCGATGCCGGTGAAGAATGGAGAGACGGCAGCGTCGTCTCCCGTGTCGGATACGGGTGATATATCATTATAGGTGCCACGCGAATCACGCAGGGCTCTGAACTCAAAGGCCCAAGCAAGGTCGTCGACGGAAACATAGTCTCCAGGGTATCCACCGTCCCACCTCGCGTCGGGATACGGTTCTTTGGGATGAGCTCTGGTTCGGTAAGCAGCGAGGACGATGCCGCAAAAGCAGCAGTGGGATTCGAAATTGTGGTAGTCGCCGGTCGCCATGATGCCCTTGTGCGCGTGATTTACCCAACCAACCGCTCCGAGTGTACGTACTCTGTGTAAGCCCTTGAGAGCTAGCCGACTAGGATGGAAGCAATCGATATCCAAGGGAAATCGATCACGAAAGCGATGAGAGCGATATCATTTGAGGGATGTTATCGAAAAAAACGGCAAGAACGGTAGAATTGGTGAAAAAGAAAAGACAACGTAAACGCGGGCGAGACAGAGCGAACGAGACGAGATGGTGGTTGAGGTGGTACCAATCGGAGGACTGGTGATGATGACGGGGGCTCGGATTGGGCTCGATTCCCAGGTCACGGCAAGGCTGCCCTTCTGTAGCACAGACGGATGCACGTTCGTATTCCGACCGAGATAATAAGCAAAGGTGATATATTGGTACAATTATTATTATTATGACAGAAAGTAACGACCGTGATATAATTTTGGTGGTACTGAGTTCTCGAAAGTCGGGCGAATGTGGGAACGAGAAACGAAAGGCAGAGAGATATCCAATCCGAATCCGACGAGTGAGAGATGGGAAATTGTAAGAAAGAGGAAGGTGGTCCTGTCGCGATCGATCGAATGAACAGGCGAGAGGCGAACGATTCAATTCAAATCCAGTCGAATTCCCCGGCGGCCGAATGCAGCAGCGCTGGGCTGACTGGCTGGGCTGGCTGGGGCTCCAACTCCGCCGGCCAGCCGCGTTTGCATTGCAGCCATCGTCTGGGGGGGCAGACCCGGGCAGGGAGCTTCGGCCCCAACCCAGCCAACCAACCAACCAACCAACCAACCAACCAACCCAACAGGTCCCCACCAGCGCCAAATTTTATAACCACGCCATCGCCTTTTCAGGGAAAGATTGCGATAGGTAGGATAATATTATTGCTTCTTCGCAGAAACGCTCATGGACCCTCGTTCTCGCTCGCTAGATCCTCGGTTGGGCTGTCAGTCAGATCATATCATAGCTCATGATAATATACATTCTATTATACATCTTCGCGTCAATTTATTTATGTCCGATATCAGAGCTCCCAGCTATCCAAACGCGTACCGTTCATGCCAACATAAAAACACCAAGCTTCCCCCTTCCTTACTCGAGTGATTTCTAAAAAGTACCTGTTTAGCGTAACTACACCCGAGTAAGTTGTAGGTCAAACGAGGCATTTCGAGATGGTGAGATATCATCATACTCTCAACCGGCGACGCTACGTCCGAAACGCCTACCTCAACTCCACCTGCGACCCTCTGGGCTTCGGTGCCAACCTCACCTCTCCCGCCCTCACAAAACCCGAAAACTACATCAACCACGCTGCCGTCTCCCAATGGCTTGTCAGCAAACGCCAAAGCTACCGTCCCAACCTCCAGAACGGCTACGAGCTCTGGGCCGCCAACTGCATCACCGAATACTTCACCCCACCCCGCATGTCTCCCGTCCCAGGTGACGAAAACTATGACGAAGAAGACCACAAGGATTCCAACGAAGAACCGATCGATGATGACGATCGCAAGACCGTCAGCGTTCTCTTCTCCAGAGGCGCTCACAAGCGTTTCTACCGTCGTAACGGCGGCATATATTCCGAATTGCGCCAACGGGGCGCCTCTGATTTCTACTCCAGAGACCCCAGAGACAATCGAATCAACGTCACCGTCATGTCTCTCGATCGCAGTGGCAAGAATGCCATGACGGTGCAAAAATTCTCCAAAGCTCGGTCGGCTATGGTTGATATTGCTATTATGATTGACATTCCCGGTCCTGGCAGCGAAACTTGGGCGAACGAAGGCACTGGTGGATGGTGGGCAACCGCCAGGGAAACTGAAAGACTGCTGGCCGTCACTTGCAGGCTCCGGATGCAAGGTTCTGGAAATGGTCTGGGCGTCATCTTCGGCCTTGTTACTGGTGGTGGGTTTACCTTGAACCAAATAACATTCGAAACAGCGAAGAACTCAACTTTCTAATAATCTCTTTACAGGAACTCGTGTTCGGTTCTTTAAATGGACCGATGACAGAAAAGAGTCAATCGGAGGAAGATTCGAAGACTTGGGTTCGTCTCTATATTAAATACTTAAAAAATAACATTCTAGCGGTAAACTAATGGTATTTTTTAGCCGTTCTTCTTGGGATTACTGACGATGAGGAAGACTACGATTCATTCTCTGACGAAGACGACATGCAAGACGACACAAATGAGGATACTTCCATTGATGGTTATGATGAACCTGAGTCGTCTTCGAAAGCTTCAGATAAGGGAAAAGGCAAGGGCAAAGAGAAGGCCAAATACTCCATACAAAGTTTTGACGACCAGAGTCAAAACGCCGGGCTCGACTCTAGTTTGGACTCCATATCAACCCCTCCTCACCACACATCACAGACATACACTCCTGATCCACCGGATATATTTGATATTCGTTTGCCCCCAGAGACCTCCCGAGGCGGGTATTACGACATGCTTTGGCAGGGCGATAAATGCAGTGCAATGTTCCATCACATCGGAGGCTACAAAGTAGATTGATCTGATAAATTCTAGAACGCCTATCACCCTTTCATCTTCTCTTATATTCGTCTTGTCATTAGCCATTGGATTTAGCGTTTCTAGTAGTACCTCATTTGTACCATTTTTAATACATATTAGCATTGAATCCAGCAGCAGTCTCATCCCCAGAATACTATTTCACATAACTGTCATGCCGCATTCATTCATGGCCAAACCTCAACTTCCCTCCAATCCCCCTCATCCTTCCCAAACTTGTCCAGCATTTCACTCTTCTCAGCCTCTCCTCCCACAGGAACCCATATCAACTTCAACGGCCCCTCCAAATTCAGATATTCAACCCTGGTGGGTTCGATCACCACCACCCTGAAGTTATCCAACGCGACCTCCTGATTCAACTCTTCATCTCCAATGGGGCTCTTCGGCGTCAACCCACCCGTTCCCAACTCCTTTGGCGCCCCCGGCAGCGGATTCCGAAACGAACCCCGCAAAACGGGAGACAAATTTCCGAAATGCGCTTTATACTCCCTCCTGAAATCGAACCCCTCGCCGTTTCCTCCTTCCTTACTCCTCAATCTCTCCGTTAACCATCGTTTGGTGGTGGTATCCCCACCGGCGCCGTCGACATCACGGGGTAACACGAAACATCGACCTCTAATACGCCATTGTTTCCCTATCATTGGGCTTTCTTTACTGGGGATCCAAAAGCACGCCTCCACATTGTTGGTCGCCCCGGTAGTAGAAGATGAAGAAGAGGTGGCGGGGATGCCTTCAACTTCGCCCAGATCTTTGAATTTTTCCATACGCTTGTCTGTTGTGAATGTTATGAGGTTGGATGAGTAGCCCGTATTACCGGGTTGAGGGTTATATTTATTCGGCGGGAGTTCGCCGTAAAACCCACGGTAGATTCTATATTTTAGATTGTCGTTATCTTTACGTTAGCTCATCTTATCTCCTCGCTTTTTGTTCGGCTTTTCTTAAATGGTCGGTGTATTGGATGGATGGATTGATGGTAACGCACAGTGTTCTGACATGTGGAGATACTGTGCCGTTGGAGATAGAAGCGGTAGCCAAAGTAAAGGTCGGACAGGCGAGGGATTGGATGTGTGTGATGAGAGCTTGTTTCCAGGGAGCCGGTGAGAGAGACATGTTTTTTTTTTTTTTTTTCTTGTCTTGTATGGATGAATTGGTGAAGTTTTGGTGTACGTCGGATGGATGGAGCTAGACGTGGCTTGGTATGTATCTGATAGGGATGGATGGGTGGAAGTTTATTATATAAGCGCACACGACCACGTATGATGCGGGGAAAAGATAACTCGGGTCGGAGCGAAAAGGTTAGATTGCGATAGCTCGGTCTTGTACGACAGCTCTTTCTCTTGTTGGAGCACTTTTTCATGGTGGGACTTTGCAGCTTGCAGACAGCAAGGATGAATAATAAGATCTCAGAGCTGCAGCTGCGGTTAGCTGTGTTCAAACGAGGAAATGGCAGTCGAGCTCCACAACACAATGTAAGATTGTGATATTTTGGAAGCTCTCGATTCTGGGGGCGTCTAGCTCCGAGTGTTTAATATACTTTACCCAACTCATCGTAGTTAGAAAAATAATTTATATTCCGTCTCATGTTTGATCTGCAAAATATATGAAGAGTTTGAAAGGATCTGAAGAGTAATCAATCAGTCGGTCTTGTTGTGATACGATTCGAATTGATATCGGTATGGTCTTACTCACCACGAACCTGACGATTGAGAATTTCAAAACAGCTGTCAAGCAGTGATTCCACCACAAAACGGTGCAGTCTTAAACTCACCGGTCAATGATAAAATCCTGCCTCTAGACAGTATTCTAAGAAAGCGGTGTCAAGAAGGCATCTATGGCCCTTTCCTACCAGAAAAGCATCGATGATTTCAGAGTTTTTCAAAAACAAGTAATATAGTTCCTTCGTAAAAGACGAAGAGTATGAGCTAGAGGTGGGTACCAAAGCTGTCCAGACTTTCACCCAGTGTTATTTGCTAACATCCATTCTTGCCTCTAAAATAATAAGATACGAGGCTCAAAAGACCAACTCCAAGGCCTTTTGAAATGATGTAGAAAGAGGTTAAGAATCTCCAAAAAATGAAGACGGCAGATGTTCATAAAACAAAGAGCGGAGGGTGTCCTTGTTTGGTGACTTGGTACCGGCACTATCCTAGGAGTAGAGACAGCTAGATCCGATCGCCTCGGATTCCTCCGTCTGTCCGTGTAACAATGGCTGAAAACCGACCACACCCGCAACACGAAAGATGAGACGACGAATCGCTGTTGCATTATTACAATTGGGCTCCACCGGATTAAATTCACTTCAGGTACTAGGATACTCGAAAAAAAAAAAACGAACCATGCATTGTTCTACCTGTCTGTCGGGCTGGTCAGCCGAAAGAAATATGACGTCCTATTTCCCCTAATCTTTCTCCAAACTCCGGCCCTGATGATCCGGGGTACATGACATGGCACCGGCTTGTTGATTCGTTGAAAACGAGCATTTCGCATGTGGGATTCGAAGCTTGCATGGTGGGTCTGACGACCACATGTTCATGTTTCGTCTTGAGCAATATATTCAAGCCGGTTTACCTCGTACATTTCTCTCCACTCTGCACTCCTGATTCGACTGATCTTATTCAAAAGATAAAAAAAAAAAATCCTTTTCGGCCGGCGGAAAAGAAGAATAAACAATTTAGAAAAGAAAAAAATTTTCAACTTATTTTTTCTTTTGTTTTCTGGTTTTGGTTTGGCTTTTTTCGGTTTGTCTGTTAATTTAACGTACCCTTTCACCTTGCGTCTTTTTTCTCACTGGTTTTGGCAAGAAACAGGAAGCATGGAACTGCGATTTCCCCGCATTCGCACTCTTTGGCGTCTATGCGCTACCTCCGGTCTCAGCCTATCGCTGTAAAACAGGTACGAGGACGTCCTCGGCGGAGAAGTACGAAGGAGGAGGAGGGTTAGGCTGGAGCACACCGACGAGGGGTCACGATACCCCTCCGTGCGTATGTGAGCTTATTACCCACTCACGTTTCGAACGTTTCCCCATAACGTCAACGCCAACGTCAACTTTAACGTTCCCAGCTGTTAGTTGTGACTGTGAGTGCCCATTATTATTTCTCCGTAGACGTCAGCCGTGACCAGGCGCCATCTATTCCCTTCTAAACCTCATCGCGTCTTTTACAGACAATCCCAAAAGCTTCCCTTACTTACCCTGGCATGCACTTTCCAGATTCATTGAGAATACCGAAGAGTACCGCCTACCAACTGTCTCTCACGAGCTCAGCATTTCAATCGATAGTGTCGTATCCTCCTGCGAGGGTTCTTTTCCGTTTTCGAAATCCGGACAAATGGGTTCTCCGGAGGCACTACCTGAGGACGTCCTCCCTTCCGCTTATTCCCAATTGCCTCGCATCTTCATCGTGGCCGGCCCCGCTGCAACGGGTAAGTCTACCGTCGCAAAAGCCCTTGCTGCAACATACGGGTTGCCAATGGTTGAGGGCGATGACCTCCACCCCCCAGAGGTAAGCTAGCTCCTAAGTAATAGCCCGAATTTCCAATTTTGTGGATGTTGTATCATTCCAATATTTTTCGAGGAACGGATGCCGATGATCGATGATGAACACCTTTTAGAACATCGAAAAGATGTCTGAAGGACATCCTCTGACCGATGAGGACCGCTGGGGGTGGTTGCAGCGTATAAGCCAAGTCTCGTTGGAAACCGTCTCGATCCCTACTTCCCCGCCTGAGGAACTCGGCGATACCGACTCAAACCCACCAGGCTGTATCACCACCTGCTCTGCATTGAAAAAGTCGTACCGAGACCTACTACGCAGTCAGCTTTCCGAACCGGGACTCGCCATCTTGCGATTCCTCTTCTTGACTGCTTCAGAGGAGGTCTTGCTGCAACGTATCGAAGAACGAGTCAACCATTATATGAAGAAAAATATGGTCCACAGTCAGATTGTTACCGCGGAGGTTCCAAGGACTGGAGATGAGGAGGTTGGTGATGACGATGGGAGGGAGATCGAGGACGATTGCAAGGTTATCTGGACGGATGAGTTGACGCCAGATGAGGTTGTCGAGATGGCTGTTGAAGTTGTGAAACAGATTATGCTTGCAGACGTTAGTGGGCCTCGAAGCTTGAAGTTTGAGGGGGATGAGATTGTCGAGGAAGAGGAGTGAAGGTTGCAAGTTACGGCTCTACTTATTTTTATCTTTATTTTCTTCGGTTGTTTCTTACTAAGTTTGTTTTTCTGCAACTTCTCACGGTTTTCCTGGGCTTATTTTTCGTGGAGTTTTAAAGATGACGGAAAGAAGGGAACGGTTTAGAGGGGTTGGTTAAGGGGTGTCTTTCTTTTAATGTAATATGAGTGTGATTGTCAGCATAGGGACGGAGTTTGTGAGATCATTGGTTTTGTTTCCTTTCCTTTTTCAATTCTTTGTAGACAACTAGGGGATATGTAGATCTTTGAAGAGCGAAACATGTCTTATTCTCGCTTCATGTATGTTCTTTGGTAGACAGGAGGGTGAGCAGGGGATGATGGTTTAAGAATAATGGATAAGGAGTAACAAAATGGATATAAAACTTCAAAATATCTTAAGCATGCCACCTTTAAAGGAGATAATGGCTATAAAGTAAAGGTGTAAGATTTAGTGCAAGAAAAAGTAGTCTCGAGACCAAGAAAACCTGCTTCTGCTAGCATATTCATAAATCAACAACGAGATACCCTGAAATCAATCTTTAACGCCTCCCATAACGCCCACTATAACGCCACTAAAACAAAAAGGAAGTGAAGAAATGAAGACAAGGAGAGATGGTGGGGAAAGGAGAGATTTGACGGCCTTGCCGTATTACATTATAAAAAAAAAAATTAAAAATTAAAAAATTAAAAAAAATTATAATAATAAGATGTGATTCTGGGTATATTGAGCAGGAGAGAAAACAAAAGAAGGAACCTCAAAATATGAATAAATCAATTCAAGCAGCCAGCTCAGGATAACAAATGAAATTGGACGATCAAAGTGTGAAGAGTAGTGTCGTTGAGCTTAAGACAGCGGGTGTGTGTGGCAGCTATCATCGAACGGTCACTGAGTAGAATGGTGGGTCTTCCCGAGGTATCATCGAGGCATGTGGTGAAGAGGATGAAGAGGATGACGATGACGATGACGAAGAAGCAATGCTTGGGCTTTGATAAAGATCGATTTGGTCGTATGGGACGGGATCGTCTGACGGGATCGGGACTCGCTGTTGGCCTGGTTTGGCAATAGCAGAATACTCTGGAGGAAGTTCATAGAGAGGTAATGGATCCTCATAATCTCGTGCGAAATGAACTGGAGGAGGTCTATCCCGCAAACAATATCCAGTTAGTACTTACTTTGACTCCTAGGGACTCTAACGACACCAGTGTTTCAAGACATACTCTCGCAAGCCGGATTCCACATCATAATAGTCTCTTGAACGACCACCCCTCGCCACCCTTCGGCTATTTTGCCGTCGCTCGCGCGTGGATATTTCTCTCGCCATTCCTTGTTGCACATTTTGGATCGTTGTTCTTCTTGCTTTTGATGTTGTGTAATTGAGGTAGAACGCGCGAGCCTATACTATCTTTTAGTAAAATCTTCAATACAACAGTATTTTCATTTGAGAACATACCATCAGGACAGATAGGCCGACTCCGACCACGACGCCTAGACTGATTGCGATAAACTTTGTATTAGCGTCCCAAGTCACCATCGTAAGTTATATCGAGAGAAGCAGCGGCAAAATCCATCGAAATGAAACAAATATTTCAATATCAGAAGGAAAGGGCATGTAAATGGGTAAGTTTTCAAAAAGGGCAGGAAGTAATATACGCTATAATCTCCATCATCGTTTTCTTCGTCGCCAGAGATTCATTCAGGCGTCTTGAATCAAAGGAAGGAATGACAAATCGAGGTGATGAGTCGCCAAAACGTGTATCCACCTAAGAATTTAAAGGATACGAAAGAAAGAGGTAAACTTACTAAGATGCGATCTTCATATCTGGATGACTCTGTGAGATGATTATATTTCGAGTGCACCATTCAGATCTTCGGACAACCCAAAAGATATGATCAAGCCTTTAAGACACGAGACTGTTTCGCCTGGTCTTTGGGTTGGCTAGGGGGTTTTTCTTTTGACGTTTCTTGGCTCAGGGTGTGGTGGTATTCGCTACCCGAGGATGTATGGGTAGATACTTCTTCCGCCCTTCTTGAATTTCGATGGACCCTTAAGTACTGTCCTCGTGCAGAAATTTTTGACGAGGATCTGACTAGAGGGTAATGTATAATTTACTCCGACGTGAGTAAAACTTGGCGACAGGTGAGAAACCTATTGTCCATCGCACGTGGCGATTTAGCGTTGAGTTATCTGAGGGAGTGCTCTGGTAGACGGTGCATGTGGCCAAGCCCGCAGTTTTCAAAGTCAAGCGTTTGACATGAAGGGCATGCGCTTGTTTTTTGGAGCTGGCATTCAAAAATCAATAAAACTGAGAGTAAAAATCGTTCGGGGAGCTAGTGACTTTACCTCTGGGTCGGAAAACGAAATAGCTATATAGCTTCTGCGAACAAAATAGGCCGCGACAGGCGCCGTTGAGATTGAGCGTGGAAGATGACTTGAAAGCATCAAGAACGAGAAAAGGATCGATTCGAGTTGGAAGACCTACTATTTCAGCTACCTCTGTTGCCACTCACCGAGGCTTATAATAGTAACAACCGCTGTGATGGATAGATATAAACTCTCAGAATCAACCGTCGGACTGCTTTTGCTGAACCTTTGAGCGCATTGGGGGGCGACCAGAAACTCAGTTGATCGTCACCACACACAAACGTTAACGCTCGTGACGCCACAGACCTCTCGAGCCTAACCAAGACGATTAAAGTTGGGTGCGGAGAACTGACGTATGGAAAGTGTCAGGTTTGCGTCAAACATACAATTCAATTTGCAGCCGTCACGGAAAAATCGAAAAGAATGGCAGGCGGGTTCCTGCTCGCGAAATGCCAATGCGTTATCGATAAGTGTGAAACAAAAAAGGGACTCGTACAAGAAATTCGGCTACCTATCAGGCGAGCCACTTCTCCTCTGAGAAGTATGCATCTACCCGGTCTTGGTTTCATATAAGAAATATCGTCGCGAATTCGTATGAATTCGAGAGCCAATAAGTAATTCTCGACTGCGCATCTGCGTCGACGCGTCCGAGAGCAGCACAGGAGTGGCTTTTCTTCCTCTGTCAGGCTCGTGCGGTGCGGCGCATACACGAGCAATTCCGTATCAACCTGAAGGCCGAATTCATAAGGGCTCGAAGCTAGCTCAAATGTAACGCTAGTCTATAGATACAGTATTCCAGTCGCAGTACATAATCTAGTGAACCAGAATTGATTAGATACTACCTTATTCTTATTGCAAGTTTTTACCTAACACTCGCCGACGAAAATATTTGAATGATATTGTTGTTACGTGGTAGAATGTCAACCCTAATCTGAATTACCAATCGGTTTTCGACTCTTCTAGGGTAATTTACTATTATTAATTCCGCTCTTCCTCAACAGCTAAAAGCTCTAATTTACGAAATCATATTTCGTTCGCAAAGCCAAAGAGAGAGCTAACAGGAAGAATTCTCAATCTGCAAGTAAGTGCATTAGTTCGCTGCAGAAATCTATATCAGGATGCAGAACTCATAGGTAGCTTGCATCGATTGAGAATAGCTTCTCTCCTCTGGTCTTCTGTCTACAGAAAAGCTCCTACCCCACTAGCTCATCACCATATTTCATTGGCAGAATATTCAACATCGTTCTTCTATCGTCGATTGTTTCTATCGACGACCGACTAGTATTCAAATCGACTGAGTCCCGCGTCCAAGCTTTTCGCACTAACTGGGATGTTACCTGCGATATTACATCACGTTGCAGACAACAAGGTTTGGGACACATTCCAGCCAATCCAAATGAGTCGCTGATTGAGCTTGGGAAGGTCAGCCGACCTGACACTGAAGAAATTCTCAACCGGTCTTTTTGTCAGTTCCGCTCAGAAGACTCGAGCCCGATGCCCGTCGCTGGGGTGGCCCGATTTTAATTGAAAAGAAATCGTGACCGAAAATGCAAGGTAATGCCTGCTGCCTTGCAGATTTGAAAGTCCATTTCTTGAAGCAAAAAAATAACGTGACAAGCTAAAAGATCTCGAGAAGGGAAATCATGCTACCCGCGCTGAGCACGATTCATGTTACTTTGACATGGACCTCGGTTTGGAAAATTTAGTTTCTGACTTCTTGGTAAATAGAGTAACTCGAGTCTGCCACCCAGACCGAATCAGCTGCGGCGTCCTCAGATAGAATAGAAAAACGAGGCACCTTCGTAAATTTACCCATTGACATTATTCTATTGGGTCAGCTAGAACGCCTCTTTTTTTTCGCTCCTTCTTTTTATTCTCTCAGAAACGCATGCAATAGGTCATAAGTCATAAGCCTCGCCTTGCATGATGGATGGCGGTCGGTAGAGAGAATCAGCATACCCGTCGACTAGTTTGCCCGAACCATGCGAAAGATGCTTCCTTACCCGAGAGGTTTGCAGGCTCTTCTATGGACTCACTACCGTGGTCCTTCCTGTACACGGTACCCACTAGACTTGCGAGTTGGGTTTAGCGAGGTTGATGGTCCCTTGAGGGTTCCTGTCAACGCTATTGGATCTTAGGGAGGTCCTTGTATCTGATTCGTCTTATCGTGAAAAGTAGGCGCCCACCTGCCTCAGGGACCGAAGGACTTCCTGGCTTTTCATTTGTCGCGCCGTATTTCAGTTTCTAAGCTTTCGTCTCGCAAGAGGCTTCCTCCTGACGAGTTTGCTCGCAAGTCTCCTCGAGCAAGGTGGCCCCCCTCAATTTCAAGAGTGAGTGAGAAGAAGGCCTTGGTATAAGCTTTGAGTCTCAGATCAGCTCTCTTCCCGCTGCCGATGCATATGACGGTCAGCTACGGCACATCACATCAGCAGTCTCAAGGAAAAAATCAAAGGGTTGCGACACGAGCCAAAAATGTGGACATCAGATGAATCAAAGAGTCTGAAAGTGTATACCTAATCAGATATACCGACAAGTAAAATGGATTACTCGCTTCAATAACGCGCAAGTGCAACGGCTGTCGAGCTCGAGCTCCCAGCGCAGAAGAAAAAAAGTCAGTTGAAAGCAAGGGTCCTGTGAGAAGCTCGAACTGCGCCCTTTTGATTCCGTTCTGGTATTAGATTGTATGTGCAACGGACGGGATCGCTTAATGTGCGATCGTCTGGTTGCATATACAGGAGAATCAGTACGTACATGTACATGAACATACTTACCTCTGACTTACATGAGCAAGCCATTACGTGGGAATGGGGAATGGGAATGGGGCCGTGAACTCTAGACTGTGGAAATCTTAGACAGAAATCTGCCTGAAAAGACTCCACTCTGTCCCGTCTCTGGGATTGTCACATTTTCACCGCTGTTTGTCGTTGAGTTTCCGTCCTGGGGCCAGGAAGGGCGCTCTTTTTCTTACTCAAAATGCATGACCCTGTGAATATACCCCGGTCAATTGTTCGCGAAAAGCACCTTGCAAAACTCCGGCATCTGGCTTTTTTTGATCATTGAAGAGATTGATGATATTCTTAGCAATCGCAAAGCCTGCTCTCTTGGTGACTCCGTGCCTCTTCAAGAGTTCGATCGGGGACAGCGGTAAGGCCTTTGTTGAATTTACCGATAACTTGATAATATTCTATCCTAAACTGGGACCGGACTCATAGCAAGAGTAATACATTCATACTTTCAAGCTTGCTCATCCATGTCTTCCAAATCCACACCCTAGTTGACCATTACCCCTCCTCCCGCCTAAGAAATTCGGTTCCTTTTTCGCAGGTTCCTCTTTCATCGAGTCGGCCCTGCTTCGCCTGCTCACTGTGGCTTCTTTCTTTCTTTTTCGTTTCATGGTAGTTCGCACACCTTTTCGGAGCGCCCATTCAGCAGCTTCAGCTCTTCTTTCAAGTTTGGCAGTTGGCAAAGTTGTAACAAAAAAGAGCAAAAGTTGACGCTATCAGATTATCAGAATTATCGAGGGTGAACAAAGCCAAGCAAACCGGCCCTTTGAACCTCGAGGTACCCCTCCTGTCCATTCCGACATTTTAGACCATAACGAAGGTTCGGATGGTGGGTGTGTGATAGACTGACTGCATGCATGGTGGGGTCGGACAAAAAAAGAGAATTAATTAACGCCCTTGAAAGAAACCTACAGAGGACCCAAAAAAGCACACACCCTCCATATCAAGAAGCCCGGTCCGGAGAGGTGTGGTGTGCGACTTGATTTAGCTCTGGTGCCTCACAAGTAACTGGCCATAAGATCTTCCAACCCTTCACCGAAGGCGCACCTGGTTTTTATCCAAGAGAGTTAGTTTGTTGAAGGGGAAGCAGTAGAAGAAGAAATAGAATTCAAAAAAAAAGAAAGAAAGAAAGAAAGAAAGAAAGAAAGAAAGAAAGAAAGAAAGAAAGAAAGAAAGCCAAAGAGCGAAAAAGAAAGAAGCATCCTGTTCCCCGACAGGCTTAGAGGGGGTGTAGGGGCATATTACCACCCTCTTAAAGACTCTCTGGGTCGCATGGGAAAACTCGTGAAAATCGGTACCTTACTTTTATTATATATCCAAAGGTCTCGTCGCTTCCGGTCATTCTTTCCCAACTTTTTCATCTGATCATTAAATTTTTTTAGCTGCTTATCATTCTTCTTATCCTTTTGGTCGCTTTTATCGCCCGTCGCACCATTTGTTGGATTTGGCCCAGGAACGGCCTTCTATTCGCCTGGATTACTCGACAAACCCTTCAGCCATCCTCTTTTCGAACAGGCCAACGAACGGCAGCTCTGGTCAGAAAAGAAAGAACCATCGTCGTTTCAGTCGAACATTCCCGAGCCCCGAGCCGCTTTGTGGGACCGAGACGTTTCAGGACAGAGAAGGTGCTCTCGAGTAGTCTTCGATCAAGTAAAGAATAATATATATATATATAAGACAGCGAGCTCTCTTTTCGTAAAGGACAGACGTCGGACGGGAACTTTTTTCGAAATTTTCTTCCCTTCTAGCCCCGTGTATTTTTTTTTTTTCCCGCTCCATCGTGTAGTTGAAAGCCGCCTCGACCTCGCTTTTGCATCCAGAACTCCACTAGTGCTGAACTTTAGTATTTCTCGGAGGCGGGGTTTTTGGACTTCTCATTCGTCGGGTGCCGGGGATATATCAGCAGCCATCGCAGCCAGCCAACGGAAACCCGACCTCGTTTTCCCCCACACGCCCAACACATTTCCCCCCCGTCTCTCCGTCTTTCTCGCAACAGCAAGCATCGAGTGCCCAAAAGCAGACCGAGAACGACTCGACTAAATCGAAACTGACTGGGGATAGAGTAAGAGAAAAGCAGCCTTTGGGTACCACTCATCGGACATGTTGGAGAGACCGTGGGACGCAAATTACGTTCCAGCGACGGCGTATGGTGCACAGGTACGACACAAGATAGTTCCGAGCACCAGTCATGTACACGTCTACGGTGTACAGTATCCGTCGCAGGCACAACCTTCCTACAATAACGGCTCGTACTCTGGCTCGCACAACAACAGCTCATCATACAGCCACCACAACTACCACCAAACCCATAACAGCCACGGTCCTAGCTTGCACCGTTCGAAAAGCCAGGGAAAGTCGTCGAGTGGGTCCCAATACGTTCGACGCCGGACTCGGAAGACGATGAAAGCATTACCCGACGATGTTCTGGCGAAGATTTTTCGATATGCGGGATACGACACTCCCTACCATGACCGGAAAGGGAGGAGTAGGACGCTCTCTGGTAGAAGCACTTTGTTGAATATCGCTCTTGTCTCCAAAAGATTTCACGGGATCGTAACACCTCTATTGTACGAGCGTCTTGAAATTCATCCTCAAAATGAGGCCTTGGTTCGGGAAACATTGATAGAGTACGTAGACCAATTTTCTAATATTCCCCTTCCCAGGTGATACGACAATGAGAACTCGTATATTGACCCTCCTATTTCTGCTTTCTCCAGGGAGCCCACTTTGACAAAGCATATTCATCACCTGCGAGTTCAGATGCCAAAGAGATTCCGTACTTGGGTTATGAAGTACAACTTTTCGCCTCTCAGCTTTGAGCTCATCTCAAACTATGGAACGGATTTGGACATTTTACAACATTTCAGAATTGACCCCTACAGCCTGAGGCGTCTTTACATCGGGGATGCCATGAGCGTTGACTCTCGAATGTGCAAATACATTGCCAACAATTTCCCCAAGTTGGAAGACGTCACGATCGAAAGCCCTGTTTCCTTCCATTCTCAGTGGAATTCCGACGGACTGGTAAGGAACTGACTCTTTTATTTTAAATTCGCCGTTATAGCGAGATCAAGAAATACTGACAAAATTCTCTCTAGGAGCGGACCGTTTCATTCTTCTTCCCGTTGCGGAGATTGAAACATCTTCGACTCCATGTCAACATGAACCCTAGCCGCACCGCCAACATCCCTCCCGAGAGCACATGGGCGGACCTAGTGCACTTCCTTCCAAAGCTACCAGAACGACTCCAGACCCTCACCTTCGGCTCCCTTGGCAAGAATGAAGAATACCTCTCCGTATCCGATTCGCTCGTAAAATGTGTTGCATACTCTGGCAACCCGCCATCGAAGCGCAAAGGGGAGAAGAGAATAAACTCGGATGGCGTGTGGAGCGGACGAGGTACGAAGTGGTGGAAAGTCGAAGTTCCTTCTTATTTGAAAGACCGAATCAGTGTGCTCGAAAGATGGGGCGTCAGATTGAAACTTGACGAACTCTACCTCTACTGAAAACCCTCAAACAACACCAGTAACGACGCGAATAACGATCCTGTTCCTATCAGCATTTTTTTGCGAGCTATTTTGCCAATATTCGTTTTTTCATGATCGATAACGGCTCTAATGACACAGTCTACGGCTGACCTCACGACGTCTTTAAGATTTGACTCAAGGCAACTTGGATCTCCTTCATCAGCCAACTAGCGAACACGATTGCTCTTCACTAATCACCTTTGATTCTTTATTGATTCGAATATTTCGATAAGATGTATTAACGATTACTTACACTTTTGATTTTCACAGTCTCCTTTATTTCTTTTGTGGTCGGCGTTTGGTCCCATATTTTTTACACGGTGCAAGTTCGGGCTTCGATATCATCTTCGCGTTACAACTAGATGCGCTGGCGTTTTTTGAAGCGATATGATCTTTCCTTTATATTAATTCCCGTTATTTTTGCTAGCTTCTCATTCCTGTACCTAAGTTTAGGAGGGGTTTGTTCACGGTGAACCATGTACGGCGTTCATGATATACTACAGGAGTTTACGGTGTCTACACAACAGTACCTTTTCAATTTGTTAGAGAACTTGTATTTTTCTTTTTTGACGTTTTTTAGTTGAATCGCAAGTAGTTTCATTTCCCTTCTCTTCAGTCACGTATATATGTTCTTACTAGGTCATTTCATCCGAACATTTATATTCAAAAGCTTAAAGCTGATCTCTTGAACCAAGCAATCTTTCCGAAACTCTTTTCAATTGGATTTTTCATCGCGGAAATATCTTTTTCCCCGAAAGTTACAACCGTTTACCTGGTTCTTGGGAAGCAACAATCGATAACTGACCATCAAGAACCACAGACACCATTTGGAGTGTTCCTTGTCAAGGCTTGTGATCAATGCCAGGGTGCTATGGGGCACGAGAGGTACCCGCAGCTAGCTTGGACGGATGTACTGTACCTTAAAATGGGATAATACCTCACCATCCCACATCCCCTCCAAAGCAAAACTTCCTTGTGATGGGTCCATCTGCTTTGGCTACTTGGCTACAAAAGCAAAAGCGACGGATGACATAAGTTCATGATGACACCGTGATTGCGAATATCAATCTCTGTTGTGTTAGCGTCGAGGATTTTTTTTTCAAAATCTGCCTTTCAAAAGAAAAATAAATTATAAAAGGGAAAGAAGGGTAGGTCTAGAACGAATGAGCTTTAGCAGTCGGATATCGGGCGACCATCCCTAACGGAGGTGCTGAATGAATACTGTACTCGAGATTTCATTATAGTGTGGCCTTCTTCTCCAGCTGGTTCCCGCAAACCCTCTTCTTCCATTTTTGAAAACCCTTCCATGCGACCAAAACCAGATGACCATTGACAGAAAAAAATGGGAGTCCATGCATCGTGCAGAATATGGTCTTAGCGCATCATGCAGATGTAATTATACTGCATCTTGAAGCTTTGCAAAATGTTCTCTCGTTCAGAAGAAAGAAGTTCAAGGGCCCTGGCTCGGAAAAGGTACAAGCTGCGCACGCTGCCGTAATGTCGTATTCCTCGACACCTCCAAAAATCGGCGGTATTCTAGAAAAGTCCTCTTTGACTCACCTCTCCCATCATTTCTTGATTCTTCCATGTTACCTCAGCATTCCTTTCCTTTTGGTACTTTTCTTTCTTTTCAAAAGATCCCGTCAGATGATCGTATGACTAGGTTTGTATTGGTCGAGATGGTTCCGCCGCATCAGCATGGATGATTTGATTGGTTGGAGCAACTGTACTCGAGATACGACTAAAATCTGGTACTAAGCAGCGCCGGATAATAGTGGGACATACTGCTTTCGTCTTAGCTTCGATAATCGATAGTCGAAGAGGGCGGCTCGTTTTTCTCTGCTATTTTCTAGTGTGAATTGGAGAGCTAAGTTGGCCCATTCGCACCGCTGTTGAATTCTATATTGGCAACACTTTTTATCATTTCTATCCTGAGGCGATTGTTCTCACAAACGGAGTATAGTTTTGGGTAAAAGTTGTGGCCTTAAATTCGAATATGCTCACCCCCAAGATCTACGATTCAATTTGTGAACCTTTTCAAAAAGGAAAAATAATATATTTTTCTATGGAGAAGGGGGGAAGGGGTAGCCTCGAACCTGACGGAGAAGAGGGCGGGGGAAAGGGTGATATAACACTACATGGTGCGAGTAAGGGGAATATTCAAAGTAGATACATAAAGAGCGGGGGAAATTTAGGGGCAAGAATCGGGGTTATAAAGAAAAGAGCGATAACATGTCTCGTGAATGCGAAAAAAGGCAAGGAAAAATACATAAATGCGACCCTATGTTTTCAAGAAAAGCCGCGCAGAAGAGAGTTGCTGGATGAACATTATATCTTGGCTGAGGTGATCGTCAAGAAGAAGAAGAGAGAAAAAGGAGATTGAAGATAGGTAAGTGAGCAAAGTTGGGAATATCCTAGACTTCTGACCGCCCACGAACCTAATGGCAAGTGAAATGGTTTGGGGATTGTGCTGGTGAGGCTTCATTCGCCATTGCCGTGTTCAATCCAGAATTTGATGTCGGCCCAAAGGTCGACTGCGGGCTTTTGCCCTTGTCCGGCAGCATTGCTTTGACCACCTGCTGCTGGTGGATCAGGGAGGGCAGTGGATGTTGAGGATTGTGAGCCTTCGGAGGGCGTCAGCTGAAAGCCTCCGCCATAGTTCCAGTCGCGCTCCAGACCCGTTTGCAATCCGATCACGGATTGCTGGTGATCGTGGGTTGCTGTGTTCGTATTGTCTTCTACCATTATAGAATTAGAAGTCATTCTAGCAAAGTATCGACCACAATATAATGACTTACCACTGCCAAACTCTAACCCTTCCAAGTCCAGGACGGATGGCGCAATGGATCCAGCGGCGCTAGAGGAGGAGGGAATGTTGCAAAGGTCAAGCAGATCCAGGTTCTCCCTGTTTAAATTTTTGGCCGGGGCAATTTCGGCCTGAAGTTGGGCAGCGACAGGTGAATGGGGATAGAGAATGATATCTGCCCACGACTCAACCACATTGCTCTTTCTAGCTCCGTGGCCTGGCGATCCAATTTTGTATTTATATTGCCCTTCAACTTCCTGGATCCCCTTTCCAGAGGTTTCTATCGAAGGTCCGGCGCTGGCTCCAGAAGCTTGGTTGTCCCAGATGGGGGTAGTGGCTGAGATGAGAGGGTGGTTGCCAAAAGATGAGGCAGAGCTAGAGCTGCCCGCGAGCTTTTTGGGTCGCTGGGTTTCCCCAGTCTCACCCAGATCATCTTCGTCTTCAACCTCCTCCTTCTCAACCGTCTCCGACCTCTCTCCAGTGTATTCATATGATGCGTACTCAGGTTGAAGGGCCATGGCTGCCCAAGTTCGTTCTCTACTGAACCCGCTCGACTCGATATTGGCCAAGTGAGCCATGCTAATGGGCTCGTGTGAAACAGGCTCCTTTTGCCCTGGTCGCATATGTGGAGGTGGAGGCGGCGGATATGGAATAGGGGCCGACTGGATCTCCTGGGTTGCATGCTGTTGAGGTGGATGGGTCGGAGCAGCCGCCTGAACTGCCGCTCTGGCCGGAGCTCGGGTGGTTACTGGCAGTCGCCTGTTGTTTGGAAAAAACTAATTATCATTGAAGTATTAGTCTCATGTAAGTATTCACCTATGGTAGTAATATACCATCTAGAAAAAAAGTTTTAAGGAAGAATACAGGTGAAAGGTGGAGGTGCTTGAGACCGGCGAACCATTTTGTCGTCTACAATGGAAAACAAATAGAATATATACGAAGCTGGGCATGAAGTTGAGGGGAGCAGTGGGGTTTAGGACACAGGCAGAATATGTACAAAACGGGTAGAAGGAATTCCAAGGGGAGGGAAACCAAGCTCAGCAAAGAGTTCACGCTCGAGGCCTCCCCCCAATGCGCCCGTGCGCCCCCTACCCCCTGTAGTGTTCCTATACTTCTGTTGTGCCAATGCAGAGGCCCCATTACGTTGCCCGGGGCGAACGCCAACTCGGACGGACCCGGAAACGTTGAAACAAATACGACTGGAGATCATGCAGATTAACACTTACAAAATCAAACTTCATCTTTGTCGGTAGAAGAAGTTCCTTGCATGCTCGCTCGAGACTGTAAGTCCCGACATTCTGCCACTTGGCGTGCCCCAAATGCTTCTTGAGATCTTTGTTTGTGGACTTAGTCCCAGTGGTTCCGGCAGGTAGTGGACGATGTAGCCCGACGACAAGAAAGTTTTGATAACGGTAAGCCGTGATGGTGAGCAAACCTTCGACTTGGGCACCCATTGAGGATCCGAAAGAAGCTCCTTGCCATCTGGACCTTCCGAACTCGTCGCGAGAGAAGATCTACAAAGAAATTTAATTTAGAGTTTATTCTTGAACAGGTATGTCCTCTATCTCATCGGATAAAACCATGCTAACACTTACCTTTGGACAGGAATAGTTCTGACGTCTATCATTGATGTACAAGACGATGGACTCCGTATCCTCAGACCAGAAAATAGCTGTGAATTTTGGATTTGCAACCATCTGGACGATTTTACGGATCTTCGGCGCGGGGAACTCGATTTCGAGAATATCTTCTTTCTTATTCTCGGGGTTTTTCTTCACTCGGAGGATGATGGCCTGATGAGGAACACCTTTGATGTGATCATCGCCCTCGACAGTGATAGAGACATAAGTTTTCGTGTAAACAATCTGCTCCGCCATGGTTGGAGAACAAAAAGAGAGAGGAAGAAATGATTTGCTAGGTCGTTTTCGAGCCGAAATGCTGGTTACGAAGTTGCAACGGAAAACAATAATATGGAAATGAATGGTAACGTTCCGGTGCCAAAAGAAAATACCTCAATGTTGGGGTGATTCGCAACGTTGGTAGGAAGAAGAAATGATGAGAGTACGGAGGGCAGGAAAGAATGAAAGGTGAGGAGGGAGATAATTATCTTAGTTGAAAGATATCGATATCGCCTTTAGATGCCGCAAGCTAAAGTGGTCCGCAACATTGGTAGGAGGAAGGAATGAAGGAAGGAAGATGCAATGATAAGGAATGAAACGGTCAGAAGAATAATTTATCTGTGGTGGAGGGCTATCTATACCGTTCTTAGCCATCAATGCTAGTCCTTTATGCCAGCATCAGCGATGTTTGTTCAGCAAAAGAATATCTCAAAGCGTCGGCCCCAGAAACCTAGGCGTACTCAGACAACAGTGTCCTGCAACGACCGCGATCATAACAACGGTGAACATTGTTGCATTTTGCGAGTTGCGTCCGAAATGGGAACTATGCCTCAATGCGGTTAAACGAGAGCAAGCCACCGACTCGCCACGATGTCTTCGATCTGCGGCACATTTGCACATGGGGACCTGCATAGTTCAAGATCGAAGTGAGCTCGGTTACGAAAGAAGCAAAAGTCTTCGCGTTATCTATTTTGCAAATGTGGACCTTCGTTCACTTATCATTTCGCCGGCTAGCGCCACCCAATGCCCGTAAGACGGGCATGGCGCAATTATTCATTCAACGTTTCGAAAGGCTCCGGGAGACGGGCGAATTTCCCTTGCTACCGTAGATGCCGTTCTGTATGTCCACCCTGGCACAAGCTCCTACATTATAGCTTCTTTTTGGCCTTATGCTGCGCAAGGTATATCTATTACCTTTGAGTATATATAGAAAGCTTTCAGGTACAGATTCTTTCGAGGCCTTCCCTTGATTTTGATATATATCTAAATATATATTGATGTTACGGATATTGTACCGTTTCTCAAATTTCAAACACCCAGTCCAGAAAAAGCCCAATAGAAGCATACTCCGATTAAATAGATACCTAATGGGTTTTATAGCCAGATATCCGGCTTATTTCCCTCCTGTTTTGGGTCCGTTTATCGTCTTTACATATTCTCTAAGCGATTTTTTCCCTTTTGATATATCTTCAATTGATTGTTCAGAAAAATCGCCCAGCCTCTCGACAACAACCATAAAAGTACATTATATACCTGACTTTTACCTAGACTAATCTATAATAATATATTCAATAATACCAAATCTAAGATATTTAATTGACCGTATCGATTGGTCAATTAATAGCAACACACAGTTCAATTATTATTGCTGATCCGGAGAGCTGAATTGGGCTGAGTAAGCTGCTGGCTAATTTCGTTTCACACCACCTTCCAAGCAAGAGGTTCAACATTCGGATATATAATGTCAGGATGGGAATATGCCATAATGTCAGTCATCTTTCAAACATCCACCAAAGCAATTTTTAAAAACCTCTTATGATAGAATGCTAGCTTACCATGGATTTTTGTGGCGATTTTAGACATATAAGGTATACAATACCGCTGGCGGTGATCCTCACGGGACTCTTATACCCTTTCAAAACTGGAATTGACGATTTCAAAACAATTTATCTCTTGATTGTAAGTCTAGAGCTCTCAAACATTTCTATTGATACCATGACACCTATTAGCGATGTTAATAAGAGGCAAAATTTTATAGATAGCGGTGGCTGCAACAATACCTTGGGACTCACACCTTCTGAAAAATGAAGTCTGGAGCTATCCAAATCATGCAGTTATCGGCCATACTCTTTGGAGAATCCCAATAGAAGAGTTGTTCTTCTTCTTAGTTCAAACCTGTATCACATCTCTCGTTTGCTTTCTCGTAGGGAAATCAATGATTCCATCTGCATACCTACCAACTCTGCCAATCACCCCTCCATCACCATCCATCGAAGAAGCGAAGCCAAAGAAAGCCAAGCATAAAATTCAAAATGATTACAAGCGACTGAGGAGAATCGGCCTCTTTGGAGAGATATCGATCTTATCATGTGTTATTATCGGTGCACGCCTTGTCCAAATAGGAGGGCATGGGACTTACATGGGATTGATTCTCGTTTGGGCGGGTCCGATAATCTTGTTTCAATGGGTTCTTTCTCACTAGTATATCTTCTCGATACCACGAAGGAATGTACTGATCCCGATTCTCTTTCCAACTTTTTACTTGTGGCTTGTAGATACGTTGGCACTGAAGAATGGGACATGGGTGATCAACCCAGAGAAGAGTCTTGAGATAAAACTTTGGAGGTATCTGGACATCGAGTAAGAACCCACAGTGCTGATTCTCTGTGGATGGAACGAAATGTTAATGAAAATATAGGGAGGCACTATTTTTCTTGGTCACGAATACTCTCATCACATTCGGTCAACTCACGTTCGACCATACGCTAGCAGTTATAAATGGGTTTCCAGACATCTTCAACTTCCCAATTCCTTCTTGGCCATCGACAACGTTGATGTTCAATGGCCTGAGTATTCCTGTCAAGAAATATTCGTCAAAACGAATTCTCGATCTCAGAGATGCAATCATAAAGCTCCAGAGAAAAAGTAGAAGCTTTTCTCTCGCTAGCAGCGTGTTTGAGGGCAGATTACGGATTGACTTGGTTTTCTTGTAAGTCTATCCAATTTTTGAATTCTCAGCGTTGAGTAAAGTGGATATACAATCAAGTTCTAACAAGACTCTAGATATGCATTCTGCCGGAACGCAGACGGTTTGATAGATGAAGCGAAGACACCAGAAGAAGGTCGGAAGGCACTCTCAAAGTCATGTCAAGCTGTGTTGACTGCATTCGGTGAGAATAATGAAGGTGTTCTCAAACCGCCAATATCAATGCTCTATGACCTTCCAGAAGAAATGGCAGCCTCACTGGAGTCACTGCCCGTCAAAAACATCCCTTTACGCCCCGTTCAGGGACTCTTGGAGGGATTTGAGATGGATCTGAGATTTCCTTCGACTGATAAATCGAGCGAAAAGACAACAGCAAGCTTATCGGATGATGAATTTCCTATCAAAACCGAGAAGGATCTAGAAAAATACGGATACTGCGTTGCAGGAACGGTCGCAGAACTACTTCTCAACTTGGTTTTCCACCATACACCAGCCCAATTTACGGGTCTAGACCGTGAAGATATTATCCAAGCTGGTGTAAACATGGGGATAGCTCTTCAATATATCAATATTTCAAGGGATATTGCAAAGGACGCTTTGATGGGACGATGCTATCTTCCCAGCACTTGGCTTGCGGAACACAATCTCACTCCGTCAATGGTAGTTGAAAAACCAGATAGACCAGAGATGCGTATACTATGGAAAAGATTACAAGGTATTGCTATGGATATCTACTCCAAAAATCGAGGAGCTATTGAGAAACTACCAAAGAACTGCGGCGCACGGAAAGGCGTTAGGGCTGCAGTTGATAATTACCTTGAAATAGGGAGGGTTTTGCTTGAGCAGGACGGTCAAAATATGGTTATCGGAGAGAACCAAGCCACTGTTAGCAAAATGAGAAAGATTTGGAGCTTTTGTGCGAGAGCTTTGTTGGTGATATGGAGTTTATTGTTACAAGCGAGATTTCAATTTAGATTTCAGAGATAGTGTAGAGAAAATAATTATTTTATTCTCAACTACATATTTGAGTGTATTCGATAATCCATGAACATATCTAGCGGAGGGATATCGCGATAAAGTTCGATTCAAAACGCTACTCTTTCTTAGGGGCGGTTGTTGCTCTTCAGCCCAAGATCGTTGTTCGCCTTACCATCAATTAGGTTCCCTAATTTCGCCCAACATTAAGAGGATTACGCCCACTATCTTGAAGCAGGCTACCAAGCGACTAGAAATTTCCAACGCGCAAAGATCACGCAGGCAGCTTTATAATCTGATATCTATGATATCATGATTTTGAAGAAACGGTGTGGTTTTACGCCGTTTCGGCTGAAAGACCGCAGTTTGCGCAGCCTGTCAAAGTATCGTTCAGCCACAGTTACCTACTTCAGCTGCAACAGAGTGGAGCGGAACTTGGGTTACGAAGAAATCTACAGGGAGTAGACTGTACCTCATGGATCGGCCTGTACTATACCGATCGTCGATTCACGGGGCTTGAAGCTCTAGAAATTCTCCGTTTCAACGTTTTTGTCCTCATGAGGAGACACCAATGAGCGCTCGCTTCTGATAGGCTGGGAAGCATCATCCCAGAACAATCTACTCATTCGAGTGTTGACGTCGCTGAGTCTCCGAAAGTGTTTTAGACCATTTTGGGACGCGAAATTGGTCTCCGCGCCCGAGCTAGACGTTATCGATCCGGCATCGACATTGGCTAAGCCACAGGAAGACCAACTGAATGCGCGGGGGGAGTGATATCATGATTGGAGACCGAATTTTGTGCGGCTTCGGTAGATCGAGCGGCGATATTAACTTATCGTAATAAACAAGTCAGCTTTGGCCATGATTAATTAAGCTCAATTCGATTGCCAAATACCATTGAGGCTTTCCGCTTACTTTCAAGTTCAGCTCACACTTCCTGAACTTGAACTTGCTCTTGCTCTATCAAAGAGTCTTTCTTTATGGTGATACGATTCGATAGTCGTCCGCTGTCCAGCTGCGCTTGAAAGCATCGGGTTTTTACGGATTTAGGTATCTGAGAACTGGGATTCATTGGTCGCCAGCTAGAAATTCGAGATGGAACGACTACTGGGAAGAGATAAGAAGTCGGTGATTATTGTCGGTAAGCATTTTGCGAAGGAGCAAAACTCAACACACCCGCTCCAGCTTGTTCCCAAGAACTCGAGCTTATATATATAATAATCGTTTAATATAGGGGCTGGTGTAGGAGGTTGTGCTTCAGCTGCTAGGCTGGCAAAGGCTGGATTTAAAGTCACAGTTGTTGAGAAGAACGATTTTACTGGTGGAAGGTGGGCTAACAATAAAAGCTTTATGGCAAAATTGGAACCTATTAACTAACACTGGCGGCGATGCGCCTTCTTTAGATGCTCATTAATATACGATGGCGAACATGTAAGTTCTAGAACACTTCTGCAGCGAGATCCGAGATATTGAAATTCTCAAAAGACAATGGGTGCTTACAATTGAATCTATATAGCGTTTCGACCAAGGACCCTCACTGCTCTTACTCCCTGACCTATTCCACGAGACTTTCACCGACCTTGACACCACTATGCCCACAGAAGGCATCCACCTTTTAAAATGTGATCCAAATTATCAAATATTCTTTCACGACAATGAGAAGATGACTCTATCTAGCGATCTCTCACATATGAAACCAGAAATTGAGAGATGGGAAGGCAAGGACGGGTTTGAACGGTACCTCGGATTTCTCGCGGAAGGACATCGACATTACGAGTTTAGCATGAAACAGGCGTTACGAAAAAACTTTCCTTCGATATTGAGCATGTTTAGACCAATTTTATTGAAGGAAATCATGAGCATGTTTGTCTTTACATCTCTCGTAAGCTACCTCCCATTGATCCCCTTTTAATTGATAAAGTTAAGAAGCTAAGTCGAACTCACAAATTTCTCATGGCTAGTATACCCGAGCATCTGCCTATTTTTGGACAGATAGGCTCAGGAGATGCTTCACTTTCGCATCAATGTATATGGGGATGAGCCCTTATACTGCACCAGCTTTATATTCTTTACTACAATATACAGAATTAGTGGAAGGTATTTGGTATCCACAAGGTGGATTCCATAAAGTCGTAGAAGCCATTGTCAATATTGGGAAGAAACTAGGGGTAGAATACCAACTCAACTCGCCAGTCCAATCAATCCTTTTATCGGAAGACGAAAAGCAAGCGGTTGGAGTGGTGTTGCAGTCGGGAAGACATTTACAGGCAGATGTTGTATTGGTCAATGCGGATCTGGTATACACCTATAACAACCTTCTCCCGGAGACATCCTATTCAAAGAAATTGGCCAAGCGTCCGGCTTCTTGCTCCAGTATTTCGCTTTATTGGTCAATGAACCGAAAAATCGAACAATTGAGCGCTCATAACATCTTTATGGCGGAGCATTACAAGGAGAGTTTTGAAGAAATATTTAATGAATTAAAGTTACCCGACGAACCAAGTTTTTATGTCAATGTACCCTCGAGAATCGATCCAACAGCTGCTCCGGATGGCAAGGATTCGATCGTGGTACTAATTCCGACAGGACATCTCGAGGAAGACGGCAACGGCAGGGGTTTGAAAACATCTGATGATTGGAATCAATTGGTGAATAAAGCCAGAGACTTCGTTATCAAAACAATCGAGAGCAGAACTGGGGTGAAAGATTTGCGTCAAGCTATTGCCGCGGAAAGGGTTAATACTCCTACGACTTGTAAGTCCTTCTCAAAGCTTCGCACCTCAACGTAAAAACAAAGGAAGTTAACACAATATGAATATATTGTAGGGCAAGAGCGGTTTAATCTGCACAAAGGAGGTATTCTAGGCCTATCGATCGATTTTTGGTAAGATCCGATTATAAATTTATTTTGTGATTCAATAAGAAAAACTTATACTAACGGGTATCAGGAACTCACTCGCCTTCCGCCCGAAAACCAAACATGCTTCGATATCGAATCTCTATTTTGTCGGCGCAAGCACTCACCCAGGTACTGGTGTTCCTGTTTGCCTAGCAGGCGCAAAAATTACGACGGAACAAATACTGGACGATCTCAGAGTGGAGAAACCATGGTTGAGTGCACCTCCGCCAAATTTACGGGTGAAAAAGATGGGTCTATCCCTTGATATTGAGGGCAAGGACAGTATATCGGGGATGGAAACATGGCAAAGGATAATTTGGGCAATTTCTCTTGGAAGTTTGATTGTGCTAGTTATCTCCAAGATTTTTGACTGAAACATCTGACAGCACTAGCTTTAGTTACTTGTAGGCGAGTACGTAACATGGATATATCACCAATTAATGAGTAGCGTACCACAATTCTAGATTCGATGTATTATTTGCAAATTTACGCTTGTTAAAAGAATGGTTATAATCCCAACTTCTCAACAAGGCTTAGTATATAGACGTCTCTCAGCATGGCCGCGCCAATGCTCTAGCTCCATGGCTCCAATTGGATCTGTACAAAAGGTTGAAACTCTTAAGATCTTAGTAAGAAAACCCGAAACCTAGGGCAGAACGACAAACGGCTTCCGAAATACGAGGCATTACATCAACAATTACAAACACCACGACGGGCCTGGTTCTAACAAACGAGCTCCACGAAACCCACAGATTTTAGATCAATTCTACAAACTGGCCTACCATGTCCCCAAGCTAACCGTCGAAAGTCCTTCCTTGCAACTGAGGTTACAACACTAGCCTTTGAAGAGGGGGGGAACTCGCATCCTTGATCCTCCCGCTCAAGCTTGAAAATACAGCCACACCCGCCGACTCATCGTTCGATCTTAAGTAGCTCGATTTATGTGGTCTTATGAAACAACATTTGCAGTAAATTTAATATATATAGGCCCTGGATCCATGCAGAGATAGAGAAAAGATTTCTCCACCTACAAGACCTTTCGAGAACTTATAACTTAATATCTCAAGCCTCTCCGCCTGGTTGGTGTTCTGGAATTCTCTCGTCCAGGCACGCAAATATGGACGAAAGAGACGAGCGCACACCACTGCTCCACCAGCAGGCAACCAACACCACCACAACGACAACACGAGATTCAGGTCGAGATGCCCTGGTTGACACCGAAACTGCTGGCCAAAGCGCCGCAAACTCTCCTCGGAAAGCTTTGTTCATAATCATCCTATTCATCGTCATTTTATTCGTTTTCGATTTCGCCGACTCGATGTTTCAGGCTCCCATTGTCCGAATATATGAAGATATAATTTGCAGAAATTATTTCGATATCCACCAGCCCGAGCGGAACCATTCAGGACGGCAGATACCCGAGGAGCAGTGCAAAATCCCACCTGTACAAAAAGAGCTGGCTTTAATTCGAGGAATGGAGCCTGTATTTGACGCTATTCCTGGTATGGCTGGCTCTACATCATATTATTTATTTTCAAAATTTGAAATCAGAAATTAAGCTAATATATGTTAAAATCCCAGGTCTTCTTGTCGCTATTCCTCTAGGAATGATTGCAGACAATCCAAAAATCGGCCGAAAACCAGTCATCGTTATCGCACTACTTGGCTCACTGCTACAGGTCCTCTGGGTCTCAATTGTCACCCGTTTCTCAGATATATTTCCTCTGCGATTTGTATGGCTAGGATCCCTTTTCCTTCTAGGAGGAGGTACAAACATTATCAATGGCCTCCTATATACTATGATTATCGATATAACAACTCCTGCGGAAAGGGCATCAACATTCTTCACGCTGCAAATGGCAGGATCATGGCTACCGGTACTAGTCGCACCGCCGATTACAACGAGCCTCATGGAAAATGCAGGAAACTGGGTCCCGGTGTCTATAGGCCTTATGCTGTCCTTTATCGGACTCATAATAGTCTTATTCGTACCAGAAACCATCAATTTCCATAAATCCAACCCCGCATCATCCAACTACGAATGCATCCCACGATCTCCAACTGCATCGGAATCAACGGTAGACGAATCCAGTCTCCCAACCGGTGAAAAGTTTTGGCCGACCTTCAAATCCAAACTGTACGAGTTTGTAGAGTCATCCAACTTTGTCTTCCGCAGCCCTCACCTCATCATCCTAATCTGTTCCTTGATGATGCATACCATATGTGTTATCCGCGGGAAGGAAACGGTACTCTATTATGCTTCAGCACGATACGGCATCACAATCGCAAAGGCCAATTTGTTAAACACAATCAACGCCGCTGTTTCCATCGCCATCCTGTTCTTCCTACCATTCATATCAACCTTCTTAACCAGCAACATTGGCGTTTCATCACAACGTAAAGACCTTCTAATAGCGCAAATTTCTGTCACCCTGATCGCGATAGGATGGTATACCGTGGGCCTAGCACCGACTCTGCCGCTTGCAATCATCGGTATGGTAGGGTACACGCTCGGTTCAGGATTCAGCGGGAGCATGAGAAGTCTAGCGGCTAGCTATGTCGAATCGCATCACCAGGCTAGGCTTAGCTCATTCATCGCGATTATGATGACCGTGGGTAACTTTTTGGGATCTCCCATGCTGGTGTGGTTGTACAGTTTGGGTATATCGTCTGGGGATCCATACTGGTACGGATTACCCTTCATCGGGCTAGGTGTGGTTTTCACAATCATCTGGTCTGCACTTTGCTTTGTGGTTAAGCTACCAGAAAACAGCGAGTCGGCTCTTCTAGATGAGAATACGAGCGAGTATTAATAAATACTATCTGTTGGTAAGTATAAGTAAAGCAGAAGATACCCAAAGATCATGCATTTTAGCGTTATGTGTATGAATTTCGTCCGTACTTTCTTTTTTCTTTTTCGTTTATATAGTTTTTCTAGGTTTGGAGTTATGCCGGAGTGTATATAACTTTGAAGTTCGATTTGTAACAAATTTTGGTTCATGTAATTTCATTTATGCTATAAAATAACTAATTACTTGTAAAAAATTATCGTTATAAATAACATCATTATTTCCAAAATATTCTTCCATTTGCACAAATGCAGTATTTATATTATCTTTGCAAGCGTGAAAATATTTCCTGCCCTTAACCCCAATTACCCACTCGTATGTCCTCGTTGACCTAAGTTTACCTGTTGTGAATAAAGGAATAAAAATATAAAAAATGAGAAGACGATGAATCCACCACCGTCAATAAACCCCACTGTGTGTAAAAAAAAAACCCTAACTTAAAAGTATATCATGTAAAAACACCCCAAATCTGCAGAAATCCAATAAAAAAAACCATGGCTTTTAACGAAATACTAAGGTACTATAAAATTAAGATTGGGAAAATAAAAAAATGATAGAATAAGTGATATGAGAAGCGGACGAGTTCAATTTAGTTTCTCGATCAAATTGCAAATCGAAGTGTACGCGGAACAGCATTCCAGAACGTTGATTGCATGGATACAGTATGGACACCTGAACGATGAATTGCCCTGTGCCATCTTTCTGTATATATCGCTCGGTGGGTCGTGCAGCCTGTTGCAGTTACAACACACGACGAGAATCCGTGTTAATGTTCTAGAGACGTCGAGAGATATGAGTGAGCAGTTGGAGGATTTGCGATCCACTGCGAAGGAGTCTTTTGAGCACGGGGGCGTGGATTTGGATGTGGATGCTAATGGGAGACGTTCTGCTGAAACCGGTAGGCGCCCTGGGACTGGTTTGTTTATAACCAAAGGTAGCGGGATTGATGGACTTGCAGGGGCGGATGGGGGATTGGGAGTTCCAGGTAGATTTAAGCTCGAGAAACTAGCCTGAGAGTTGCGTGTGATTTCCCAGTCCTCTCGTTCATGAGGGGGAGTCATTTCGCCGAGTCGTTGACGAACTTCAGCGGATGTTGGCCGAGTCCTGCGTTCCTTCTCTTTTTTATCATCTGTGGAGCTGGTTGCTGCCGTGGAGGGTATTTGCTCGACTCTGCCTAGTTGCAGGCTATTACCCACTACGGGATCTAATCTATCCACGGACGTCGTCGATGCGCTCCTCAAACTGGCTGTATCTGGGCCGAGCATTCTTAGATCCGGTGAGGCAGTCACGGATACACTGGGGCGAGGTAGTCTTGGTGAGGACCGCGGCGTCATGTATGGCTCACTCTCGGCCTCCATCAATTTCCTCTCAACTTCCAATCTCTGTCGTTCAGCACGCTCATGGACCTTTTGCCCTTCAGGCGAAAGATCGACACGAGAGGACCTCCTCGATTCGTTTTCTTTGGATGCATATTTACTCAAAGGAGGGGATCCGCTGGAAGGTGGTGTCCCGAGAACGTTGATTGGTTTGGGTCTCGATTTTGCTTCCTGCTTTTTTGTGCGAAATAACTGGGATAGCCAATCCGGGTTTTCAATTGCTTCTGTGTGCGGGCTAGGTCCTTCGGATCCGTGCTTGTAGAGCTCCTTTAGGATATCAGACATCGAAGGTGCCCGCGATCGGACCGGCGCATTTTCGATAACAGAGACGCTGGAGCTCAACTTCGATTTACCAGCTCTTGTGGTTTCCGTAGCTGTTGATGGTCTCTCAACAGACTCTTCATCAGATGATTCTATCGCACTCTCATATCGAATAGGAGGTGGTGTGATAAGCCCACTTGAGTTGTGTGAACCGTGGACCGATTCGGGTAATGGGGGAACTGGTGGTATATGTTGTTCCGTTACGGGAGATTCCAAAGTTGGAGCCGAGGTCTCATCCGTCACGGGTCGCTTGAAACTAACGGGAGGGTATGATTTGGGTTGTTTTGTAGGCGCATTTTTAGATGCCCCTCCTTGTGTGTATTTAGAGATATCGAAATTTCTCGCAGAAGGCGTCTCGACCTCTATAGATTTACGAGCTGATGTTGAGCTCTTCCGGAGCAGACCCGTATCCTGTTGATCTTCTCCACGTTTGAAGGCCGACCGTCCACGCTCCTGTTGTGAAGTGACTGTCGTGGGAGTGGTAATCGGGGAGGTAGGTTCGCTCTTTGTCGGATTAGAGACGACCCTAATCGGGTCAATGGCAGGATTGGAAGGTGTCTGCACTGGATATGGCAAAGTCTGGCGCCTTGCAGGCTCTTCTTGGGGTTTGACATCTTCGGCGAGAGATTCCACGGGTTTGCGGAGTATTGATTTAGGAGGAATATTTGTTTTTCCTCCTTGGAGATCCGGAGATGATGCATTTCTCACTTCAAAACTGAGTTTCGAAGGCGCTAGCGGCAGCCTGCCATTCGATTTTCCTGGGACAGGAATCTCAGGTTGCGGCTGGGTTCTGTTAATGTAAGCCTCTCGGGTCGCCTGCGCAATGGCTTGATATTCCTTTGCCTCCTGCGTTGTAAGACGGGTCTCGGTGGCGGTAGTCTTTCGGTTTTCACCAATCGCGCGAGCGAATGGTTTGGGTGGAGGTGTAAAATCGAGATGAACAAATGGAGTGGCCGGCGCATCTTGGTTACCGGATTGCGCAAGGGGCACTGTACTTGTTACATGCGATTTCGCAGCGTATTTTGGCTGATACGGTTGGAATCCGGACTTTTCGGGTTGCTTCTCAGCAGGCTTTGCCCCAGTCGTTGATGAACTCAGAGACGTAGTGCTAGAATTGATAATTTGAGGGGTTGTTGATAATTGAACTTGTTTCTTCGCTGTTGTACTACTTGTGATCGACAAGGTGCTAAGGTTCTGCGCAGCCAGGAGTGGTGAAATTGTTGTAGAAGGTACGGGGGAATCGCTCTGATATCGCGGTCTGTGGAATCCAATGGGAGAAGGAGCTGAGCTGGATAGTTGAGAGTTTAGCGGTGCGATAGGCGACGAAGGTGCAGTTGAAAAGGCTTGCCCCGGGGAGAGTAACAGTGAATTGGGATCGTAAAAATCCACTAGATTACCAAGAGATGGTGAAGGAATAGTGACGGCACTATTCATCGTTCCTAAGCTTGAATTCGATCTTCCATGCGCAAAGGGCGCATTGGGTTGCATGAGCTCTCGTGTTGAGGCCATGACCCCAGGAGAAGGGGTTGCACAGGGACTCCCTACCGACGAGGAAGGATACGATTGCAATCTGGAGAACGAATAATGATGATTCTGCTGCTGCTGCATAGAAGGCGGTGGCGGGATGGGTTGGGCTTCGAATTGGCCATTTTTTAAATCGAGACTTTTCCTACTCGCATCCGGCTCTCTGCTCTTGTTTCGCTTCTGAAGCTTGCCCTTGAGGGGTGGCTGCCAACTGCTTCTCCGTCTGGCATCTGGTTTCTGGCCCGATGTAGCCATTGATGAGAGAGTATTTGCGATTTCTGATTGCGGTGTCGATGAGCCGGATAAGAGTCCTAGAGAACGCAGTCTCCGACGTTCTTCCTGCCGCTCGACTTTATATTGATGGCCTCCCACGAAGCTGGGTTCGGTGTAAGGGCTGTTTGTGTGCCAAGCAGGCCGCGATTGATCGGTGTGGTCTTGATATTCCTGATTATAGTCCCGCTCCAAGGGTGAGGGCACCGACTGAACCGAGTAGAGCAGGTCGGAAGTGTCGAGATGGGGTGTCTCCGGGAGGGATGGCGCTTTCATAGAGACGGGAGGGTAGGACTTTTGGCCTTTTCCCTTCCCGATGGCCAAGGGATTGCTGCTAAAACTCGCAAAGGAAGGCATTGTGAATATCAATGACGCGAGATGCCCCAGCCCTTTAAAGGGACCATTGGAAGATAATATAGTATTATCGTCGAAAGCGTCCTTTTATTATTCTTTTTTTTCTTTTGCTTCTGGATCTTGTCTAGTTCGGGTGAATGTTTCTAAAAGTGAAGAGGCTGCAATCGTTAGCGTCCCCGGGACTATCTTAATAATAAACAAGCACGATGATGTTTCTGGTAACGCGGGATGCAAGGACGTCGTAGCTCGAGCCATTTCATCCAACCAAAAGCCCAAGTTATCAGACTTGGCCAACAGGCGAAAGAGAAAAGAAAAGAAAAAGAAATCGGGGGGGCTTTTTTGCCGTATAAGTTTTTTCATACCTTGCTTGGCTGCGCTCCGCTGGGAGGGATTTGGGGGCGGGTTTAAGAAACTAAGTATCGATCAGGCTACCAATCCTAAGATGTGTACATGAACAGACAGGTCATGGACATGCGCATGTACTTACTCGGCGCCCTGTTACATGTACATTACATGGAAATGCGTCTGCATCCCAAAGTCCGGAGCGGTCGTTCTTCTCTTTCTTCTTCTCTTATTTTTATTTTGCTTGGCCGGGACTCGCTATTATTCCTTGAACAGTGGCTGATCTAAGGTGGTATCCAGGCGCTGCATAAAGCGAGACAGGTTGAGTTTCCTTCGCAGTTTCCAATCTCCGTCGAGTCGAGGCCAGGGAAAGCGAAGAAAGAAGTGCAATGCAATGCGGATATCATGCCCCGAGAGACTAGCAGTGGGTCTTCCAACTGAACCGATCCAGTCGTTCGCCGTTGACAGTGCAGTGCTGGCGCCAGTCCAGGCCTTGGAACCCGTACAGTTCGATATGATGATACTTCAAGCCGGTTGGTTCGTGCTCTGCTGCAGAAGAAACGGCCGGGAGGATACGACTTTGGCTTCTTTTCACCTCTTCATCAAATAGACGTCGTTCTAGTCGAGGGAGGGGTGATGATGATATTGTCGAAGAGGAGGCGTTTCCCCTTCATTGACATTATATTGTATTATCATTCTGCTGCATCTGCCCAGAAAACGCCCACCATCGATACCTGTGCACCCGCCTTAATCACAACATCATCAAAAAGTTAATCAAATTAAAATACATCATTTTACAGCCACCCTCGTTTTTTTTGATTTCTCCTGCAGTGGGGAAGTTGAAAAAGAGTTACTTTGACCCAAGTACCAACCCTCCACAAGGGACAACACTTTACGACGTTTGCTTTTTACTTCCAGTTCGTCCATTGAAGGAGGGGAAGCGTGTTCCCGTTCCTAAACTGGAGGTCTCATCGACCTGTTTTTTGTTTCTTTCCGGACAACAGCGCCCCTGCCCTCCAATGACGCTACCCAGCACAATCCCGCCAATCAACGTCGAATCAAGCCAAAAGCTTTGGTAGGTTACATTCGGTTCCACCATTCAACCATCGACACTGTGACATGCTGCGATGTATTCATAGCCCTCCCCCGTGGCCCACCTGGAGGGATTCGAATTCCGATTTGAAATTCAACCGAGCCAATATGATCTTTGCGGTCTCAAAAATAAAACAAAAAAAGCATCCAGTGAAAACTAAGTTCATGTCATCGTCAATAAAATCGATGCCTCTTTCATCTCCAAGATTCCCCTTGGGAAATGCAAAAAAGGTAACAGTAGTCCGCTCTGAATACTTCCGATCTCCCTGCGCTTGCGCCATTCATCGTTCAAGCATTGGATTTTCGCCCCCTTGGCTCTTTTAACTCGTCGATGCATGCAAATGCGATTCGAAACAACGAACGGCTAGCTGTGAGACTCTTTGCCTCCAGACCCTGGATCGTTCGCACCCAACCGAAAAAAAAAATGTTTTGTTTAAAAATAGAAGCCAACGGCGTGATGCTCACAAGGGAAGCCCCCAAAAAAAATTCTTGCTTGAAAATTAATGCAGAAGGCGGGCCAGCCATGGCAACCCCACACTACCTACCTAGACGCTACCAACCTGTTTTCGCATGTGGAACCGTCTTTGTATAACATATGATCGATATAAAGTTCTCAATTCTGTTGCAAGCTGTTGGCCACGAGGAATATGATCCCTGTAAAACTCAAGTGATAAAAGGTTCTTGAACTAATGGCTGACAAGGAAGTTCCTTCTTCCTTGACCCTCGTTGATCGAAACGTCAAACAGCAGTTGCGGGTTCCGGACCACGGTGCACCCAAAAAAATTTAAACTAATGACATGGGCTTTTGAGTCGGGGAGGGGTTTTTGAGTTGAGAATTCGTACGACATGGCATCGATGATCTATTTGTAGCACCGTCCTTCTGATAATCGATAAATGAGAGTTAATGCCAGATACAAAGTGTAAAATGTAGTATATGCAGGTGTGAAAACGTTGTGTTTGACTCTTATTACGGACATAAGAAGAAAGGGCACATATATATCGGCGTCGATATCTCGAAATCTCCAAAGTATGTTGGTGTTGCACTGGGCATCCGGATATGATAAGCTGCTGATCTGTCACCGCGTGCGCCATCACAAGCATATGTCGACAGATTACCTGTTAACCTCATACAACATACAATTTCTTATCGCGGATCGACTGTTGCACGTTGTGAATGGGTAGGTCCAACAATATTAGAAACTAAATACACCGATAAAAAAATCTCGTGATACAAAATAACACAGTAGATGTTGAAGTGATAAGTGCTGCATTGCAAGCACTATCATATACAATTTTTTTGTGGACTATCCCAAAAGTTTGTTCATATTTATATTAGTACTGTATCGACATCTAGATATTTCGAATCCCAAGATTAAATTAGTGTCATAGATAAGTCGATCCAACAAAGTGCTAGAATACATTTTGACTACAATCTGAATCAAAAACTTCGGAGCTCACGCCACTGCTCATTAAATTAGGCCTTGCGGTGCGATAGCCAATTCCAAACAACGGAGGAAAGAAATATAAAAGTATTCCTCCTCATTCCACACATCAAAAATATTACTCAAACACTCAAAACATCAACCCAATTCGTTGGCTTTTTCCTCACAAGACTAGAAGCTGCTGCAACTTCAGCAGCCCATCCGAGCAAGTCTTCCTCCTTGCCCCATTCGGCCATTCCCATCAACGACACTGGCATACTTGTCTCATCATCATAGCCAACAACCGAATTGATACCGGGCGTACCTATGAAATTACCAATTGAGACATATTTCATGCTCCTTATGCTGGAATCTCCGTCACTCACCCTACACGGAGCACATTTAGCACACGTAAATATCAAGTTATTTACAGATTACTTACCCATATTTGAGATGCGATTCCACTATCTTTGCGCCCACCTCTGGTGTTACAGGGTTTACAAAAATCATACCAGGATATTGCTCCCACAGCTTTGCAAAATGGCTCATCATCATACTGCGAATCTTGTTTGCCGCGATGAGGTCTATCCCGGGTGTCTGAGCCGCAACAGAGAATAGCACACGGTTCGCCGGGCTCAATCCATTATAGTCGTTGTTCAAAAAGGCGGCCATATCCGTGATAATGCTGAGACTGTGTGCTCGTCTGTAATATCGTATAACGTCAATACAAGCCAATTCTACTGTTAAGATAAATCTTCATGGTAACTGACCGTGAGATGCTAACATATGGGATCTCGGGGAGATATACGATTTCATAGCCTTGCTTCTCGAGACCCTGAACTGCTGGCCATACGAGTTTATGGACTGCCGGCGAGCAATCATCAAACCACTGTTTGTAGATTCCAACGGTCTTCTTCTTCTGGGTTGTGAGTGGAGCAGCTGGGTCTCGCAAAACCGGAAACATGGACGATCCGCCGGCATGCGGGTCCGCTGCCCCCATTATGCGGTAAGCGATCTTGAGATCTTCAATCGTACCGCACATCGGACCAACCACACCATTCTGTGCAAAATAGATCAACCCAGTTCTCAATATCGATTAACTCATAGGATCGTAGTAACTTACGCCTGGGCTGAGACTTGGCGTCGGATGGTGCGATACCCTTCCACAAGATGGCTTCAAGCCGTAGATACCGCAGTAATTTGAGGGAATACTAGATATAGGATTAGATGATGCATGGAGGAACTAGAGATACCTGTCAACTCACCGAATGGAGCCACCCCCATCACATCCAATTGCGATCGGGACAAGACCTGCCCCGACGCAATAAGCAGAGCCGCCGGAAGAACCGCCACAGTAAAAATTATTATTATAAGGATTTCTCGGTGTATGTCCACCCACTGGATTGCAATTGGTCGTCTAGTCATATGTAAGTTAAGTAAGGAAGATTATAAGGTAGGAGATTCGGGTTGAAGCGGGACATACATCGCTCCCCAGTTCGTGCATGCAACTTTTAGCGATCATTATAGCGCCAGCTTCCTCGAGCTTTTGAACACACCAGGCGCTTTCTCCCTCCCCTTTATCAAATACTTTGTCTGCCCCGAAAGTAGTATCATAACCATGAATGTAAATTTCATCTTTTACGACAAAGGGAACACCATCGAGTGGGCCGAGGGTGTGCCCCGTCGCATATCGTTTGCTCGAAGCTTCGGCGGCTGCGAGAACCAAATCTGGAATCACTTGCTGGATAGCGGCTTTATGCGGTGGCTGGACGATGACCTCCAATAATTTTTGAACAATCTGCGTTGGTGTCGCCTTTCGTTCCGAGTACAATTTGACATAGTCAGCAGAGCTGTAAAATGCTGTATCGAGCGGGGCATCCACGGTTGCCAGTTCGCCAGCGGCGAGGACGTCGTCGCTATCTGCAGGAATCACGCATGGGATGAAACACGGCGTCCATTCATCGAGTCGCTTTATGTCCTTCAGGGCGCCGAACTGCGCGTTCGTCCAGAGGATTCTTTGGACAAAGCCAAGGTTTGAGACTCTGTATCAATTTCCATGTTGAGCTCCAATTAGCAAGATCACGTCGAGCCTAGTATAGCGTCGCAAATTTAAAGGATTCATCTCACGTACACCGACGAAAGAACCGGGAGTAGAAGGCCAGAGATGACCGGGTTATTTGCAGGCGGGTTCTTGTATTTGGACTCCTCAGCCGTGGAATCCAGTTCCTTCGGATGAGGATAGTTGATATAGCGAGCCTTTGAACTTGGCGGCATTGTTTCCGTTTAACCTGTATATTCTCTGGAGATGGTTCTCACAAATTTCCCCGCAGTTTTTGAAAGTTATACGACATGGATTGGGGTGATTTAAGTGCCGAGGGGAGCGCAGTTTCGAGGCGCATTTGTGAGTGTGATTGCAACACACGGCCGGATACATAAAATCATCTCGTCACGCATCAATTTCTTAAGTACCGCGGCATTGTTACTGGAGGCCAGTCACGAATGGGGGTTTGGTTGAAGGTTTCCGATCCGACTTGAAAGAATAATATATAATACTGACAGTGTGCTCTAATAAACTAGTGTGCTCAACATTTTCACAGTGAATTCATGCGAATGCCATCGATTCTAGGATCAATTCATCAAACCCGGTTCCTATGCAATATATGAAGCTTTCTTGAGAGATCAAAAAAATCAAGTACCGAGGTACTAGAGTGCATATACTTCTCTGTATTTCTATGTCTGAGCCTTTCGGACTCACGAAGGTTACGTGCCCTTGCCCATCAATCGAAAATCAGCTTCCATATACAGTTATATTTTTATGTGCCAAAATCAATACGAATTTTTTGGGCCGAATGGTATGCTCCTTCATTTGGTATCTTCCTTCACTATTGTGATCTTGCCCTCGGCCTGCACATCTTCGGACCCACCATTCGGCCTCGGCATAGGGCATTTCCGTCGCTTCTTCACCTGCTTTCCATCATCGGCTGCCATTCGTGTGTCTGCAGGACATGGGAGTATATGCGGAGCAGCGACGACAAGGAAGGATATCACGGCGGTCGTGGAGAAGAGCGAGGTCGTCAACGCCGATCGGGGAGGGTGTATTCGGAAAGGCATTGGGATGAGCGAAATTAGGTGGAATGATCAATTTTGATATTGCCAACGGAAGCGACAGGCGAGAGGCCGAGGGACTGGATATAAATTAGCAATTAGCATCTGATCTCCACCAATAACGACAGTGGAGGTTTGAATTGAGTGTATACATGTGTGTAAGGACCACCTCCGCATCCGGCCCCTAGGGCATTGTAGAGAGACCGGCGACCGATGGATTCAGTTCCTAATAGGTATAGGAGCCTTGGGAGCTATGAATGAGTCGGAGGACAGGGAGCGAGAAGGGCCGTCTCGAATGGCTGGTTGTCGTTGTTGTCAAAACGCCAGGCGACGTTGTCCACCATCAGAAAGTTCTGCTGGCTGAAGCAAATGTCATTCGCACGATTTCATTGGCTTCTGTCCAAAACAGGAAATTATGTTTCAACACATGCGACAAACACTCAAGCACCTCTGTTTTTCATAAATTGCACTCAAGAAAAGGTTTGAGCAATTACATACGTGAATAAGCGCGTCCTATGATAAAGCACAATGCCATCTCCCAAGTACAAGTATGTCGAGGTGTGTAAATAATCAAGTATTTAGATAGATTTTGGTGATTCCAGATTGATAATTTGCATTATTACTATGAAACTAACTGAACAGTTTGAGATCTAATACGGAGTATCTCCAGACGTATAATACGAATATTATTATTACTGAAGAAGCTGCTCTCGGCATAGTTTTCCTCTCGAATAATAAAATTCCGACACAAGCAATGGTACATATGGTGGCAAATGGATAATCCGAAATCTGCGTGCGAGGGTCTGCAGGAGGACTGACTAGGAGTGACCCTGGAACTTCCCGAGAGAAATTCACATGATTCTAGGCATCATCAAAAACATAAATATCTTAAATTTTACAACTAGAATAAAATGAAAGAAAAATAAAATATTCGTATTTTTTATATCTAACTCTCGTTCTAGCATGTCGCTAGTAATCACCCATGAACCCGAGATGCGGATGAAGGATAACCACCATCCCTACCGTTTCCCACGTTTAAAGCCTCACGCAAAATGGTAAGAGCTCCATAAATCTTAGATGATACTTAGTAGTGATGATACCGCCGATGCAAACGGAACAGTCCACCTTGCGCTTCATGAACGGGCACACGATCCATTGCCCACCATTGACTGGGATCCTGGCTGCCAAGACCAACTTTCGACAAAGAAAGGGTTTCCAGCTTATTGTCTTCGGCGGGAAACAAGTCTAGGGTGCGTAGACAAGTCTCCGATTGAGCAGCTGCGACTCGAAGAATTATCTTTTTTTTTTGGTTTGTTTTTCGACCAGACGAACGAAAAGGGAAAAAAGGCTCACGGTAGCATGCTGGAGCTCGACAGTTAATTAAGCGGCAAATATATCATTGAGACTATCGGGACCTTTTCGCAATCCGTTCACCTAAAGAGAGGATAGATTCGGAATCTCTGAATTTTTGAGCTTGGCATCTTAGGACTTTTGAGGGTATCGATTCGAGCTCGACTCGAGTGTCGAAATTCAGCCTACATCTATGCCGTACATATATCTGTTTGCTTCTGAATGCAATATTAATTTAACTGAAGGTTCTTGGGAACCGATGACACTGATGGACGGATACCCGGATCAAAAAAAGATTATTACTAGCTTGCATCATATTACTGTTGTGGCTGGTGGGTTTGTTTCAGGTATCAGAACAATAGCTATAGTTTATGTTTCCGGTTGACGTCGAGAATATAAGCAATAAGCATACAATATAGTACCAATACTTCAGTCATAGTTGGGTAGATGGCATGGCAGGTATATGGCATGTGGTTCCAACCAAGTCTTGCAACCGCAGATTCGATTCGAAAAGGAACTCGGGACTCAAACCATTTACTGTCTTGGGTCCATTTCGGGGGTGGTTTTACTGTTTCTGGCGCGTCTGTTTCACTCGCCCTACCGTTTTGCTTTCGCTGCTACTGCTCATCGACGGTAAGGTTTAAAGTTGCGCCCAGCAAGCTGGCGAGTCAGTGAACTCTATATCGTCTCGATTTGAGCGGCCTCATTCGAAGGATGTACCTGGACTGAAAGCATGGAACGGTAGGTCAGGCGAGATGCGAGTATTTCCCGCTCAAGCTGTCTGGTTCGCAAAACAGGAGAGAGACACAGGTTCGATTTCTAGACTATTATAATTATGATATAATCAAGACATAGGAACATGTGAATATTCCCGGGAAAAATACCGCGAATCAACCACTGCGCTCTACCACTCGATTCCAGGTCAGTCTGGTGCACTGGTCGCTCTATCAGAAACATTAACCTTTCGATCCTCCTCACTTTGAGGGAAGGCATTAAGGTTATGCTCCCCGTTTGAATTGAATAAGAGGTTCCACTCCCAAGGTTCACGGTGCGATAAGCCGTCGCCTTTACTTTCCTATTCGTCTTTGAATTTAGTTTTCTCTACGGCTGGCGTCACCATTGTTACAGGCATTCCTGCATTCCTTCCCAATACTCTTCATACCCCGGGCGGCAGAACATTGCCATTGTCCGCATCTTGCTGCGATCGATTTCGATTGTGCATATTATCAGAAAGAGAAAAAGGGAATTAATTCGGAAAGAAGCAACAGCTAGTCTATCGATATCATATAGTTGATATACCCAGGCTTAAGCTCTTCTCCCATAAAACATTAAAATCATTACGTACGACAGACCCAGGCTGCATGATCAGTCACCCATCACCTCGACGTCGTTTCAGGGACATATATCCGCCGGATAAGAAGCAGAAATCTGCAGGTCCAAGCCGGGATAACTCCCTTTCCGCACTCACCACGAGACACCGCTGCACTTCTTGATGCTCCGTACCTACAGCTCCGACTAATGAGATATTAGAGCATCCACGGACAAGAACGATCCAACGACGAAAAAGAAATCCCTCAGGGACACTTACATTGGTCGCATCAGGACTGATTCCGCAAGCATCAGGACCAAAAGAGCCCAAGAACTCGAACGAACTTACGAACGAAAGAAAGAACGAACAGGAACCAAAGAAGTTTGAAACGGACGGACCTCGCTTGAGGTGTTTGAACTGGTTGCTTGGACCGCCCACGTTTTTTACTCGCAGTCTAGTTCTCCATCCCACTGGTCGGTTTTACCGAGCAGTAGGTTCGACAGCCGGCATTGGCTCCTGTGGATCTATCTCGCAACCTGAGATTCGATCATAGTAGCCTCCGATATAGATATCTCGAGGCGCCAAACCCCGACGCACGGCCTTTCGAAGCCGGAATTTAAGTTCAACCCTCGTCGCACACGAATCGAAGCCGTGCGTGTGTCAGAAGGTACGGTCAAACGGTATTATTGAATCTCAAAGACGCTCGGAAATCCTTCTGGAAGGGAACTTTCAGGTGTTTGAGAATACGTTGCGACCAGGTTGCGTTACCAGCCAACTAGCTTAGACTAGGAAGCCACCAAGGCGGCTAGCAAGGACCTACTCGTATCTGCACACCAGCCTAACCAGCCTGCTCGAGCTCTCTCCTTCTGACCGGACGGGACTGGGGCTACCCTCTTAAAAGTACCTTTCCCCTCTAATCCGTTGTCTCGGTACCCAAGACTCGACTCAGCTCTAGTCTTTTTCCTTCCACGCTCGATTCCACTGTCGTTTATAACTTATTTAGCTCCGCTTGTCGTATCCTCAAATCGATCGAGAAGAGGTCGGTCTTGCAAGCCACCAAGAGTAGCGCTACGGAATCGACTGAATCGCCCTTAAATAGTCTTTTTCCCTGCCATTTCTACCCTTCCCGGTCGTCGATCTCACAGGTTCCCAGCAAGCTCATATCCTTTCGAACCCTGACCCAGAAGCTGGAAACTTTTTGGAAGTTCTTGTCTCCTCTTTCAACGTTACGTTAACCTCAACCGTTGCCTCCCACTTTAAACCAACACCGCTATTCCCGAGCAGTTGGATAGCCAGCAACAGCAGCAACAGTCTTATAGATCCTGTGCGATTCCTAGAGAGCGCTGCCTATTATCGAGCCCTGTTGACTCACAGAGCCAAATACCTACCTGCGGAAACCCGTCTTTGGTAATCAGGACCCTGGAAACCTCAGCGGAGGATTACTAGAAAAAGTATATATATAAACATATCGGACAGAAAAACACCGAACTCGCTTCCGTCAGCTCGAATTCGAGTAAACCATCAACTTTATTCAACAGACCCTCTCAAATATAGAGGTTCCGAGTTACATCCCCACATATATATATACCCGGACAAATTTCGAAAACAGACCGGCGATTTTGCGAAGAGACAACAACAAACTCCTAAAATCCAAAACGTCGCCATCCGCTGTGCGTTTACGAACCCACGACTGCGAATAATGGCTCCCGGCCCAATAGACATCAGGCCATCGGCGCACGCCGTTCCGGCTACCACGGCCCGACAAAACTCAGGCGGTATTACCTCAAATCTCACATCAGCGCTGCGGGCAGCCGGCGAAGCGGGCAGGCAATCAAACTTCAGTCCCAGCCAGCCCTCGAATTTCATATCTGCGGGACTCCAACCAGAACGAGCGGGGGTTAGCCAAGGCATCACAATCGACGGCGTAACATCAGCAGTCAACCATAGTGGTAAATTTCAAAGGAGAGAGTCCCTGGCACAAAGTGAAGCAGGAAGATCGCTCATGAATGGGGGTATGAGCTGGGGAGGAGTGAGTGTGGGTAGCTGGATCCGAGACGAGTATGAAGACCTCCTAGTTACCCTGTTTAGCATCCTGATCGTATCTAACAAGCGTCTTTCGCTATAGCATTATAATGACCGGCACTTCGCCGTTTTCCTATCAGTCACCATCGTACCACTCTTCATCTTATTTACCGAAACTAGAAGCCAACTTTTTCCGGGATTTCTCCTGCTGCGGCCAGACGCTTCCATCGTTACACGACCTGCTACAACACTACGAAGAAGTACACGCTTCGCAGACAGGAAATCATGTCCAACTTCCAGAAAATGTTCGGGAGTTTACTCGAAATAACAGCACGACATCTGCTGGTCTTGTAGGGAGCATGTCCGCTGGCCTAAGTCGCCTAGTCCAACAACAGCAATTGCACCACCAAAAGATGGCACAGGCGTCTCAAAACCAAGTTTCGAATAGGAACGATAGATTAGGGAGCATGAGTGCAGCGAGCGGAGGCGGCGTAGATGTTGCCGAAGAAATGGAAATGGATGACGACGACATGACCCCGCCACCAAACGTGAATCAAATGCTTCCTCAGCAGACCGGCCTACGGTTATCGACACAAATGCCGCCAAATCTGATGAATAATCCCACCGTATCATCAGTCAACACACCAAATATGCCTAATCCGTCAACACCTGCAACCGATCGGTACAGATCACCGGATTCTTCCGGCCCAGGAACTCCCGGACCTGCCGATATAAAGAATGAACTCGAGAGCCTCTCGAATTTCGGTGCCATGAACTTGGGATATATGGAGAGCGATTTGGATATGACAATCAATGACCCTGGAAAACACCTCTTCAACCCCATGGGGACAGGTGCCCCTCGAGCGCCCGGATTCCCTCAAATGAGCATCCAACAGCTTAGAGCAGCTAGGGAAAGCGAATTGGCTAGACGGATGAATCTGGAAGGGTATATGGGAAACAATCTACCGGGAGCAAGTATACCTGGAAACGAAGCTTTGCTTCAGAGTTTGTGGGCCATGCAGGAAGACAAGCCTTACAAATGCCCGGTTATCGGCTGCGAGAAGGCCTATAAAAACCAAAACGGACTGAAATATCATAAAAATGTAAGTTTAGCGGGTTATCCGGCCAAAATCGCGTAACCATTTTGAATCGCTTACTAATCTACCCTCAATAGCACGGCCACGTCAACCAAACCCTTCACCAAAACCCTGATGGCACATATAGCATTATAAACCCAGAGACATCAATACCTTATCCTGGAACCATGGGTATGGAGAAGGAAAAGCCCTACAAATGCGAGTTTTGTGGCAAGAGATATAAGAATCTGAATGGTCTCAAATACCATCGTGCACACTCGAATCATCAGTTCGCGGCTGGACTTATGATGGCCGGTATGGGTGGTGGCGGGATGACACCTCTCGACGATGCCATTGGTGAAGACTACTGAAACAACCTGTTCTTATGATATCCTCCGAGACGAGGATGCCTTGGTTCATACCATTTTCATTTAGCTAGTCATTCACGCCACTGCTAGCGAAGCTTCATCATATTCATCCGATTATCTGGTTCGCCACAAGTTCAACCTTGGGTCCATCGAGCGTTAGCGAGCTCATCATTGCCACCCATCATCCACCCATCCATCAACATCATCGTTGTTCCCGTCCTTCCCCAACTGACCGCAACTTTATCACTCGCCCTTTTCGTCCAAAATGTACAGTCTTTTCTCCATAGACTTCCTTTTCTAATGGCTCTACTTTCACCCGTCGCCCTCTTTTGTCATTTCTAATTGATTTCGAAGCGAGTTATGAAAAAAGCAATGTATGCTTACCATGCTCACGAGATCTATAGGTCCTTCCAGTGGGAGGCCCCGAAGTTTACGATTTTAGATGTTCGTCTCATTTACCCTTTATTTCAAAGCCTGTTGCGATATGGTTTGTTTGGTTAGAATATCTTGTCTTTTTTTTATATATATTTTTCCTTTTTGCAAAACAAAAAGATGGGCGTTTCGAATCCGCTTGCTGTTATCAAAAACCCCCTCAAAAAGAATTGTCCGTGGTCAGGACCGGAAAGGAGTTTCTTCTCTCTTTTTTAATCATGTATTCCTTTTTTATTATTCCTTATTACAAATATCTAATGTGTGAATGCGTCTTCAAATTGAGTTTCTACTTTTTCTTGTTTGATCATGCAAACTTAGAAAGTTGCTTCAATCATCTCTGCCTAGCCTTTGTTTCCTTTCATTCTCATTTGATATACACACATACACGCTCGAGTGAGGAAAAACTAACGTTCTATCTTCTAACTTGGTGGGGTTTCTTATATTTGGGTCTATTAAAAAAATCAAAAAATTGGGTCTATGAAGGGGGAGAAAAAAACTGAAATTGGAGGAACTCGATCATCATTCTCACCGCTTTCTTTGTATCGCTCCACTCTCTGGTTTTGTTTGGTTTTATATTTTAAAATAAAAGTTTTTGAATATTTTATAACGGAGAATTACATGCAGTCGATCAATAAATTTAGTATCTATGAAAAATTTGCTTGTGATTTACACGTAAAGTTAAGATTCTTTTTTTTTTTTTTTTTTT